>JABXJD010000039.1:2762500-2970000 GCA_013375575.1 Percina caprodes
GTAAGCAAGAGAGCTATTATCTTCTCAAGAAGGAGAAAAATGGAGTCATAGAGACCACGCTTAGTTAATGTTAGTTAATGTAATCTTAATGATCACGACCTTTCTACTTTGGCTGCTCCCCCTTGTTCAACCCTGTCGCACCTCAGTCAAATTACACACTAAATGAGTGTGCAGTTCATGTTTTAAACATCGTTTCGGAGCACTAGCCCTAATGAGGTAACAGCTATTGCTTAGTCAAGCATTCTCCTGCCCTGTCCCTGTCCCTGTTTTTTACTTTCTTTCTGCTGTTGGACATCAGCTAATGCCAGCAGTATTTTTTTGGCATGTCAGTGATAAGGTCACAAGCACAATGACAATAACGCGAAGGAGTAAAAGGAAAATAAAGGTGCCATACGGACCAGGTTGCCACATTTCACTCAACGTTTCATTGGCTTTTGCATATTACCTCTCCTACCCAAGTGTTTGAAGTATAGCTTATAATATGGCTTATTATATTATTATATTCATTAAGTTATTGTCATGATTGTGACCAAAGTCTGATGTAGTCTATTGCTCTTTGGCTTAGATCTCCCTTGTTAATCTAATACATCCAGACCATTCTTACCAAATAAATGGCTGTATGTTGATTGCGCAAGCAGCTCCTAACAACCCATATTTACTTTTGTTGTTAGGCAGCGACCTCTAGTAGACGTAGTTAGTTTTGTGTGGTAGTGAAGTCAATTCCTGATTTGAGGCCAATCCATGATCCTTTCCTTCCCTAACCAATCCTTTTTCTTGCTTAAAGGTCCAATATGTAATATTGACAACTAGTGTTTAAAAGTTAGTGCAGTCCAAATTCAAAATACTGGACAGAGTCATCTCCCCTGGCCCCTCCTCCCTAGACTTGAAGTTTCCAGGTTGAAAACACAGCATCAATGTTGCTAGACGCTAGTCTTACATAACCAGACATTAGCTACTCCACTGTGCTGTGAAGTAGCTATTGTCTGGTTATGTAAGACTAGCGTCCAGCAACATTGATGCTGTCTATATTGACAGTCATAAAAGCCTGTGTTCAAGCGAAGCTCTGTATCCGACTGAAAACCACCTTATCTTGGTCACCACTACCTCCCTGTCCTCTTCCCCCCAACTGGCAAACACACTTTCTCAGACTAAAATTACTGCAACAGCTGCTAAAAACACCACTTCCTCACCATGCTCTGTAGCTGACTGACAGACACACTTCCTCGGCTTAAAATTACAAAAACAACCGCTGTGTGCAAACTTACGATCCTCTCTACCGATTTACAGCCAAAATTACTCACCGAGCTACACGCTGTAAACAGCCGTGGCCCGCTTCCCTGGTGTTTGGCGAGTAACTAGAGTAACGTTACTCTATAAAATTCAATGTGAGAACACAAATGTTGAAATGTCTGAAAATGCCTGTCCCTAGTAGCCATAATAAATTAGCCTGAAGCTAATGCTTACCTGTTCAGGAGGAAATTAACCAACTCCAAGCTGTCTCCATCTTTCAAATATATCTCCAGTATTTACCTGGGGTTTGTCATGCAACTTTTAGAAACATGCCAAGGTTTTTAAGGTCGGGTAGAATCTATCTCTGTTGATCCTGTTCGTTTGTTTGCTTCCTCCATGGCTTTACCACAGCTGTAGCAAGCTGGGTTCGCGTTTTCACAGACCATCTGGCAGCCCGGCCCGGCTGTCAAACTGGGCAGCTGATACCAACACACAGGCCAAAACACAAACAGAAATTCTATCACGGCAATTTCAAAGGAGAAAATACGGTTGTTAGCATTGTTGTCAGAAAACTTAGTATTTCAGCTTAGCATGTTACCTTAATATCTGATGACACATTGTGGTCATTTCTGGATTTAATACAGTACACATATTACATATATTGCACCTTTAAGTAGTTACATTTCCCAACAGTAACTACTACCTGTGACACGTGATTAAACTGCCACTGCCGTCACGTGTTATGGTCACATGTTATGGTCACATGTTTTAAACTTGCCAACAATTGAATAGAATCGTCATGTTGTCTTTCGCAATCGACCTTGTCAGTCGTTTAGGTATGAGAACGTTTTGAACACATCAGTGAGCCATGCCGTTACCCTAGGCGATTACAATGAGCATGGGCACTGCAGTTGACTTTGGGGTCAATGTATATATATTGTACTGTCCTGCTGCTGTGAGTACTCCCCTCAGCACCAAATGTGGTCTAATCCACTGCTAAAAATAATCACTAACAAATGTGTTGTTTACTCATGTTTGAGAAATATTTTATAAAAAAACTGAAATGTCCAGTTGTTTAAGGAAATGACTTAGCCATCTTGGAAAACTATCAAACTATGTTTTTTTTTAACCTGTTTAAAAAGATTTACATTATTACAAATGGACTTGGGGCTGAGTACTGTAACCGCAGAAGGTAAATCTGAATTAATTGAGAGACAGACTAAATGCATTGTTGGTTTTAGACTTTTCATTGGATCCATTAAGAAACCTTAAGAAACACTAGCTGTTAATTTGATATGTCCTTTGAGCTGTCTCAACACTATCCACAATTGTTTTCTTTTTTCCCATCTGTGAGAAGCTCCTCTTTTTATTTTGTGACCTGAACCATCTGTAAAAATACTGTTCGTCAACACCACATAAGCATGGTGAATACTGTAAATAGACTAGACCTGATTTTCTCAATTTTTCTGTGTAAATGCACTACATATTCATAACCTGGTTATAATCAGTACTTTGTATGTCATTTGGACACATCTCCTGTAATCTGAAGCAGGGTTGCATTTTATGCTGCATTTTATTTTATGGTTGCAAGCATTAGCCACACCAGTGATAAGCTCACTGTGCTGTTTTACGGCCAACCATACAGCAAACTGCTTTAGAAAACGTGAGGCCATAATAGTAAGAAGGAAATTAGTAGTCAGTTGCCTGGCACACAATCATTTTTACTTATTACTTATGTCATGACTCCCAGTGCACGTCTTTGTCAAAGCTTTACAGCCTCCACCCCTCCCTCTTTTTGCAGAGACTTTCTGTCTGTCTGTCTGTCTGTCTGTCTGTCTGTCTGTCTGTCTGTCTGTCTGTCTGTCTGCTTAGCATCTGCTACAAAAAATAATACTTGTGTACATTGTCCATTTCTGTTTAGGGATTGGTTAACTCTGAAAAGGAGAGGAAAGGGCAAATACAATAGGAGCCGCAAAGATGATGATGAAATTGGAGGGCCTGATCTCTGTGTTGTCCTTTGGAAAATGTGCGGCTAATGAAATTGAAGTCTTAAATCAAATTTGTAGTGCATGGGTGATTGAATGTTGCTTTAAGAACCGTGCATGTCTTTATGTTGGGAAATAAGAGGGAACATGGATGGAGCTGCTCTGCTAGCTGTGTCCTCTGACTCATGATGATAAAGACTGTGAAAAATGGATTTAATACAGTGTCTTGGTAGAGGACATCCTGGACTGAAAACAAGCAAAAACAAACTGGCTATAGAAATTCTATTTCTCATCAAATGAATGTGTTGTTTTTATTTATTATACAGATTCAAAATCTAAATGATGTAGTTTAGCTGGAGCAAACTAAGGCAGTAGGGTATAGAGAGGTAAGCACATTCACTGACAAATGATAAGACTGCTGGCTCACTTGTTACCACTAATAGCATGGTGTATTTTAAGCTAACACATGGGTGTTTTTAAAGAAATTAGTTAACAGAGATTGGTTAAATTATTTTGCTAGGTAACTTGGGAAATATTATTTGCAGTTTGCATGTTCTCCCAGGAGCCACTCTGTGATCGACTGGACACCTGCTCATAAAGCTGATAGGGACATCCATAATGGGTATGGCTGTTGTCTGGTTTAAGAAACATATTTACCTCTGTGAGAAGATGCATACATTTACTGACATAGTGGTGCACTGGAGCAATGAATTCTCCATCTGACTTTTGTTTCACCTTCCTGCCTTTGGTATGGCTGCATGCCCCTGAGCTGACTTCAACTTTTGTCTTAAACTATTCTGTAGGTTAGCTGCACAGTAATGGTTTCACTGTATGCATCGGCATTACATGTATATGTAGAAAGACAACTGTTTAATTTTATAAAAGAAAAATGCAGTCTTAAGTGCCTTGTATTAGTAGTTTTGATTTATTACATAGTTCAGTATGTTTTTCAGGCTTCAATGAGATAAAGATGTATTGTATTTTAAAACCATAAACTGTGTATTATAGTTATATTTGATTAATGGATGCTCACTTACAAACCAACAGGTCATCTTTCTCTTAGTGGCTCACCATCCCCTGTATTTTCTGAATACAAAAATGGACCCATCATCATGTAAATCACCTATGATGTTAAAAGCTATTATTGCCTCATGTCCATTTGCGAGTTAATGTTAGATTTAGAAGTCTGTTCATTTAAAACAGCCATTCGTCCATTATAAAATACCTCAAATTCATCTTTGGCAAAAAGCCCTGTGTCATCCTAAAGGTCCCAATGACATTCACTGATACCACTTTAAATTGCATAATGGGTTAACATACAAAGAGGTAGATCAGAACTTCAAACACAGATAATGCAGATTCACTTTCTTGCACACACTCACACACACACATGCGGACACACACCCACACACGCAGGTACACAAACACACACACACACACACGCTTGAGCCAGGTAGCTAAGATTAACATAAAGTCTGGAAACTAGCCTTGTTATGTCAAAACGTTAAAAAAACTGCCTTCTAATACCTCAAACCTAACAAAATAATACGTTATGTCTCATTTGTTTATGCTGTATAAAATGGAAATGTTTTCATGACACTTTTTTTTTTTTTATATTCAGGGGGTTAGGGTCTTGAACTATTTCTTTCTTTCATTTACTTTGGTCTTCTCACTGTGAGGTTGCTAAGCATTATGAATAGTTCCAGCACAAAACTTCCTGTAAAACTAACCTACAATAACAAAGTCAAAGAGTAGAAAATATGGAATGAATAAAGATGTTGCTTACAGGAGAACTACAATATATTTAGTTTTGCATATGTACACACAAAGGAGTAAAAGTTAATTGTGGATTGACCTCGGCCTGATTTGGGTCTCGGGTTTTCTAGAAAGAGCAAAGTCTTAATCTAACATATAGGCAAATGTTATGTTTTTCTCAGGAAAAAGGGAATAATACAGATAAATAGAGCTGATGCCTTCTAAATTGCGTTTTGTTTTTTTAAAATTTAAATTGATGTAGAACCTTTGAAAAACACGCATTTAATTACCTAAGGAGATGCAGATTTTCTTGTTGAACTCATATTTTTCAGATTTGTTACCATTGTACTGGAATTGAGTTTATGGTATCATTTAGCTTAAATGTGTTTGTGTGTTTCATAGTTAATTCTGGGTTTATATATATATATATATATATATATATATATATATATATATATATATATATATATATATATATATATATATATATATATATATATAAATAGCTATGACTGAGAAATGGGAACTAGGCTCCGAATTGACTTTTTTCTATATGAACAGCTTTGGTGGTTACATGTTAATACTGGGTAGCTTATGTAGGATGTGTGGGGGCTGTTGGGCTAATGTTTATGTTTTGGAAAGTCTCATCATTTATATTTAAATTGTATTTATCTTTTTCCTGTTGGTTTTCCCCAGCCCAGGTTTAAATATATGTGTAGCTTCAAGCTAGCCTTCTAAAGTTTTAACTGTCAAACTGCATTCTGCCAGTCAATACTACACAGTCATACATAACTGCATCTTCTAAAGTTACTGTAAGTATAATATAGATTGAGATTTATATCTAGCACACATACTGCAGAGACATTTTCGGCAGTGACACAGTGGCACCCCAAGGTAATGTTTATGCTTCACACACCCAGCTAATGTTAAAGTAGGCTAATAAAGACAGCCCTTTCCAATTTGAAATCAGTGTTACACCATGTTACAACATGCATACTGAGACATCTGTCACTCGGTTTTTTTCATTTGTTATGTGAGCTGACTGAATAAGTAGCACAATATGTCGGATTTGATACCATTTAGTCACTGAGGCATACATCCTTACCTACCACTCAAACATGGGTGACAGTAGGGGAGTGGGATGGAAATGTGGCTAGGAGGGGCAGCTCTTGATCACAACAGGGTGAAACATTTCCACCCAGCTAATCCTATGATTAATGTGGGTCCATTAGAGAGGACCTGATGACTTCTGAGTGGCAGAGATATGGCACAACACGTCATATGTGCCGTAGCCTCTCTCATCAGGTAACACTCAGTGGGTTTATAAGCAGTTTAAAAAAACTATTATATTTGTGGTTAAGGCAATACCTCGATTTCTCAAACGCCATGTAAACACCATACTCCGGTTAAAATCGGAATTCTAATAACCCGGTTAACAGAGATAGAGAATTCCTTCAGTAACCGGGGTATCCCTCCATGTGTACACCTTAACCGGGCTATGATCGGTTTATGCGTCTGCACATGCTTCAAATGCCCTCCCCACTCCCCTGGAGTGGGTTTTGAACCGGACATACTCCATCAGCGTGCTGTGTCGTTGCTATGACAACATACAAAAATGTGGGCCATCGGCAACAAATCCTTGCCGTGGCAGCAGTGGACATCGGGAGATGGCTAAACCGACTGTCCATCTCTTGCTTGCTAGGTAACAAAGCTTATTCCACCTGTCACTGGTTACAGATAATGCTATAATGAGTCATCTGGCGGTAGGGTTTGACCAGGAAAAATCACGATTTTGAGTTGGGGGTCCAAAGTCCCGACAAAAGCCTGTCGGGACCCTAAAATGTCCCCGTTTACACCAACCAATATGAAATTGTCCCAGCTGTCAGCGATTACATAGCCGACGTGGTCTTTTTATACCCCGATCATTAACTAAACCCATGTAAAAAGACTAATAAAGCGTCCAGTGTATGATTTTAACAATTAGGGCTCTATGAAATGAAGTTTTTTTTCAAATTCCGTTTTATGTATTTTCCAATTCCGTGTTTTTGGATTTATTTTTAGCCCTTTTGGATATGCTTGTTTTCTTTTCATTTCTAAGCAGTATTGACCTTTAAAAACTCAGTGACACACTCTCAATTCAGCATTTTTATTTAAAATGTTAATATATTCGGCAAAGCACATTCAAAATTACCTAATTAAAAGCTTTGGATGGTCATCTACAGTATAACAATGTTGAGGACACTGCAATTGGTTGTCAGAGGTTTTGTTGACAACACTGAAGATTTTCTTTCCACGGATCTCTTGCACCACGTTTTGCATGTGCTGGTCAAAGCCCGGCTTGTGGGTCTGCCTGAGGCTGCTGGCGTTTTCTGGGAGTGCGCTTCCCTGTCTTTACAACGCCTTTGCGGGTCCAGTCGACAGTATCTTGACAAAACTTACGAAACAGTTGTTGTCCAAACTGATAGTAGTCATTGGGGTATTGTTTAGCCCGGTATTTAGCAGTCAATTGAGAGTTTCTTAATTTTACGCCACCGTTGGCTTATCAAGAGCCAGTTACTTCAACAACAAACTCAACGTGAACGTGAGGACGTATGGTTACTAGGCAACTTGTTTAACAATGCTATTTGGCTACAGTTTAGGTGGAGATCTTCATTTGCTTGTTTTGAACTGAAAAATGAGAAGGTAGTTTAAAAAATAGTTTATTTAATATGTCAACAAAATATATGCAAATTCCGTACAATTCTGTGTGTATAAGAGAATTCCGTTTTCATGTGTAGATGTGATTCCGTCCGTGTGTGTGTGTGTGTGTGTGTGTGTGTGTGTGTGTGTGTGTCAGTCAACCGTAGCGGTCTGCGTCTGCACAATCTGTGCAGCCTGCGTTACAAGCGCTGGGTGGAAATGTTCACGCATTTCAAAAGCAGGGAGTTTCCGTTGAAAAATGTAGGTCTCCTTTGTCAGTTTGCCATGCGTCTACCGGGCACAAATGCTCTCGTTGAGCCGATCTTTTCGCTCATGAACAACACATAGACTGACAAGAGTCAGAAAGAGAAATTCTGATTTGAACCCAATTTGTGCATAATGATTATACCCATCTTACCTAATGCTTTAGTTGATGTGTTGTTCATGTGTGATGTCATAAATGAGGAACTCATGTCAATTCCTGATGATACATAAGATATAAAGGAATGAAGTAACGCACAAATCATAAATTAATTCATGCATGAATTCATAATTCATGTACCCTTCCCGTAAAGTGTTACCATAACTTTAGTTAAGGCCTGTGGCAGCAGTTCCAAATAATTTGTTTAGTGCCATGCAATGAAAAATACCTTTTCACAAAGTTTTTAACAAATTCAGTGGATGCATTTTCCAAAAGAATGCTTTAATTCTGAAATATAAAGTTGGTCCCACACAAAACTCACTCAATGTCATAGATATGTAGGCTACATACCAAGAAAATTCATGAATATTAACTGAGATACCCCATGATGTTGTGAGCAGTAGTTGTGTGCTGTTTGCTAAATTAATCTGCCTCCGTCTATGTCTGACCTGGCACATGGTCACGTTAAAAAGCGAGTGCGTGTACGAGCACTACGGTCACACACAAAGTGTCCCAGTTTTTTTCTGGTCAGCCTATCTGGCGGGAAGCTATGCTGTAACAAGAGTGTGTAGCTAAATGAAACATTAAGTTGTTAAATTTAGTGATCATTGTAATTGTGACACAGGTCAACCGGGAGAAAAATACATTGTGCGTTGGCAGATCACCACATATTACTAGAGGTAGAGTTACTGTCATGGAACTTCAGGGAATGTAGGACCCAAGTGCAAGACGGCAGACACACGAGTAAATTCAGGGATTTATTATAAAGAAATCCAACAAACAAAAGGTGTCCTGGAAAAACAGGCAGAATCCAAAACAGGAACAGGCAAAATATCAGGAACACCGAGACCAACAGGGTAGACGACACACAGAGACTCCAAACATAATACAGTGATCTGACAACAGACAAGGGGAACACATACAAGAGGTAACGAGATAACAAGAGACAGGTGACACACGGGCTGGGAACAGGTGAAAAGACATCAGAGAATCACATGGGCAGGAAAACTAAAGGCAGGAAGTAAGACAAGACTATTCAAAAAAACAAGACTATCAAAATAAAACAGGAAACAGATCATACATAATCATTTTACAGTTACTCCTGTCATTCTCCCCATTCTTCCCCGCTCATGTATATGGGGAGAACTGGCATAACTTGGTTATTCACTTAATCTGGTTAATACCATACTTTATTAGTAGTGCTGTGCATGTAAACACACTGACTGACTGACAAATCAGTGTCCAAAGAACAACAAGCAGGCAAATAGCAGGCTGATAACAGACATTGGGCTGACCACTATCCTGAGCTATTATCAGTTAACAATACAAGTTGATGTAGTGTAGAATTACCAAACACAAAGAACAACAGACAGAGATCAAAGTAACATAATGGTATTCTTAGACTGACATTTATCCTTTTCTTTATCAAAGAAACAATTTCATTTATCAACCTCGGTTGGATAAATTGACAAATCTCAAAGGCCATGTTTTAAGACAATGCACTTTTATCTACTGAACAAAGTGCCAGCGTCTGAACTTCTTCTTTTTTGCTTTTCTCCATACCTCAAGGCATGTTATGTAAATACCACAATGCCTTGTGTATTTTGTTTTAATTTTAATTTAACTATGTTGTAGCAGTTTGTCTTTACATTTTAATGAACACTATATTGATTTAAAGTATCAAGCATATCATGACTACAGTACAGTATATTAGTAAATAAAATGTATTTGCACTATATGTAGAGGATTATTTGGTACTGGAAAAGATATGTAGTCGACAGCTGCTTTGTAAAATACATGAAGTGAGGTTTGACAAGACTGAAAGCCAAGAGAGCAGCATAGGAGAAGCCTTGTGGAACGTGCATTTTAAATGTCTTCATGATGTCACTGCACAACAGCATAACATTGGTGTTACCCTTACACAAAATACACATAAATAACTGCCCTATGTGGTGTGAAGCAGCAAAAAAAAGAAAGCCCTGTCAATAATGGTTAAACAATATTTTTCAAAGTTTTTTACTTTTACTCAAAGGCCTTTTGTCTGAATGAAGTAAAACAAACTAATGCATGTAGGGGTACCTTTGTGGAAAAGACGTTTAAAACAAAACATGTTATTTGAACTTCCTGTTCAATTGACCTTTATCTTTCTAGCTCACTCTTGCTCGCACCCTCAGCATACAAGCGATAAATCCCCCGCTCCTTTTGAATGTAATGTGAGAACTCCCCAGGGGGATCAAAGTAATAATCACCCTCCCTGTCGCTGTGGTCCGGAAAGGTTGCCCAGGAGGTTGCAAATTGCTACAGGCACCATTAGGACAGCCGGGGCCTGTCATGCTAACGGAAGATGAGACATTTGGAGCAGCAGGGTCACAGAAGAGAGCAATGCTACAAGACAGGAGCAAGTTACAATCAATATTCTCCACCAACCTCCTTTATGTATACTGTATGACCAGTAGTATCTACCTTTATGTGCTCAACCACAGCCCTTGACATAATTGATTTGGGCTGACGTGTGTGGTCATGTGTATGAATCAGTGTGTACCTGGGGGAGGGGAGAATGTGTGAGCAGTACGATAGATTTGCAGTTGTGAAATTGATTAAGGCT
Source organism: Percina caprodes (assembly GCA_013375575.1). Classification (NCBI taxonomy): domain Eukaryota; kingdom Metazoa; phylum Chordata; class Actinopteri; order Perciformes; family Percidae; genus Percina; species Percina caprodes. The sequence goes on from JABXJD010000039.1 coordinate 2,773,176, forward strand.
GTCACTTTAATCCCATATGTGATCAAGCAGAGTAGCATGGACACTGTCTTTAGTTTTGTGTGAATTACAAATTTTTGACATTGTGCAAGGAACACGCTGTCTACAATCATGTCCTGCAGATACAGGGAGGTTATCAGGTTTCTGCACAGAAAGGTTTTCGTACCTTAATGTTAGTTCTTCTAGATTGATAGTTGACACCCTTTGTGTCATTGTTAATCGGGTCTTCGCTTGAAAGTAATGATAGGTTTACATTTAAAGTTGAATTGTCACACTGGCCTACAATAATGTCAGCAAAAACAAGTAATCATGCAGTGTATTAAAAGGCACATGTTCAAAGCCTCACAAAGATTAGACTTACAATCTCTGTCAGGAGAGATGAAAAATATCCCCAAATCCTTGTAGGGGTCTGGAAGCGGATCAACGTAAGCAGGCGATTGGCTTTTATGACATGGCAGATTTTTCTCTCCTTTATACTTCATTCTCTCTCACCCTCTTTTTTCTCTCCCTCGTTCTCTCGTCACCTCTCTCTCCTGGGACATTTCCGTGGATGAGAGAGGAATGAATCACAGTGGAAGTAGTGAAGAAATAACTTTTCATGTGAAAACACCTCAGCTTTTATGGCTTTACTAAATGATCCATAATGCGGGCGGGGAGCACTCAGTTCTGCAGATTAAGGCGGGTCGTAGCGGGAACGAGGCTCAGTGCTGCAGCCGTTAGACCCCTCCACTGATGCTCGCACCACTACAGCACCAGCTGAGATAGGCACAAATCTCTTTTACGAGGCTGCCTCTTAAATAGCTGTCAGTCTAGTGTCTCACACGTGGCACACTCCTCCAGCTCCCCTCACAGTAATTGAACCATCTCTCCCAGAGTGCTGAAATGGTGTGGGAAGCCATTCTGACAGCCTGTGTTGATACCATTAAACCAAACTTGTGCATAAATCTAACTATATAGCCATCGTTACCCAAATACAACTCTATTCTTTACTCTGTTTCCCCAGAGATGGTCCCAAGGTTAGTTTGCATCTGATTATTTTTTTTTTACATTATCCTTCAAGGGTCACTGCTTAAATGTCCTTTGCAACAAATACCTTATGTTATTATTCCGGAATGACTGTTTCTTGTTACTTTATTGTAATGTTATTCATTGATTTTTTTTTTATAACATTTCCCTTGCTGTGGACATCAGGTTAGTGTTTTCCACATGAAGTACATTACAGTACAGTACCTTTACATTATATAATTCAATTCATTTTTAAGAAATGTAATATTAAAGGTCTAGTGCATGATTTTAACTGGTTATACATATTGTATGTGCAAGACAAAAAAATCTAAATCTAATATTTTCAGCAAAATCTTTTCTGCCTCGCTCAGTATAGAATATGGTTCATATGCAAGTCCCACAATTCCCCACAAAGGACAAGGCTTAACATTTCCAAACTTCTAAAATCTTTAGACAATATAGGACTCATAAATACAAACCATCCTTACGTAGAAGAAAAACATTATATGTTATACATGTGATCATGGATCTCCTGTTTTGCCCTAAAATGTGTTTTCTGCAATCCACCCCATTTCCCCCCCATTCAAAGACAAAAAATTAGCTCTGTTGGCCTCACCCTTAACATACACAAAGCCCAGGATGTGTTTTTTTGCAGTACATTATTATTCAAATAGACTGCATGCATGGTGTTTGAAATAAATGCCTCAGTGGCGTGCCCAGTAAGAAACAGACTAATTCATAAAGCAGTGATGTCAAAGCTTCTAATTCAGAGGGTGTCTACTTAATTAGCTGTTAATCTCACATACTTGGTGGGATTTAAAGTGGCTTAAAGAGTTAGTTATCATATTATTACAATATCATTATATAAATATTAACAATTAAATAGAAGTGGTAAATAATATTAAATAAAAAGCTGCCATTCAGAGGATTAAATAAATAACAAAGCCATACCCTCACTTCTGTTTCACAGCCGTGAGAAACATTACTAAACAGTGTTGCTCTCATGAATGCTTTGGTGAATTCTAGGGGAAAAGCAAAATTCAAATGTGCTGTCATATCATCTGATTATTATACTGCAAATTGGTTGTGTTACATTTGAAAATTTGCATGTGAAAATTAGCACCTCGCTGACTTTTCTATTTTAATATTGCTTTGATGGTGAGACCAACAATGCATATGTCTGCAGGCTGTGAAAGCATGAGTAAGTGAGGTGACTAAATATTCACTTGTTCAGCAACTGACACAAGTTAAATCAAAAAAACAAAATTACAGAGGCCGCATACGTTTTAGAATCAGAGCCAGCTTTAATGGACCTCATACAAGGAGTTTGACTCCATCTTTTTCTTGCTCTCAAAGTACATACACAGAAATAGACATACGGCTAAAACCAAAGACAACCAAGCATAAACATGTGGATGCTTTGTGTAGATATAAGTTTATGTACATATACACATACATACAAACATACACCTGTACATGTACACATGTACATGTTTAAATTATGTTTAAAGAGTTACATAACACCAAGCTAAAAATATTGCTTTACTGATCTCTTCTGGTAGACAGTTGCACTTTTAACTCAGTTAATTGGTCACCCAACCCATGATGTCAGGGTGTACTAAACACTCAGCAAGAAGAGAATATCAAGAAGGAGTCTGCAAAAAAAAAATCTGTTAAGCATAAAAAACTGAAGCAATAACACAGGGTATCATTGACAACGTCATTCAATTAAATTTTTTTATTTTATTGTTATTACATGGATATTTAGAGCATGAAAAAGTTTTGTTGTATAACCAAACCAAAGAAACAACCCGAAAAAATGTGCCCATGACGGGCAATAAAGAGAAAAAAACTGTATATTTTGGTAATTAAAATGATTATTGCTACAGTGCATGCTGTCTCATCTGAGAGCAATTTGTGATTGAACTTGTAGTTGGTGAGAGAAAAACAACTCTTAAGTTAATGAATATCTGGAGCTTCTCTCCATTAGACATACTTCTTCTATTACTGCAATATGCATTACATTCGAATCTGAGACAGTCAATAATTTTTATTGAATTCCCACAAGTCCATCAACAGTAGAATCTGCCTAAGTGGAACGCCAACCACGCCAACAGATGTAAGTAATGACTTCTCCTACTGAAAACACAAATGCAAGCCAGAGCTTTAATAAGAACCCAAGTGCCAAACTCACTGCTTCACTTCTCTTTTTAATATAAACACAATAAAGAAGCATTTGCATTTATATAGTTCTTCCAAGTTATCTGACGTTGCTGCCAGCCAGTAACAGGAACAGCTGAGCATCAAACGGATTTTTACCTGGGGAATTTTAAGATAAGGGATTAATGCAATGAACGAAAAATAGTTTTGTTGGACCCACAGCGGTATGGACAACCACGTAGGCAGAATTAGCAAACCCCTGCTTGCTGCCAGTAATGAAAATACTGATACAGCCTTATGTTTTCCATAAGATAAGAATGATATTTCACTTATCCCCCAATTAAATGCAGCATATATCTAAGGATCAGGGTAGTGTGCACTTTGGTATATTTGGATTGGGTAATGACTCTATGGTACGGTACAGAATATGAATTTAAAACTCATTGCAACCTAGTTAATATGCAATGCTTTGAATCCACTGGGAGCAGCAATACATCAAGATTTAACTGAGACCCACACAGGATTGTTGATAGTGCCAGAATTATTAATTCTTTGGTTTTGCACATGCCAGAGAAATGCTTATCCATCTATTTTACACCAATTGTTTCTTGGGATAGTTCAGTTTTGGGCTAATTTGTCACATTGCCATGTAGTACAAAATAGCCGCAAAATAGCAGACCCTCATTTGTTTCACCTTAGACTAGATAGAATGCTGCATTATATGCTGGCTCTATGTCGGCATGGTAACCAGCCAGCTTCACTCTACATACAGGAAGAACAAAAGAGTGCTATAGGTGACACCAACAGCATAGTAATGCTGAGCTGTCTGATTTAATGGTCGGGTGACATTAATGACAATCCACTGGCCTCTCCCTCTCTCTTTCCCCCTTAGGAACTCCATTGGATGACAGGAAACAAACAGTGCTCTGACACTTCCCGCTAATTAGCATCATTAGCATAAGGCCATTATGTGGCTGGACAGTAGCATGACAGGGCCCTGAGAGAGGCTACAGCGGTGACCTTTGGTGGACACACCAGCTGTCAGTAATTACCCATAGCATTGGCCAGAGGGATGGAGACAAAGAGCCAATCCTTGTCGTTGAGGCCCTATATGGCACCCAGTAACATCTCCCTTTTTATTTTCCTTTTCCTGAATGTGAAATTATTTATAGAAATAAAACAATATGCTCACTCGCTAAAAGGCAAGTACACGGTTTCTTAACCTAAAAATTAAGATTCTTAAAGTTGTATAGGCTTTAGGCCAAGCTTTAACTAAAATGTTTGACTAAATTAAGAGGTGTGCCAGCCTATTTGCAGCCAGAGGCTTGTGTTTGCACACTGCTAACGAATATACTACACTGAGTTGGAAATAATGACTTTTTCTCCACAAATCCAAATTTTAAGGCCTCATGTGGAAATGCCTCTGTTCTCTGTACCTAAGTGATGGTAATCATGAGTAATTGTTTGCTGTAGATTTCTTGAGCTTCTAACAGTTTTTGAAGATATAAAATTGACTTCATGACTCCATGTTTCCTTTCATCTCTGAGCGCATTTTTGGTGCCTATAAGAGGCAAAACATCACTGTAGTGAAAAGGTTATTTGAAACATAAACAAATGTGTTTAAAAAATGATGTGCATAGAGATGTAATAGCTATCTGTGCAGTGGTACCCAGATGCATTAATCTCCCTCGCACAAGTATGTTCACAGACTTGTACGCATGAAAGCACACACAGGTGTGTGCACAAACTGACACGTGCATTACTGTTACTGTACTTGTGAGTACCCCTTATTGGTATGATGTATTTCCAAGCCCACAACCTTAAAAAGATCATCATTAAGAAGTTCAGATGCTTTCATTTTCTTTTCTGACACGTGTCTTTTTCAACAGGAACGTCCGTTATGACGGTTACTGCATCAGATGCTGACGACCCTACATACGGCAGCAGTGCCAGAGTGGTGTATAGCGTATTGGATGAAGAAAAGATTTTTACTGTTGACAAACACACAGGTAAGAATGATAAAAGCCACACATCTTTCCCTACTCCTGCTATTTCTTTTCTTATAAGATTTTCTTGTGCTCCCTCTTTTTTCTACAAAAGCTGAATCAATCGAAAGCCCAGACACCACAATTCCAAGATCAATCAAACTTTGTGGCGAAAAAACAAGCAACTTTATAAAGTTTTAGCCAATAACTACTGGCTTCTTTTAGCAAACACTCAAAATACCATATGGCATAAATGACTTGGCTCAACATTCTTTTGTACAATAAGTAGGCATAAACATTGGACATATTACATGGGCATTCAAAATGAAGTAACAAAATGCAAATTGCACATATATTGCATTGTCACTGCCTATTTTATTGATTCTTTTTAGACTTTGATGGTGTCCACTAGGCCAAATGCACTGGGTGTTCAGCATAGTAAAGCCTAAAAGTTTATTGTTTTGGCCTACTAGTGCAAAGGATGAAAGAATATCACGTATCCAACTAATCACCTACCATTATATCAGAATAATTTATTATATTTTGACCAGATCCAGAGTTACCGTATGATAAATCATACCTTACCTATCTATATAATGAAATATTCCCTATTCCCCTACTGGTCTGGGGCTTATAGGAGTGACCCACAGTCTTTTAGGTGTAGCTTAGCCTCAGCATTGCCTTTGAATGCCCCCCCCCCTGAGGGAAAAGAACTAGAGTTTTAATGATTCCTTTTTTTGGTCTCTAACACTTTGATTTGGTCAGTCTGGGTGCATGGATGATAAATGGCTCTGCCTTGGTGGGAGTAGCCAGGAGACTGGATGGTTAATTCCAGCTTCTGTCTAAGAACCCCCATTCCACCCAACCCCTTTTACCCATTTCGTAGGCAAACCGGCCAGAATATAGGTGCATGTCAAGAAGGTCAATATGAAGAGGAGACAAAGCAGCTGTGAAATCTACCTCATTAATATCACTCTCAATCCCCCCTGATGCACATTGAACAGCATATCACTGCGATTTTGCTGTCGCCTTGGCCATGCTAGATGGTCTGTAGGTGTTTATTAAGTATTTGTGTCCAAGGTGTGATTTTACAAGAACAGAACCACACATTGTATATGAAGACATTTCCTTGTTTGATTTGAATGTAGATCCTGATCTCATTGTTACAAACAAAACCACAAACAGACAAAAAAAAACAGTACCTACCCAAAACACACAACCTATTCTATTATCAATTATTCTGTTAGTGTTAGAATTTAACTAAAAAAATGTAAACCTGCATGCTTCAGAAAACAGTTTTTGATATCAACTTCAATGGTTTATGAAAGATTTCTTGCAGAAATATGTACAGATGATTGATTGCTGACCCACATAGTGGCAGAGGAAGTGCCATTCTAACAGATGTAAATGGCAAGATGACACCTTAGCCTTGCTAAACTACTTATTTTCAATTCTTATAGTAGGTGGCCTATATGGAAGGGACGTAGTAGTAGAAGTAGAAGTAGTTTCGTAGATACACAGTAGAATTAGATTTCCATTGCCTAGTGAGATGACAACAGAAATGCAATTGATGTAAAGAAAATATTGGAACAGCATCATTTATTTCATATTAATGTGATGCATTAGCCTACTGAGACTGTTGTACACAGCCCTATTACTCAGTTAAATTGGTTAATGTTAAGGCTGCGTGATATGCATCGGAATATGGACCCCATACACTATTGATGAATACAGACCATGAAGAATCATATACATATAGTCTCTACCATGATGTTAGAGCAATGGTGTGACATCCCTAATTTAGATGCATTCCCTCTGGCCTTTGGTGGATGAAAGAGGAGCATGTCATCTGTCTCCCTCCTTAACTCCAATGCTGCATGCACTGAATTTTGGTTACTCATAGAACATGGCCCTTGGCAAAAATGTGACTGGAATCAGTGAGTTGTGTACCCAACACAATGCAAACCTTTGGGAGGGAGCCAGCACACCAAGCCCAGGAAATGCATCAATACATTTCTGATGTGTAAAATCTCAAGGGGTAAAGTGGAAATATATTACTATTGCACAGTAAACCAGCCGGCTACTGATGCTGTTGCTGCTGGGCCAACATGTACAAGAATGTCTCTATTAAATCAAGAAGAACTATTTGTCAGTTTTTAAGACAGGTAAAGCATAAAAAGAGAGACCACAGTGCTGGCTACTTAAGTAACTAAATATAGTGTTTTATACAATCTCCGTGAAGCAGATGCCACATACTCTCACCCTAATAATGATGAGACGTTATGGTGCAGGGTCACACAACCTTTCCACATTGGTCAGGATGTCTGCATTTGGTCCAGCTGACCATTTGTTTCCACAATGGTTTGTAATTTCTTTTTTGTTCTGCTTATCTTTAGTTGAATGTTAAGAATTCCCCCTTTTAGATTTAAAAAAAAAACGTTCTTTAAATTGGAAGACTAGTAGGACTGTTTTTAACTGACCACTAACTCTGTTAAAATGCTACAGAATGTACACTCCAGAGGAAATGAAGCCATTACATTTAGTTTGGCCTCTCTCTGTGCATCTTCTAACTCACGCTGTACATTTTAACACTTTATTTATGTCCCTCGCTTGCTCTTTGGAAATGCACTTCTGAAAGTTGAGTGCAGCCTTACCTTCCATGGAGAAGTTGCTATTCAATGTGGCTCAGGCATGCCTTCATTCTGCCCCTATATATTATTCATTTTAATACAGCTGAGCCAAAAAATGGTGTGAGTAGAGGAGCAAATATGACACAATCCCTTCCAACCAGCCAGTTGAAGGAGGTAAAATTTAGAATGCGCTGCACTTGTGTCTCCATAATACATTGCTTAGCAGAAGTTGATATTCTGACTGAGAAGGGAAATGTAGTTGGTTGTTGCATAAGTGCTACCTGGTAATAACCTTTTCATTGGCCTCACTTACTATTCCCCACTCTCTCTCTCTCTCTCTCTCTCTCTCTCTCTCTCTCTCTCTCTCTCTCTCTCTCTCTCTCTCTCTCTCTCTCTCTCTCTCTCTCTCTGTCTCCATCCTTCAATCTCCCCTCCATCCCTCAATCATTAGGGATCATCATGACCGCAGTGGCAGATTTGGACCGTGAGACACAGGATCGGTATGAGTTGGTCGTCAAGGCAACAGACATGGCAGGACAACTGGGCGGTCTCTCCGGCTCCACAACGGTGACCATAGTGATCACAGACGTTAATGACAACCCGCCACGCTTCCCACAGAGTGAGTGTCTCCCACACAGGAAAAGTCTGAGAATTTAAAAGACAGAAGTGAGCGTTAAGAGAGGGAGGAAAGTAATGAGGAAAGTTAAAGTCAAGACATAGAAACACTTAGAAGATGATAAAAGACACACAATATAGTGTGCAACATGCAGGCTGCAACACCAATAAACAATGGCAGCATCAGCGACCATACTGAATGGCCTGCTTTTACTCTGAGAAAATCAACCACCTTAAATATATGGGCTGATCAAACCTGCAGCCCATAACAAAGTAGTCTATCAAATGCGGAGAATTGATACAATCCACTGCACATTTGATCATTCTTTTTACGCGAGGCTCAAGAGAGGACTAAATCAATACATTTGATTGTTTCTGCATTGAAATGTTAAGGGTTTATGATTATTATGATTTATGAGGGGGCTTTTGGGCTAAATGTCTTTTTAGTGCACATAAAATGCACAACAGGTAGATGTAAAACATGTGGCTAAAAAACTGTCTCACTGCACCACACAACACCTTAATTCAGTTAAAAGAAAGCCTTATTCTTCACAGCTAAAGAGTCTGGTTTACATTTGTTTACATATTACACCAACATAAATACATTTAGCACAATAAAAAGCAGTGTTCTTTCGGATTACTAAACATGCCTAATGCTACACCTAACTGATTTAACTTTTTTTTAATAACATTGTACTTTCCTGTCTTGCTTTCCTTTCATCTCTTTATTCCACCATCTTTATTCCACCCCACCCTTTTGGAGTTAAACCATACCTCTATTACTTTTGTTACAGCTGGGGGAACAGCATCTGACAGCCCAGTTGATTGTATTTGATATGTCTCCACACACCTTTTCTTATTTCTGTATAAATCCCTTTTTCATCTCAGTAAATCATATTTACCCAGTCAGAGGGATAAACCCTGCAGGATTATAGTATATCCACTGTATGGTATGGGTGAATAGACAGAGTTTGGAAAGCAGCTTCATAAATAAGATGAAGAGGAAGATGGCATGCTGTATATGTAAGGACTTTGATGTTTTCACATTATTTTCCCTCTTGGGAAAAAACATAATTTTATTTTCTTACTTTTATCTTTTTATCATATTCAAAATGAACTCTGGCAGTTCTTAAACATTTTCTTCAGTCTCTTCTGTCATTTGAAGTAGACTTTCTGATTTCAGAATGTATCAATATCCAAAAATAAAATTATAATGTATTATAATGTATATTTGCATCATTTAATATATGTGCTATTATATTTATTTATACTAGTACTGTTATTATCGAAATAGTATTAGCATAATATTGTAACAGGGATATATTGAAAATGTGATATGTTCTAATAATTAATAATCTACAATTAGTTCTAATAATTAAATAAGGTTAATAAGTAGGGCTAGTGTTAATGTAGTAACACAACACTGTGATGTGTGCAGATGGGGGATATTTTTGTGTATGGACAAAGGAGATTATTTTGTACACTCCTTTTACGTGAATGCAATGATCACACTGACAACAACTGCCTGAAGTCTACTTGTTATTGTACTTTCATTATAATCCCATCCAAACTTTATTTTTCCATTACCTGTCTCTTCCTCTCTTTAGCTTCTTTATCTTTGTTACACTCTCATCCCTTCTTCCTCCCACATTTCTGTTTCTGCTCCCAATCCATCTCTCCTACTGATATTCTCACTTTCCACCCTCCTTTTTTCACCTACAGCCATCAATCCATCTTTCCTCTGCTTTCATCCACTTGTGTTTTTCGTCTTCTTCTCCATTACTTTTGTCTCTCATCCTTCTTCGTCTCTGGTGTTTTTTTGTTTTGTTTTTACACCAACTCTGTTTTTTTTGTCACTTCATCCCTCTGTTGCTTTGCTAAACCTACGTCTCCTTGTTTTATCCGTCAATACGATTTCCACCTCCGGCCACCTACTCCATACACCAGAGATGTACCAGTTTTCTGTGTCAGAGGGGGCAGCTGTGGGGACACCAGTTGGACGCGTCATTGCCACGGATGCAGACATGGGCGAGAACACAGACATGAGCTACCTGATCAAAGAGGAAGGTGAACTTTTCAAGGTCACTACCGATGTAGAGACACAGGAAGCTGTTGTCTCCATCAAGAAGGTACAGTTAACTTGAAGAATTGCTGCACTGCTGTTATTGTTGTCTGTTAAGCCAATTTTATTTTGTACATTATACAAATACACTAAAGTTTGACTTAAAAAAAAACTAAAGATCAATACCCACCTTTCATTGCAATCACAATGTTGATTCGCTCTCTTTCCTCCACAGCATGACACTAGCGAGCTAAATGAGCTAACTCACAGCATTTTTTTTCACCTTGCTACAAATGTATTAACACCATTTATTGTAAATGACAATCAAGAGATGGCTTATTTGTGCTGGAAAAGCTTGACTCAAAATTAGAGTAGGTATCATTGCCCGGTATGCAATGCAATCGATATTTAAAATTTTTGTTTTTTTAAGTAATATTTAAATAATATTTCATGCTTCCTTGCCACACACAGCAGTCCCTTCCATCTCTGGCAGAATCAAATAAAAAGTGATTTAGATTCTGTTGGATAGAAATCAACAAGTGACTGGGCCTCTGCTGGTTAGCAGTCAACAAAACCTCTTAAGGGTTCTTGTGTTCCCAGCAGCTTAATCTTTCAAGTCAATAAGCTGAACAGCTCCTAGGCCCTGTTCAGACAGAGAAACTCAATGCACGCTGAGGAGATGGACAAAGAGAGATGATTGGTCTTTGCTGACTGATGATCATTGGTTTCCCACTGGGGTTAAACAGGTACGGTCAGTGCCGTGCTCCTTTTTTCACCTTGAAACTAAATGCAGAATGCTACTGTATTAGTAGTATATATTCATTGAAATACAAAGAATGGCAGAATGAACATGCAAGATTCATCCAGCAGCAGTGATTTGGTTCAATGGATTGTCAACAATGTGGCAATGCATCTTAATCATTCTATCTCTCACTGGTGATGACCTAGTGGTTAGCTGGTACTGCAGACAAGACAGACTCCAACAAGAAGTGATGCGTGCAGTTTTTTAAATAACCTTCTCCGAGCTATTCTTTTTTTAGTGCAAGCTCCTCCTACCCATCCATCCCCAGCCCAATACATTGTCACTGCCCACTTCCCGAGCTCCATGAATTAGGTAATCTGAACTTATTTTTTGATAAAACACCTTCAAATATGCATATACACTGGATTCAGCAGTACCGCTAGCTGTGTTGTATGAATTGCCAGGTGCACTAGCCATGCCGGTGTTTCGGTTTAAAACATGACGGTGTTAACTGCTGACTCTTAGCCCAATGTGTCGGGGTTGCTCGTAGTGATGGCAGCTGTTGAAAACCCGAACAGAACATGTACTATAGGTGTTTTCGTGAAAGCCTTCAATTTTACTTTGATACATTTAAATACATACTCATCTGTGTTTTTTTTTATCTTTATCAACCATTAACGTAACTTCCTATGAAAAAAACACGGACGCATTTGCCTGAAATTCACCAGTAAACACCGTGCTTTACATCCTCAGTGATGTAAATCTCACATTTATTCGTTGCAAATGGATATGTTCAGTTGAGAAAAAGAACGAGCATGTTTTCATGCACAACACTGGATACGTGTACACTGATGCATTGGCTAAGTGCCGCCATTGATAGTTGGAATTGAGTCTGGAACAGTTTATTCTCATTCAGGAGTATTGGCCATCAGTGTCAGTATTGAGCATAGTGTCACTTTAAATGGCTTATTGTGGATTGAAACCATTCTTGAACAGAATCTTGTTGTTCTTTCAGCCGCTGGACTTCGAGAGCAAGTGCACACACAATGTCGTGGTGGAGGCGGTAAATAAGCATGTTGACCCTCGTTTCGTGAAGCTGGGCTCTTTCCGAGACCAGACCATTGTCCAGGTAAGCGTGTCGGACGTAGATGAGCCACCCATCTTTCAACCAGTAGAGGGCACTATCATGGAAGTGCAAGAGGATGCCAAAGTAGGAGCGCTGGTTGGCACCATCACTGCCAGGGATCCAGATGTGAAGAATAAACCTGTCAGGTATGGCATGGGCTCTAAGGCCAACTTTACTGAAAAGAAATGCATTATTTTGTTAAAAATAAATGTATATCATGCTTCAGCTGCTTGTTGTGTCAGAAAAGATTATGACTTTTTTAACTTTTGCTCACAATTTACATGTAAACCGTTGCATTGAGTTTTAGTTAGGTCTCTGATTGGTGTATACTATCCATATGGATGACATAGGAAAAACACACTGGCCCACATTGGAATGCAAATCACTGCTACTTAAAAGATAATGGATAGAGTGGACTGGGGCTTTAAAGGTGAGAATTGTTTCTAACCCAATAGCACTGAAGATGTATTAAAGTACGTGTTGGATTTGATAATACTATTAAATTTGTTATTAATGAAAATCATTTGGCTGTGTTAAAAATGTGGCATACAAAAATGAATAAAAATACAGAAATAAGCACTTAGATACTGTAGGCACATAGCTGCTTTTCGCAACAGTAGGTAGCCTGATAAAATATATCAACCAAAACATTGGCAATAAACTATTGCTGTGGGAAAGATTACTGCTAAATAGGAATAATAACATTACAGAGGAACTTTTTGCATGACAATGAGTCCCTCATTTTTATGGGGCTTGGATAGGACACTGCAGCATGCCACATGGGCAGCTATTCCTTAAGCCCACTATCATGCGTTCACTTCTGCATGAACTGTATATTACTTTACAACTGTAGATACATTTTTATTAGAACAAAATTTGTACTATGAAAAATTGACCTTTTAAAGAACTATAACTCACTAGCTGCAAGTAGATACATAGGTAGCAACATTTTTTTTTCCAACAATTCCTCTTGAAGATGGAGTGAAAGCCCAAGCCAACGGCGGATGGTGGGACTTGTGCAATGGATTAAGTTGTACTGTACGTCTCTTTTTTCTCTCAGATCACTGTGTGTGATAATAACAATATCGTAGAGTAATCTTCTGTACCAAGGTCTGTGGTTTATATGTCCTCAGAAGAGCAATTGCAGTGTGAGAGGGGAATGTAGATAAGGGCTAAGACAGTCTCACTGACAGAGTATACACCGACACACGCAGTGCCTGTGCAAATTACCTCCATTAAAAATGCATGAGGCCCAGAGTTCCAGGTGTAATAAAGTACAACACATGGCAGCGCTGTCGTTCACCAGCGTCTTGGCAGCCTGGAGCTGAAAGTGTGCGTGCGATAGGGTATGTGTGTGTGGGTGCGTGCATGTGTCTGCATGTGTGTGCGTGTGTGCGTGTGTGCGTGCATGTGTGTGCATGTGTGTGCACGCGTGTGGGGGTGGGCGAGTTGGTCGTGTGTGTGTGTGTGCATGTTTTTGAGTAAGTGAATGGAGGAGTGAGTGAAGGGGCGGGAAAGAGGTTAACCAGGAGCCACCTTCTGGGCAAAGTTAGTGAGCTAATGTCCTCTTGTGTAGGAAACACACATTCTTTGAACTCTGCATCAGCATGCATGCTGAGTGATGAGGTTTCAGTGCAAACCACAAACCATGCATGGTCTGTGGATCTGATGAGCAAGACTACCTTCTGACGGTATTATGTCTGAGATGTTGTCTGTATGTTTATTTGTCTTGTATGGCTGGTGATCCTAAGAAAAATGTCCACCTTGGTGGCAAAGGGAACCTAATGTAACAACTCAAACAAAGAATCTGACATATGAGGATTCGACCAGGTTACGTTTAGGGTCTAGTTTAAAGGATATAAATACTACTTTGCCTATGTTGGAAATGTGGAAGACCATCTGTGAAGCAGCCAAGTGATTCTTTGTGATGCAGGCGGATTGTTTTGGAAGCTTTTTGATTCTGTTTATGTGAAAAAGGATTGTTAAGATACTAAAAACATGGTGATGAGATTCCCCCACTCCCCTCCCACAAAAACTGCCATGTACTGGAAACCTAAGGATCAGATTTTGTTTACTTTGGAATAATAGTGATTGTAAGCATGTGGTGGGACAAGGTTGGCCAAAAACAATTAAGCCAATTAACCAATTAATACAAATTTCTTTGGTATGTTAAAAACTGGACTGGAGTGCAAGAAAAAGACAGCTCAAACAAGAGAGTGTGCAGCACACTTTGAGTTTTGGTAAAGGAAAGAGAAATCTTTATGTATTATAAATGTACTCTATTGCAGCCAAATCTAAATGGGATGAATGCTAATTTTAGATATAACAGGGCTGTACACTGACTGATGCACGTACACAGTGCATGTAGGTTGTAAGTGTGTAACCTTGTTTCAGTATCTTTAACACTGAGTGGTTCAATATCATGCTGAAAGAGTTGATTTTCATATGAACAGGCAACATCTCAAACATAGATTATTTTAAGGGCATTTTATCCAAAGCTAGTTATGAATAAACCGTAAACAAAATAGTTGCCCTACTGGAGTTAATAATCGAAAACAGTTACATGAATAACATGAATAAAATATGAATGCAAAATGCTATTTTAAAATAGTGTGATCACAAACCAATTTAATCCATGTGCTGGTCTCTATACCACATCAGTTTAGCATATGGTTCTCTTGGCATGTCATGATGTGCTTAATATCTAGAACATCTGACAGTCATTCACGTGTGACTGCTGAATCCAGCTTGCCATGTTGACAGAAGAATTATGTCTTCAGGTCAGTCAGGATGCTGGCTAGCATGGGTGTTAGAGAGGCCTTAAGAGTTTATAATGCCCATGGTACTTTATGATGGCTTATGTGGGCATGAGTAAGCCAGCCAGCTGTGTGTGTGGTGGGGGAGATGAACTAAGAACAAAGAAACCTTTCAGCGGATTTTTGTTGACTCACCAATCTTTACAGAGCACCAAGTACCCCAAGAAGTAAAGATGTATTTGTGGTTTTTCTTGAGTGCACAATGAAAATTTAATGACTACTTTTTACTCTAAATAGGCAAGAAAGAGTTACTATATGGCTGCCTGCAGAAAAGACACAGTGCTATTAGAGTCACAGGACAAGTCTCTAGTAAATGCCTCTAAAATATTACTTGAAATTACTTAGGCCCTGATTCCTTCCGTATGAGCTGTTATTATTTATTGCAGCCCAAAGTCAACTCAAGTTCTTGTTTAGCTCTTAAAAAACAACAATGAATAACTTAATTAAATTACTGAAACACTTAGATTTCTCAATAATTATTGTCTCTCTCACTCCTTCCTCTCACTTACTGCACTGCTTCTCTTTTGCAACATCTATATCTTGTTTTTTGTGTCTATTGTTACAGATTCTCCATCGATCGGACCACAGACCAGGAGATGATCTTCCATATTGATCCTGATTCGGGTGCCATCACACTGGGAAAGATTTTGGACCGAGAAACTGCTGGCTGGCACAATATCACTGTGAGGGCTGTAGAAGCAGGTACATTGCTTCCCATTTTAAACTGCGCTTATCACACATACGATTTGTACATTATCTAGTGACTTTTTCACCTTGCCAAACTTTCTGAAAAGTGGTGAAACCGCTGTGTAAAATCCAGTTCAACAGGTACAAATAATTAGCTTCACCAGGTACAATCTAAGCCAATATTAGTCATTTTAAATTATTGTCACTGTTCAAGACTTTTTTTTAGATTTTAAAGTTACAATTTCGAAAAACTCAATTTTGTTTTCTTTTGTGGCACCTATGGCAATGAGCGATAATTGCAGGTGTGTTTTTCGAACTTATGTCTTTGAAAACCAAACAGTACACCATTTTACACACAGGTGAGTTAAAGAGCGAGTCTGTTTTGTTAGCTCCGTCTACCCTCTCTGCTGCTAGGTAACATAGCACTAGTGGGCCACAGTCTCAATCACCATTGTATTACCGCATTTAGCAATAGATAGACATTCATTCAAATTAAAATCTTTGAAATGATTGCTCAAAAGAAATACTTTACACAATTGCTCACTTAGTATTGCCTTGGATTTGTGAACAAAACTTTGTTTTGTAGCATACCACCACTGTGAACAAGGAATCCAATGCAGCATCAAGTTAACACCAATATAGTCTATATCAACGACGTTTCATTTCCAGGATTGCTGTGATGCTGCCAGATGTCCATCACTTTCCTCTTTTTTTGTGTTGGCATTTTAAACTCCGGTGGATTACTGAGAACTATGGTTAACTGATTCTCAGATCTCTGCAGGCTAAATCCAGACAGCTAGCTAGACTATGTCTCCAATCTGAGTTGCACGACTAAAACTACTTTTGAACGTTCATGTGTTCCACCAAAACAAGTTCCTTTCCGAGTGGCTCTGTCCGGCGCTTAGTGCCGCCAAAGACCATTTTGATTGGTTTTAAAAGAAATGCCAATAAACCAGAGAACGTTTTTCTCCCATCCCGGAATGCTGTGTGGACCAGCCAGACCCTCCTGCACAGCGCTGTGGAGGAAGGTCTGGCAATGTGGGTCTAACACCAATATAACAAGCAATGAAATGAACAGCTGCAATTACAGCTGATCTAGCAGCCATGTACTCCTCCTTCTCCTTCTCCTTCTCAAGGAAAAACAAAATAAACAATAACAAAATCAATAAGGGGAAACTAAAACTGCTATAAAAAGAACACAATTTTTTAAGCAGTTCACGAAAGTTATATAATACAAGAAAGTTAAAATTGCTCTGATGAAGCTTTGTGTACTGCCAGTGCCTGCAGTGATGGCGAATGTGCAAGTTGAATTAGCTCTCCCAACATTTGTCGACTCCCACCAGGGGTGATAAGGGGTGACAGACGTCCTCAAACTGCTGTGATTATTAGTTGCCAAAGCTTTTGGCACATTTTTAGCAGAAGAGTGTTGTAGCTTTTAGCTTTGAGAAAAACAGGGAATGAGAAAGTAAAATGATAGAGTACTTTAATAGTCGTTAGATTTTGACTCATTGCCCTATCCTTGAGGAGCACCTGATTTTTTACTTCAACTTCACCAAACACCAAATTTATTGACCCAGTGCAGCACCTCCTTATTT
Organism: Percina caprodes; assembly: GCA_013375575.1. Classification (NCBI taxonomy): domain Eukaryota; kingdom Metazoa; phylum Chordata; class Actinopteri; order Perciformes; family Percidae; genus Percina; species Percina caprodes. Next base: position 2,790,596 of record JABXJD010000039.1, read on the forward strand.
TTTCCTCAGGTGTAAGATTTTATTTTTAACATTTTTTTCATCATCTGAGAGCAAGACACAGTACGTGTCATGGAATGGAAAATTATAACAGTAATAACTCATATAAATGCCAACATCAGTAACTCTAAGTAGACAAAATGTACAATATTCTGCACTTAATGCACCCTCCACCATCTGAAACTCTCTCCCAGAGTGTGATGCTACGTCTATGGACATCTTGAGAAAAACTCCTGAAAACCCACCTGTTCACAACAAGGGCAAGCATGAGGGCTAAAACTCATCTATTTCCCCTGCTGCTGTGAATTATGAAAATTATTAAATACTTATATATGAGTGCTGACAACTTAATTTGCTAGTATGATTTTTTTGGTCAGTTTACCAATATTTTGTTATCATTATTATTACTGGAATTCCTTTGCGTAACATGTAGTTTTACATGTTTACATGTTTTGTATCGGTCATGATTGAAAATATTGTTAACAAACATTACTAATGTAAACACAACTTTTACATCATTACAAAACAATTTTTAGGTAAGATCAATCTCTTGTTGTCAGTCCTTCGTTCTGAATTCTGGTGGTTGGGCTGCCTTTTTTAACTTTTAGGTCACAAATATTTACTCATATATTGTTCAGCCTCATACATAACAGCTCTTCAACTGGAAACCCACAATTAGCTGGTTTTTGTATAATCTGCCAACCCATCAAAGACATCACAGTGCTCAGATGTAACCATCAGCATCATCTTTTTGGTACCAGGTGCAAAATACAGTAATTTTATCATTTGTCTTAGAGCTGACAAACATTGCTGAAAATGAAGGATAAGCTTACATTTTTTCATCTCATTGGGTCCTTTTGTCATAGCAAAGAAAATGAAGAATGTAATAACTTGGGGGAGCTGGAAAGTTATTACTGTACCATTAGAAGTAAACCTGAAAAGGAGGTCTGGTATTGCCCACTTTTTCAATCTCAAACAAATGAAGTGACTTTGGGATTGCAGTGAAAGCAGAGGAGATTGCATTCTGCATCTACTTGCTATCCACCATCACACACAGAAGGAGGAAGGAAACAATGCACATAAACAAGGCTGATTTTAAAATGTCTTCATATTTGTTCCTCTCTCATATAGCCTCAGCCAGTGATTATTCCAATAATCAATACAGCCTAAACTGAATAGTAAGCAGTCTCACCCAGCACAAACATTAAGACAAAATTAGACTTTCAGAGTTTTTTTCCGAGCTGTAATTCCCTGAGCAATTTGGGCGCTTTTGTGCTCTGCTTCTTTGTGCTTGGCATTATGTCATAGGCACATTTTAATGTTAATTAAACATTTAAAGCGGCCCTTACCCTCCCAATATCAGACATAAACACATGCCTGCATTTGATAGATAAAGCCTCTCACATTGCCTTTCAGGGAAGCATCCGGACAGATGGAGTCAGTGGTCAACGGCATCAGAATTCAGATCCAGAATGTTTCATTATCACCAGTTAGCTCACAGAGTCTTAGGAGGTGTAGACAGGAGACAGGGAGTTAAAAAAAGGAGACATAGAAAGCAAAAACGGCCACAGGAGAGATGGAAATAAAGGGGGCAGCTAGAGAGAGTATGTTGAAAAAGGACTTCATTTTCCTCATAATAATTCCGTCTTTTTTTTCTTGGGTCCCTCTGCTCATTAAGGCTGGAGAGCCACAAGGTCAACATATCTGAAGACTTTGTTAAAACTAGAGTTTTGTGGCGCAACCCTTAATTATTTCCCCAGTCTATTGCTGACCTTTGAACTATTGCATTGCTACTGAATTCCTTTTGGACAAGTGACAACAGCTTATGACAATGCTAGAAGTGTGTGTACAAAACTGCAGCAATTACACTCAGGGTCCTATTTTAACAATTTAAGCGTATGGCGTGAAGCTCATGGCGCAGGTGTGTTTAGGGCGTGTCCAAATCCACTTTTGCTAGTTTGATGGCAGAAAAAAGTGTGCTGGGCACTTGGCTCAAAAGGGTTGTACTTAGTGTCTTCATTAATAAGGTGTGTTTTGGGCGTAACATGTAATAAACCAATCAGAGCGTCATCTCCCATTCCCTTTAAAAGCCATGCGCGTTTGTTTCTTGGCACATTGCTATTATGATGTAGATTTGCACCATGATATTTTATTTTTAATCTTTTGTGTGTGTGCTGCTGTGCTTCGCTGTGTGTGTGTGTGTGTGTGTGTAACAAGCATAGTGTGCGTGCGCTGTGCACTAGCCTAGGCACATTTTACTGCACTGTTAAAATACTGAAATGGTGTGCTATTGACTTTAGACCAGGTTTTTGTTGGTCAATGGTGCGATCACTTCCTGCTGCCGCAAGATAGCAATACGCCAATAATTCACCTCAAAACACCTCCCTATAAGACCAGTACGCCCATGGGCTCAAAGATGGGTGCAGGTGCATTTGGTATTTAAACAACGTTGGCGCGGGATGGGAAATTAACAACTGCGTCGGTCTGAAAATAGCAAAGACACTTGCGTCGGACCTTGCACCACGCTGAGCGGGGTGCAGGGTCCGAACGGGTCAAATTAATTTCTGATTATTAGTTAGTTTCTGATATGAAGATGAGACATGCGTGACTCAAACAGCTCACTTTTACCAACAAAACGTACAGCAAAAGACGTCCGGCCATCATGTACACATTTTAACATCAATGTACGCTGTAATGTTTTTTTCACTATAAAGTCGTTGAAAGTTGCTGCTGTTTCAATCCTATCTGCTTGCTGTAGCGGGCCGGGCTGCTGCTCCGTTCCCCCCGCGACTGGCGCATGCACGCACGCACACACACGACACAATCACACACAGTAGATGCAGGAAGAACCGCAGATGAGATGCACAGGATGACCTACATTGAGGACCGCTACATTATTGTAGGTGCAATGATAAGTTAAAGTCCAATAGGTACTTTATTAAACTGTATAAATGTGTCCCAGCCCAGGATAGGAAATTATGCTTTTATGTTGGATTATCAAGGCGGGCCCTCCCACTACAGCACGTGATGAAAGTGTAATGTCCAAAAGTAGGCTACCATGAATAGGACAGGTTAGGATCATAGAGACACAGCGATTCCTGTTTTACACTTTTTGTGAGGCAAAAAAAGTGGCTGGTAAAAAGCAGGTGGTGAAAAAAGTTAACTTCAGGCCCTGGCGGGGTGCAAGATAGGGCCCTAAATGCCAATAACCACACGTCTGTGCACTAAGTCAAGATGTTTTTCGTTTAAGTGTGAGTAGAATGCATGTGGATGACATCCAACCAATCAAACACAAGTATACATACGTGCACACACAGCATGTCTTCAAATTCACCCAATTAAAAGTAGCAACCATGAGCACCTCTTCCTGCCGACAATTGTGACAGAGGAAACAACCTCTGTTCTGAATATGACTTGTCTCCCTGCCAAAGAACACAGAACTCCCTGAGTACAGGAGGAGTATTTTAACTGCACTGTCGCTAGCCGAGGTACTCGTACTTCCTGACAGTGTTCTCCATAAAATCATATCAGGGTACGTTAGAGTGACATATAATTTTCGAGAACTGATAGCAAGTATGATATCTCCTTGCAAAGCTGCTTTTTTGCCCAGACAGGTAGGTGGGGAAAAAGAGCATCACCCTGAGGAAATATACCAAAGTAGCTGGAAAGTCTTTATCTTTTGCACTATCAGAGACATTTTCTACAGCATAACTTTTCCCACCTGCTGTCTGGCAAACAAATGCACGCTGTTTTGACTCCAAATGAGTCACATACTTGTTGCAACATTGTGAAAGGAGTGTCACTTTTCAATCACAGTTGTAAAATGCAAAAGAAAATGGCTCTAAAGAGGAAAGGGAGGGAGGGGGGGAGTAAAATAGATGGTTCTCATTAAACTGGGAGTCATAATGAGATGACATTTGGTAAAGTAAGTTTTTTGACAAGGAATGCACCACAGTGCTCTGCTTGGATGAATGAGATGCTATTGTAGTTCAAAGCACATCCGTCACCAAGGGTAGGGAGACATAATAATGTGTAATCAGGGACCAGAGGCTGTGGCCTGGGTGATGTGTCGTGCTAGTTTGTCTTGTCTTGTCTAATTGCTTACATGTCCTTATTGTCAGTGTTGTTGTAGAGGAGAAGAACATTGTGAATACTCAAACGGTTGTTTGATGTGTATTGTTTTTCTACATTTGGTAGGTTGACATTTATATGTCAATTAGTTGTCATCCATAGTATATAGAGTGCTTGTGGGAAAAGTCTAGCGATCAAGGCCACAGAGTTGCTCACTTGCATTGTATTAGTCTCTGAATATTGTAAAGAGGAGTGATTACATAGACATCAAGGTTATGTAAATGTTGTTTGTTGTGTATTGATGTGCTTTAAAGGGTACTAGTCTTCACTAGGATGAATATCAAGTGAACATTTTGTTTGGTTGCTTTCTCATCTGTGCATTCATGATTCAAACTCCACTCAGGGTTTTTGAGGAGACTTGATGCATTCACCACCGGAGTGCAGCATATTCATAATCGCATTATTGCACTGATTACCATTGCATATTTGATTGTTAAGAAACTTTGATTGGTGAAATTGTGCATCTTTCCAGTGTGTCGCAGTGTAATACCTTCAAGATTATTGCTGTTAGTTAAAGGTGACATGCTGATTTACTCATTTAAATAATAACATGATATTACAAAAACACGTGAGGAATATTTTGTCCACCATAAAAGAAGCTAAAGTTGCCAATGAGGTAAAACATTGAAGTGACATGTAAGGGTCAATTTGGATTAAATGCAGATTATTTGAATTAAAGGAATTGACCAATTAAATAATTAAATTAGCATGTGAACCTAGTCATGTCAACTAGAATTTGACCATGCTGCATTTGTACTGGGACCTTCCTGGGGCCGACTTGTAATGCCCCTAGATGCTAGCCAGGGAAACCCCTGATGAACTTCTGGAAAATCTGAGATTTGCTCTGCAAGTCAGTCTGCCACCGAAGTGCAGCAACCCGTTGATGCTGCTGCACGTCACCTGGATGGTTGGTCGGATTGGTTTTAGGACTGCGCCCAGAGGCATTTGTGCGGTGTCTGTTGGTGACATCCATTTGGAAATGGGCTGTGAATGAATCTTCCCCAGACCCACTCTCAGTTACATCTGAGAAGGGTCTGGTGTCAACCAGGCTACCTAGATGCCCCATGTGTGTGGAAACCCGTTGCATTGGTTTATCTATCCACCAGGAGGAGCAGTGATTATGGAAGCTGAAGCAGTTCAATGCTTCTATGCCTGAAATCTGATGTTCTTATGATATTAAATGTGTATGAGGGAATTATGCTTCCCACACAGAGCATATTTTTAATGATTATTATCATATCATAAGGTCATGGAAATATGCTGAAGACTTTTGTAAAACAGTGATACAGCTTATTGTTTGTATGCATAATATATACAGTAGGTAGTGAGACTGCTGAAAGAGACAAGCCGCTTTAGTTACTGATTATGTCTTCAGTTCTTTCAAAGAAAGCTCTTAGAGATGTGTTGTTCAACAGAACTGCATGAAAATGAAAGCAATACGGGTGGGAAATAAATAATATAGAGAAAGAAATAACTGTGACCTTGACACCCAGCTGACTTTATCTGCAGTTAAGCCATATAACAGGCTGGGAAAAACCGAACACAAAAAGAAAAAAGAAATAACTTGTAGGTATGTTGGTATTGTATTTATTTAAAGTTAGTTGCGTTCTTAACTGCGTGATTTTGAAGGTAGTCTGGGGACTTTCTCCCTGGGATCAAACCTCTAAAGTAGGGTATTGAATTCAAATTTAAAAATGTCTAGTCGCTAAAATGTCCTTACAGCAGATGTCCGAACCTTGTAATGTCTACAGTGTTACATTGTAAAATGTTTCTTCTTGACATCAGTGTAGTAAGAAATCGTGACTGTGCTGATACCTCAGAAGACGAATGACAAGGTTAACAATTTTGCTGCCAGTATGGTCAAAACTTTCCAAATGTACTTGAGCTGTCCTTGTAACAAGTTCATTCAAGAGATCAGGTTTTTAGGATGACTCTAAATGTCCAAAACTTGTGTCAATGAATCATGTGTCATTGTTCAATCCCAACAAAGCTCCCAGAGGATTAGGACTCTGGATCAGGTTTGATTGAAACATTGATTTTCCTCATAAAAACCTAATGCCATTGCTGGTAAAATTGTGTTTTCATGCAATAACCTTTATAATTCATATGCTATTCATGACACATCAGTTAGTGTGTTTTGCACTTTTCATACAACGTTTTCAGATAGCATGTCTCAGTTAGTGTTTGGATGTAAATTCCAATTGGGATTTTATGTATTTGTTTGAGGTCGTATTGTAGGTGTAGCGAGATTGTTGTTTGCATTTATTTTTTCCTTCAGCTTTTTTTTGTCATTGAAATGAATGTAAAGCAGCCGGCATAGCACAGAGAAAACCTATGCATTTAGAAGTATGTTTTGATTACCCCTAGTGTATCAGACGTGTGTATTTCCAGTTGCTAAATCTGTTTAATCTTGATAGTGAGGAAAATTATTTCCCATATTTCTTGGCTGAATATTGTAATGGAATGAGTTACTGTTACTGCATTTGGGGATCAGCATCTGAAGTTTGTTTTTTGTGAAAAACTTTGTCTTTCGTTTTTGTGTTTATTTTTCCTTCCTGCATACCATATAATGTCGATAATACATATGAATATATATTTATATACAAATATTTTATATATTTTTGTTCAATTATTTATTGTATTCAGAGGGTACTGACATGTTTGTTTGTTCGTTTTTTACTCAACAAGCATTTGCAGCTGTCAAACACATAATTCAAACTGCTATAAAGAGATTTTTGTTGTACACTGGTGAATCTGTGTAATATTGGCACAATGCAACTGAAGAAAAATGAATATAATACTTTGTAGTGTCTGTGCCTACGTGGCAGGGCCTCCGGCTCAATAAAGAGACCAGAAGCAGACGCTGTTGAGTACATCTGTATCCTCAATTTCCCCTCCTGACAAAAGTGACATTTTAAACCAAACTGTTCCCTCCAGCCAAAAAAAGATGAGCCATTTGGTCACAAAGAGCATGAGACTACTGAAAGGCCTAAACCCACACACACAGAAGCACACACATACAAAGACATGCATACACACTGTCATATCCTCTATCTCTCTTCCCTGTAGTTATGTCAGTATAATGCAATGCTAGAGCGATCTACTCTCTGTCATTCTGAAAGATTTGCAACAGCTGGTGAGTGGCGCACAGATGCAGAGCATGCCAATAATCTGTTTAAATCCTTTTATTCTTCTTCTGTATCTGAAGACAGATTTAGAACGGCGCTACTTGGTCCAGATGAATGAACCTGTCTCACTGAATAACTCTTTTTTTTTTCCCATGGAGGGAGTTTTTGGGTGGGTAGAGGCGGGGCATTCTCATATTGTTTCATCTGTTTTCAATTCTGGGAATTGAAATGTAAAATGTGTAACATCTGATGATTGCTGGTTTTCTTTCTGGCACAGCAGGGACAGCAACATTATGTGAAGAAGAAATTAGAAGAAGAGAGGCGATATCTAGCACTGGTGGAGCTCTCTACTTTTTGCCAGAGCAGCAAGAACATAAATGCGCAGCCAATTAAAGCCCTGCATTGATATGTGGATTATGCATCAGTTGAGACCAGCATTCACATTAGCTGCTGTGCCACTGTTGGGCAGAACTGTGTGGTGAGATAGAGAGAGAGAGCTTGAGAATTTTCCCGAAAAAGTGAGTTGATAATAGGTTGTCTCTGGTGGTATTTTTCTTCTCTCCTACTTGTGGCCCATACACTGTGCCTCTGAGTGCACCTGCAGGTTTCTTACTTTTTAAAGCCTGATGTTTACCCTTGACATCATCTTGTGACAAGGTTGCTAGAGCAAGAAAAACCAAATTGTGGGCAACAAAGAGGAAACTGGGTGGAGCTGAGGTGGGGCAAGAAAGCAGCTGAGTATGGAGGAGATTTATCAATTAAAGCTAACACGCCTCCAAACATGTCACCCTTTAAGCCGTAATTTCCTCTTTATGGAACACTAATTTCTGTTTAGACATACATTAGAGATGAAGTAAGTATTGTGACCCAAAGGAATAGAAGACCGACTTTGTAGAGGGAAGTTGAAAGTATTTTATAAGGACCTTTGTCCTGTCTTCAGGGCCAGTAGAAGACCAAGTGATAATTAGGAGTTATTTCCGGAAGTTGTTTTTGTTGAAATACAAATTGTCATATTGACTGTGGCAAAAACAGAGGTATTGTGAGGTCTAACAATGCTTAACCATAAGATTTAAGATGTAGTTTCCAAAAAATTGTCTGTTTGGGCATTTATCACAGATTTAAGATTAAAATTGTAGCAAACATGGCATAGAACCTTTTGGTGCAAAGTCAACAAATGTTTTTTACAAAAGTAGCCTTCAGTTGGATTGAGTAGACTCATAGTGAGTTTGTGAGACTTTCACTTAATAGCAATAGTTAGTTTACTAGTAATAATAACTGTCTATTCATTTAAATTCTAAATGCTAACCTCAACAATCAGCCAAACTGCATAACATTCTGCATTCAGGCTGTTCCTCAATGTTACAAAGACAATTGTGCATTTATAGAGGCCTATTGAGTTTTTTACACAGTAGGCTTACGTTATGAAAAAATCCTGGCAACACAGATTCACATAACAATATTAACTCGCTGTGCCTGCCTGTACAAGGCGAGAGTGCAAAAGGACTCTGCTCTGCTCACAGTGACATGTTGAATGTCATCATAGACGCTGATTTATTATTCTTTTTCCTCCATGGGTGCTCACGGGCGCATATCCTTTAAAATTACGATGTTTATTTCACGTCATTATATAACAAAGCCTACCTTGGACAAAAAACAAATCAGTGGTAACGCAGTAAGGAAGAGTTACTTTGATTAGAACTGTAAAATAATTACTGTTTTGGAAATTGTAATCCCTTACACTACTCGTTACTGTGGAAAGTAATATTACAGTAATATATTATGAAGTTATGTGTTACTGTCCAACACTGCCTACCAGTGCTAATTTAGTTTCCACCAGTTATTTCACAAAGAGAAGGTGCTCACACTCAAGAGTGAGTTTACACTTAACCATCTGTATATATTTACATAATTACAGCAATTTAAATTCATTCATTGGAGCTGTTTTTATTGCAAGAATGTTTGTGTGTTTTTCCATCATTGGATCATTTTCAGTAGCTGCATGTTGTTTCATTTTCTGTAGGATACATTAACGTGGTGGTGACCGCTGTGTATACGGATTTATTCATGAGCTACGTACTCTAATTAACCAAGATATCCAAAACACTTGAAGCGACCAGATCCGTCATTTAAAAACAGAGAGAATGCTCTCTCTCTCTCTCTCTCTGTCTCTCTCTCTCTCTCTCTCTCTGTCTCTCTCTCTCTCTCTCTCTAACTTACCTCTTACACACTCATACGCACTCAGGGCCACAGGCTCCCTTCTGTACTGTACATAGTGTCTTATGAGTAAAATGGAAACTCCAACAGACATAATCATATGATTACGAATGAGAATTTAGATTCAAGGAGAAGTCAAGTTAATTTGAAGTGGGTTTTGATTGTAGTAATTATATAATCTTCTCCACTCCCACATTTACATTCTGGCCCATTAAGAAAAATGTCTTGAGTATTGTGCACTGTGATGTTAATCTTTGTGTGTTATCTAGTTGAAAAAAAGAAAGAAACAAAACATTGCAATTGTGTCGTTATTATCGTGCTGAGGTGTGCCTCTTGCACTCAGGCTATTAAACGGCTATATACTGTTGTATCATTATAAGAGAGTGAGGACCTAGAGAGAAAAATGTCATTTCTGTTTCCATTTGTTATGTCACTCACTGGTGCCATAAAGTGTTATTTAGGTAATGGGTGCAATTTGAGGAGACATTCAATTAAAACCTTTCAGCACTTAGCCACAATGCCGACCAACTCTCTGCTTTCTGGTGGTAAATGGCATCCATCTGAGTTTTGTCTTGATCCTACTGAAGCAGATCCCAACAAACCAAATGTGGTTTAACTTTTGTCACCTATTTTTAATTGAATGTCCTTGTTAGTTTTAGTCATATTTAGTCATTCCCATGTTTTTTTGTTAGTCGACTAAAAATCTCATTATTTTAGTCTAGTTTTAGTCAAAAGAGAACTCAGGTAACTTAGTCAAGCTTTAGTCAAAACATTTTAGTCTTTTTTTTAAATAAATTATTTCTGAGATTATTTATTTATTATTTTTATTTATTATGGTGTTTGACACATCTCAAATATTGTTTAAATGTCATAATTACCTGACAAAATACACTTGTTGAATGATTTTTGTTGAATGCAACTCTGTTAAATGAGTCTGGTTTTATATATCGAGCCGGGCTTCCTCCATCCCTCCCCTTGTCACTACGCGCTATTGCAGAGCTTCTCCAGCAGGCTGAACCGGTCTTCCCCCCTCCCCCGCCCGAGCCACATCGCTACCTGGATGTGTGATGGCTAGAAAGGGGACACGCCGAATCTCTAGATGAGCCTCAGCCGCTCCAAACGGGCACTGCACTAGTTCTATTTCATGTTGAAAAAGTAGATATGGTAGTTGACAAAAATGAAGAGAAATTTTAACTTAGTTTTTATTTCATGCAAAACATTATAGTCTCGTCTTTTTTTGTCAACAATAATGCATGTTCATTTGTGCAGTCTTATCATTGTCTCGTCTTCGACATGGGAAAAAAAGGTCGGTGACGAACACATTTAGTCTCTTCTCGTCCGACAAAATTAACACTAGCTGAGAGGGTCTAAAATGTCATGTCTATTTAAAAATGTCTATACCGCCCCTTAGCTTGTAACATCTCTGTGATTTGCCCTCTGGTTGATTCAGTAGCACACAATAGACTATACAGGTAACATGTTAGGCCTTTAGCATGTGAAGGACTTAACAGATGTATTTTTTTAATGGAGGTTTACCAACTCCTATATACAGTAAGCCTTAAAGGAAGCTAAAGTTTCCCAGTTTTTATGGTGTAATGTGATAGTCTACTTGCAATCATGTATTCCCAGTCATCAATAGTTTCCTTGTCTTTGTCCTTTTCTTTGTGGTAGTTTCCTTCCACCTGAATCTGCATAGCTTGTGCCTTTTATAGTGACTCATAATTTTCCTTTCCTTGGGGATGTAGCGTAGCAAAGACAGTGACAGGTTAACTTGTACTTGACCCAAGTGTGCGCAGTTTGATTGATATCAAACACATTTCTGTGCTGACAGCCTTCCCTGCTTTCTTTACAGCCCAATCAAATAAAAGCCATATTTTAGAAAAGTGACTGTCTTCTGGTGGTTAAACTTTTGAAATCTAGAACGGGACATTGTCTCAATATGTGGTTTGTGGGACAGGGAATGAAAATGCATAAAGTGGGAAACATGGTCATCCTACAAGAAGGGCACAAAGGGTCTTAGACCTTGTCTACACCAGCATCTTGTGTCCAAATAGGTATGTTAGCAGCAGCTGCCGTCCTCTGTTAATCTGCACTGGATCTGGTACCACTAATTTATCCAACCACTATACTTACTGTCATTTGTTGTAAATGTTTTTGCAAATGCAGCTGTCATAGAATGTCATGCAAAGACCAATTAAATGTGTCTAGACAGATGTCGTTGATGTGTTTTCTTTCTGTCACTCCTGTAGATAACCACACCATGGCGTCTCACTCAGCAGTGAGTATTCGGATTTTGGATGTCAATGACAATCCTCCTGAACTGGCCACACCATACGAAGCTTCTATATGTGAAGATGCTAAACCAGGCCAGGTAAGAAATTTCCTGATTTGAAGAAAAAATTTCAATCAGATCATTTCATCATGTCAGGTCATGTGTTTTGACAGTAATAATTTAATCTGGTAATTTATTAAGTCCAGCTGGAGATGGACAAAACTTGATATTTGTTTACGGCGCAACCAGTTAAAAATGAATGTTGTGCTGATTGAATTATTGTAGCTTCACAGATTAATCCTCCATTTCCTTGGTGTTGATTATAATGACGGAAGGTTTTAAGGCACTTAAAAACAGTGTTGTGGCAAAGCAATAATAAATTCTAATTATAATAACATACAAACAAAAAAAATCTTTGTTTTGCTAGCTGTGGGTAATTCAGTTTGAAAGGCAGCACCAAAACTAGTGCACAGTCCACACAATATTCAATAGACCATATTTATTAATGTACAAAACTCAAAGCTGAGCTGAAGTGTACACAGCTGTGGGTAGCATACTGTATACATCAGTATACATCAGTGATTGATTTTTGCATTATACACATTAGTCACAATAGTATTGTAGGAAGAAGTAGATGAATTTTGACAAGAAATTAATAAATTGAACAATATACAGTATATGTAATATCACAAAAGGTGGAAGTTGCATAACTCCATTTAAATCAATTCAAGCATTGCATTACACATCATGAAAGTAAAAATACACAAAGAAACAATTATTTATATTCCTAAGTTTACCTGCTGTCTGTTCCAAAAAGCCATCTTGTTAAAGCTGGCTTATTTTAAGTGGGTCAGCCAGGCAGAATAGAAGCAAAGACAGCATTCACCTTCCTAGTAAAACGTAGTTTCTTCCTTCTATCAGCATTCTTCTAGATTTAGACATCAACATCAAGTTTCACAGGAGTTATGTATACTATAACGGAACATGAAAGTGATGCAGCTATTCTGTGCTGTGTGATATATTTACAATAATACATAGCATTCGCAATGAAATGTGAGAAGACTGATTGGTAGAAGATTATAACGATGTGGGACAAACAAAACATTGACATTGAGTCCGAGCACTTTTAACATACAGACAGTAAGATGTGCATTGTCATTAAAATGTAAACGCCATAAACTGGCAACGGACAGAACTGCCAGCAAGCAGAAAGGTTTGAAGATTCTAGGTAAGGTAAGATGATAATTGGAGAAGGTAAGAAAGTTGTCACGAGTAAAGGAAGAATACACCTATACATCCGTATCACAAGTTAACATTGTGATATTTGTGTCAGTGCATCAATACAACAAAGCAAAATACCTATCTATAACTGCCTCATTATTTCCACACATGTGGTTTGGATTGTTTTCAATTGCACAATATGATTTATCAGACACACAGAATATGAATTTTCTCTGGGTTTTGGTTTATGCTGGATGCAAGTTAATAAGATTAATATTTTCAATATTTTTCACAGATTTCAATATTGCATGTATATCATGTCCAGCACTGTGGTTGTTTGCTGAACTAAGTACAAACGTTGAATGGACTTGGGAAAATCCCATTTGAGTGGATATAGCGTTTGTATGACTATTTAGCTTGTCAAAATTATTTCTGCATGTCATTTAACAAGCTCTTCATGAAAGATCATCAATCATTATTCCCTTTCTTTATAACATAAGCTACAGTTAGAAAGGTGTAGTTGTGCTTATGATGCGTCTCTATTTTATTTTGTTGAAACATGTCACACAAAAAGTGATACAGCTGCAAACATGTGACAACATTAAATGTTGCATCATTATCTAGCCACAATCCAACAGTGGGAGTCTTGAAAAATCAAAACAAATTCAATCCAGGTCTTTCCACTGATCACCATTATAAATGGACACAGTCATTTGGGTGTTTTATTCTCCTTACACAGTCAACAGGCTTTGGGCTGAGTTAAACCCAATTATCATTTGCAGAGCACAGGAATAATTAAAAAAGCAAAGCTTTAAAATGGGGCCTCCATGCTGGAAGTTGCATTTACATGTGTAATGAGGCTCAAGCTTCTCCTCCCCTTGATCCACAGACTCCTAACCACTTATAGCCCCCCTGTGCCTCTGCAAAACCGCCTGCCTGCACCATTCTAGAACATTGTCTGGTCTGATCTCCTTCACTCCCACCTCGCTCCCATTCCCATTTGTGAGCAACCACATTAACCTTCAGCTCCTAATCACACAGAGATGATTAGTATTCCAGCAAAAAGATCATTGCTGTCTCCCAGCATTGTAAAAGAAAAAGGTTTTTAATGCTCTCATTAAAAAGAAATGCAGCAAAATATTTCACACTGTAATTACAAACCAAAAGGAAGGGATTTCAAAGTACATAGAGGAGAATATGACATTCTGCTTCATTGCCATGTCTATCTATCTATCTATCTATCTATCTATCTATCTATCTATCTATCTATCTATCTATCTATCTATCTATCTATCTATCTATCTATCTATCTATATTTATCTATCTATCTATCTATCTATCTATCTATCTATCTATCTATCTATTGCTACGTTTTTTCTCTATATTTATGACAGTCTAGGAGCCCCCACATGACATGAACACCTGACAATATCTTCTTCGCGATTTCTGTATCCCAGTTTTTTGTCTCTTTGTGTAGGTTGTGGGGGAGCTCTGTTGGAGTCTGCTGCCGAGATTGAATGAAAATGTGTTAGCCTGCCCCTGGGTCAAAGCTTTCTCATGCTCATTTTCAGCCTCAGAGATAACCTCTGGGGTCATGGGGAAAACAATTTTCTCCTCCATGTTATTTTCAGAATAATATAGATTTTTTAAAACTACTAGTTGTTGTCAGTCACTGCATCTTTACCTTTGAAAAATGGAGTGAGTGGTGTGAAGAAAATGTTTTAGGTCTGATTCATTAGATTCACTGTGTCTGTGCTGGTGCTGAGAGCTGATGTTTGTATCATTTCTTTTCTGATTAAGGGCAAGGATAGAGCCTTTATATTGTTGGCCTTCCAACTTGTAGAAAGAAATTAATGAGAAAATCACATGAATACATTACTTTATCACATATATATATATATATATATATATATATATATATATATATATATATATATATATACACACACACACACACACACACACACACACACACACAGTACAGGCCAAAGTTTGGACTCACCTTCTCATTATTTTCATGACTATTTCAGCGGCTGTGGCTCAGTGGTAGAGGTGTTGCCTGTCAATCAGAAGGTTGGTGGTTCAATCCCTGGCCCTGCAGTCCCATGTCGAAGTGTCCTTGGGCAAGACACTGAACCCCGAGTTGCCCCCGATGCTGCTGTGAGTGTTTATCTGATGAGCAGGTGGCACCTTGTACGGCAGCCTCGGCCACAGTGTATGAATGTGTGTGGATGGTGGATGGTTCCTGTACTATGTAAAAGCGCTTTGAGTAGTCGTTAAGACTAGAAAAGCGCTATATAAAATACATATTTATACCTGGCACTCTGCCTTCATCTGAAACCCTTTGGGGTAATCAAGAGGTAATCGAGTTGTTTGGCAACTGTCCGATCAGTGCAATTTGGCCACACTCCGATGTTCAAGCTAGCGCTTGCACAGGTCCAGGGATTTGGAGCAAACAAGATGATGTCACACAGCCATTATGAAACGCTGCTATTGATGCATGTTTTCCTCCCCTCATTCTGCCTTTGTAGCACAGAAGGAGCCTCAGTGCCATTTCTGAAATATTAGCCACACACACACAAGTGCAAGCACATGCAAAGATCTTTTAATTTTGTCATTATTTCATTATTTAGGATAAAAATCACTCATGTACATTTGACTTTACAATAAATATGAGCAGAAGTTAAACTGTAGATAGGTTGCATGTTTTTAAGTTGGTCATGAAGCAGCATGTGAACAAAGCTGGGCTAACATAGCCCATTATTATTATCTGTTATTGTTTATTACTTCATACAACAGAGTCACATGGTCTTAATTATTTAATTATAATCAACAACATAGTGTATGTGAGAAGTCAACATGTGCATTGTGTTTCCACCCTTGTACAAAGCCATGTTCACTTGCAGCTTGGAATAAAACTAAAAATAGTCAAGAATGTCATTTTAAATCACATGTTCTTATGTCAATGTAGGTATGTTAATTTTTTACAGTAGTAGTGACACTTTTGATGAAAACTACAACTAGAAATAGTGTCTGTTTTCTCCTTGGAACTGACAATTTTGTAGTCAGACATTAAAATTAAATGTACTGTCAATGCTTGTTGTGAAGTGTCAAGTTAGCACTAAGGTTCCCCACATTTGTAAGCTTTTCTTTGGTGTTCTCTTACCTTACAATATAAATTCAACGGTCAAAATCGAAGGGTTGTATTGAAGCAGAGGGCTGTTGGTGATATGTTACAAACACTTTAATGTCTACTGCTTTCCAGGATGCACTCATTTATTCAGTAAAATAAGCTGCCAAAGGAGGAGCCCAGAGGTATAAGCATCAGCCAACATATGTTTGTGTGTAAAATGAGTTTCAGTTTAGTTTTAGCTCCCCAGAATGTTGTTAATCAATTTTGAAACTTGGACAAGGCAACAGCTCTAGGCATAATTAAGTCCATTTTTCTTTCACCTGGAATAGATGTCAAACACTGGCGAACTGCCTTCTTTTGCCTTATCCATATGCCTGTGCCCAGAGCTCTTTGCCTACTTCATCTGTCCTCTGAAGTAAGAAGAGTTATTGCTGCTATGTTCAGTAGGGGTGGGAAAAATAATCGATTCTTAAATGCATCGCGATGATCTCTAGAACGATTCAAAGCTTGATTCTGATAATATATATATTTTTTTTTAAAACAGAGTGACTGAAAGAGGATGGGATAATGGACAACAACTTAGAGTACAGTGCAGAAAGAAAACATACAAAAATGGCCAAAAGGAAAAAATAAAATAAGTTTTGTGTATATACACATGATCTAATAAAACATACATAAAATAATAACAAAATACATAAAGGCAGTTCATCTACTTTATCACATTACATCTGACCACCTCATGTTTCATGTTCTAAGAAGCCAATTCTCCACCTTCACACATGACTGAGCCTCTGACATGGAAGATCACTGTGAGAGAATGTGACTTTCACAAGCACGTTTAAAGCTTAAGCATGGAATGACTACAATATAAAAACCCCAGTAGACAAAACATTTCATTAAAACTTGTGTGTAACACTGTATACTGTATGTCAAAATCTAACAAACTCAGATTTATATTTATATTTTTTGAAATCATGCATAGAAATGTACATAAAAAGATTGACGCATTGAGATGCATCGATAATTGGTTTAGAATAAAATCGTTGGTCTCTGAATCGGAATCGAATTGTGAAGTGCCCAGAAATTCCCACCCCTAATATTCAATATTCAGCCTATCTTACCTTTATAGACCTACTACACTGGCAGAATTAATTACACCGAACACAACACTTTTTTCTATTTTTTAATTAAATCAATTGAGATTCAAAACTTTTCACAGAAGAGTGGTCTTTTAGTTCCATGTTGCCATTGCATATCAGCTAAAACCCACTCGTGAGCCATTATGATTATCACTTGATTGATAGCAAGACTTCATTGTGGCTAATTATAGGTAAACAGTCATTTATTGTATACCTGAATCGTTCAATCAAGCTGTCAATGGAACAAGGCATATAACATGTGGTGTTTGCTGTTGGCGGTGGTGTTTTTTTCATTATTATTTTATGATGTGACACAATCTGTGAAAACAGGTCAGCAAGTCATGTGTTTATTTTGTTCTCTGTGTGTGTGTGTGTGTGTGTGTTGGGGGGGGGACTCACCTCCCATCTGGGCACCTTTCCCTACATAACCCTCAACGCATCCATCTCATCTGTCTTATCTGTCCGTCTCAGCTGAATCTGCTTTCGCTTACTGTTTTCCTACAAATTATATCATAAACACAATTGTACGTGCTTGTCCCTGCACGGATGCACAATAAAATGCATTGACATGCATGCACACACCCACACACATGTATACACACAGCCTTTACTGTCACACTCTTAATTCAGCCGATCAACCCCGGTTTACTTAGCTAATGAGGAGCGTTCTATTGTCTCCTGCTGTGTGCTGTGTTATCACCCAGTCTTGTTCATGGAGTGTCAGCTCCCTGGCTCAGGTCTAGCTTTCAGTGGAACCATGGAGAAAATCAGATTAACCTAAGCCTTTTAACTGCGGTTGGGTTTGATCCCATTTGAAAGCTGGCAACACAATCTTTTTTGTTTGTGTTTAGTGGGAAAATGCATGTGGAAAGAGGAGGACGGATAGCCAAGAGAAGTAAGTAAAAAATGGGTGACACGGGCTAAGCAGCTTTTGCTTGGGGATACAGTTCAAGCCAGGGCCATGACCCAAAGTGTTAAATAGCTTCTCACCTTTTATATACAGGGCCTTCTAGGGATCGTATGCAGGCCGAGGTTCAGAGAAATAAGTGACTTCACAGAAGGGCAAAAGGAGAGAGATAAATACAAGTAAAAAGGCACACGGTAAATACAGATTGGATTCACTCTTCTATCATACTATCATGTGGAACACGTGCACAACCATGCCAAAAAATCATGGCTTCTAAATCAATTTCTAGAGAATCAGTTACATGTTCATCTGCACAATAAAAATATTTCGATGCACCACCTTTTATGTGCAGTTTTGATCTTTGCATAAAAATACTCGGGTTGCTAGAAATTTGGACAAAAACAAAATATTTAATAATAAGACTTTTTAGGCCGGTTGAGATTGTTTCATGTTTTTGCAGTGTTGTGAAGATTTGACTGGAAGCAAATTATTGTCTCATTAGCAATAGCAACGCAAGGCAGAGAGAGCTTCTTTTTTTCTGCCTTTGGCATCAAAACTCAAGCTGCCCCTGTTTGCAACATAAACACATTTGAACGTCTATGCTTTTGAGGACCCTCGTTGACGTTTTGTTTTCCCAAGCTAACCCATAAACCTTAATGCTAGCAACCACAGTAGGCTTGACACATAAGTGAACTAAGTGGTTGCTTTAGGCCCCGTTGCTACTAGAGGCCCCACTAGAGCGCTTGAAATGTCCATCAAGAGAGCTTGAAACGAAGCTGATTGGCCCATACACTCAAGCAAATTGAATAAGCTTCTGCAAATTATGCTAATGTCAATAGTGTGTCCTTAATGTTTTAAACTTCTAAGTGAGGATAAAGGGGAACTATCCACTCACATAAGTGAAGAAAAAGCACAGCATGAGAGTGTATTTTGGGGACAGCAATCAGGTAAACATGTTCTCCTCTCTATGTTTGATGTTGGCAAATAATAGTAACGTTAAGTTGATGCTCTAGCTTGTAGAGCATCTGTCCTGTCTCTCTGTGGGTCTGCGTGGCTGTGTTCTGTGAAGTGAGAAGTGAGACTGAAATACAACTATTTCTACATTTGATTAAACGCCAATCGGCAACGGTGTTTAGAAACGTCAGTTCGGAGAAGATAACCAAGTTGAAGAGATAGAAAGCAATAGATTGGCTTGACTGTTAAATATTCAATTTAAAATGTTGATTAGCTGGAAATACTGTGCAATATGGATTGACATCTCTCAGTAAATAATAACCATCAAGTATGTAGCCAAGCCATAGTAAAATATAGTATTTTTTATTTTTGAAAATGTAGAAGAAAATCTGGAAGCGAGTTTAAATGTGCCCAATGCAGCTAATAAAATGAATGATAGTATTTGTATCAATAGCCTAATTTAAATGTGCTTAAGTTTGTCAATAGATGCTGGATCATCAGCAAGCAGAGGCTTTGCTCTATATTATTAGTGTTTTGTAATAAATGTATGATCTTCACCATATGGTTGCCTTGTGCATTAGATAGTATGGGGTCCCCCAAAATATAGGGCCGGCGTTGCTCACAACTAACCGAACCTATGCACTAAACTTTCCATCACTATGATAAAAAAAATCTACCCTTGGCCCCTAAATCCAAGATTTAATCCTGAAACAACACTTTTAGAAAGTGTGGACTGACCATGTCATTTTCCAAT
Organism: Percina caprodes; assembly: GCA_013375575.1. Classification (NCBI taxonomy): domain Eukaryota; kingdom Metazoa; phylum Chordata; class Actinopteri; order Perciformes; family Percidae; genus Percina; species Percina caprodes. The sequence goes on from JABXJD010000039.1 coordinate 2,810,446, forward strand.
CATGTTTTCAGTTTGAATCTAGAAATAGAAAGTGTGATGATTCACAATGAGCATCTTTGCAAGAGAACAAAGCATGTAACATGAACTAATATGTGTTTGTCTATGACTTTCATATTGTATTGTTCATACAACTTTACTAAATAAATTAAAGCTGCAAGCAGCATTGGACGGGCCCTTTCTAACCTGTGCGTGTCGGGGTTACTGGCGGACGCCGGTAATAGCGGCATGTATATGTTGTCAGGGGTGGACTCTGATGAATCCTTAAACGTTTTGATCCAATTGGACTAAGTATGCTCAAGTTACACCCATTACCTGTTTCGGTGGCGAATCCCACAAAATGACCGCCCCGCCACGGCCACGTCCTATGATGAAAAGTTTTTCTTTTAATAACTTTTCATCGTTAACATGTTAAGATGACCAAGTTTGAAGTTGTTCGGATGAAAGCTCTAGGAGGAGTTTGTTAAAGTACGACATGTGGAAATGGCCAAAATTGCACTAATTTCGAACATTCAATACAAAATGGAGGACTTCCTGTTTGGTTTAGCGGGGGGGCTACAATGGAGTTTTATGTCCGCCCAGCCATGCTACATATGTGGACCAAGACTCTACATTAAATGTTCTGCAGGGGCTCAAGTTTCTTAATATTGTAGGGGGCGCTAGTGAGCCATTTTTGTGCGCCCATTCCCGAAACCATTAAAATACGTAAATTTTCACCAGACCTGATGCAACCGCCAAATATGGTGAGTTTTTTAATATGATAAGTCCCTCAAAAAGGCAATTCATTTGCCGGGAAAAAAAGAATAATAATTCCTTCAGTTTCATTAGGGCCTCCGCCGATGTCGGCGCTCGGGCCCTAATTATTCCTTAAAACTGATGTTAACTGTCGTACATTTGGAATTAAGACTTGAGTCAATCTTTGAAGAACAAAATGTCCGTGTCCAGTTATTTTGGATAACAGTGTTATGTAAACCGTAATATACAAATATAAATGTATCTTATCACAAGTAAATCTACATGAACAAGGCCAACAGTGTAGCAATTTAGTGCCATACATATCATTGTGCTTTAAAATCTCACATTTCTACAGGGCCTTAAAGATTTTAAGATGTGCTGCAGTTTAACAACAGTATTACCATTGAGCCATGTACTGGATCAAATCAAGATAATACAAATCTTAGCCTAGTGATGTTGTTGTTATAGTTCACAAGATTTATATGCCTTCTTGATTATCTACCATTCTGGATTAATTTCTTGATTTGCCCATTTTTTTTTTTCAATCTGCTGCACCTCACTGAATGACACGTAAACACAATCTTTGCCTCTCAGCCCCTTTCGCGCCCACCTCGTGGTATTTATCTGACTGAATGCAGAGGGACAGATATCATATAGTGCCATGTGTGCAGAAAAAAGGCTGGGTGGAAACCCAAAACTAAGTATAGCCTGAGGTAATGGAGGCCTGTCAGCTCTGCCGTGCCATCTCACAGCTGGCAGACTGGGTCACTGCGACAGATCACCTCAGTTTGGCCACGTCATCGCCAACCTCCAACCCCTGGAAGAGTCAGTTTGAAATTGCTAAATGTTAAGCCTGTCTGAAACACACACACGAGTTAAATCACATCACATACACGTGAGCGCAACACTTACTCACCTAATGCACATATAGAAAAATACTAAAACAAACACGTACAGGCAGGCGCAAGACATATAACAGACTAAAAGAAGAATTAGCAAACCTACATAGAGTAAAAAGAAGAAAAAAAAAGCCAGACAGACTCACAGTTGTGCCAGACAGTATTTCATAGGAGACTGAGTGAGTCATTTGTTCTACTTGTCACCAAATGTCTCTTCTTTTGTCCCTCAAATGTTAACATTGTATCAGAAAAACCAGAAGACAAGAGGGAAATATTCACTGTTTCTTGGAATATATTATTAGATTTACCCTGTTCATGTTCCATGTTTACAGCAAAAAGGTTTATGTGCATCGGATGGAATTTTTCATGTGTTATTTGATATAGCCCTTTTGCTATTTCAGTGGTTCTCTGCAGGAATTCCTTAAGCCTAAATAATGTTTATCAGTGGTTAGGGATTAAAGGAAATAACAACATCATCAACATCCTACTTACAGCGTGTAACCCAAAGTAAACATATCATATTTTGACGAATCGTCATCTTTGTCATTGCTTTTTGGTGAACACAGTTTTTATTCATATGAATATTACAAAATGGAAAACATGCTAGCTTCACCACAACAAAAGGTAGTAAATTGTAACAGAAATTATTTTAACTTGGTCTATATACTTTGTCTATTCTATCAATAGCTAGCCAACAGGCTACGTATATGCTCATAATGTAAATCCCAAAACATGTGATAACATGATTTTATTACATGCTCATTAATTAAAGAGGCATCAAAGTATAAGTGCTTACCAATTTAGATGATCATATATACACTGTATGTTACTTAAAAAGCGTGGTTTTTAATCCTATTTTAGCTCTTTCTTTTGAGTTCAGAGCAGTGCATTGTGATATTTGCTGCTCCACTGGACACCATAGGGATGCTTTTTTACCTCTGAAAATAATGGATGCGTTTGAAAAAACACCTCTGACGCTTATAATGCATTCCAGGCTTCAGAGATAAACCTCTCTCTACACATTTTAAATGGTTGTCTGTTTGTTTGTTTATTTATTTATTCATTATCTCCCTGCTGCCATCGTGAAATGGTTGATTTCTGCTGCGAATGAGAAAGCTGCCTCCCTCTTGCAACCTTGACCTTTCAGACACCTCAAGTGCAGATGGGATATACTTTTGGAAAAGTCTCCCCTTCTAGCTTTCCAGAGATGCAAGAGATTTAAGGGGGTCAGGAAAGGGGACTGCTAGATAGAAATCTAATTAGGTGATTTTGCTTGAGGGAGCTTCGCTAGCTGCTCGATAAACTCCCACACGCTCGCTCTGCTCCTCTCTTACTTCACTCTCTGTCTCCCTTCAGCAGTGTGCACTCACCCTGAGATGCCGCCTGAGTGTCCCCCTGCTGAGGGCACAGTCACTGGACGCAGATCATGACTCCCTTAACTACATCTTCACTGCTGTTCATATCTCTTCAAAGAAATGAGTAGATTCATCTATCTGCTGCTGATAAAGCTTTTGCTTTAAGTGTCTTCTCTTCTGGTCATTATTCCATTACTTTCAGACCGGAATAAAGGGCTGCAAAGAATGATGAGAAGATAAGACAAGGCCCGCTTTGGCATACAGCACACTCAGTTGGATTCTTCATAGATCACTGTGGATTGACTGGATCCGTTGTGGTCTTTGGAACAATTAAACTTAGAAGTGCATGGTAGAGTAACTCATGTGAGTTAGTCATGCAATAGTGTGGAAGCTTTTGCAACCCCTCAACCTCCTACAAAGGTTGTTAATATTCGAAAATACACTGGTCCTGGCACATACTGGAGGACCATACAGAAGTCATGGAACTAGTCTGGGTGTGCCAGTCCAGGTAGAAAATGGGAAAAAAATGCACTGCTGTACCTAGAAGCTGGGAATCAGGAGAGTGGTACTTTAATGTGCCAACAACTGTCAGTGAAAACAATACATCTAGGTGATCATGTTTTGTATTGTTATCAACCCTTCACAAAGTGAATGCCAAGCATCGGTATTGTTAGCTATCCAGTTGGAAAATATGAATACTATGACTCAGAGCCTCATTCTCAAAAGCAATAAAAGCCATCACAGTTTATAAAAGTATAGCATTATGGACCATGGGTAAGATTTGAGATGGCATGTAATGATATTTTTACAAACGCTAAATATAGGCTGTAACACCTGGTTCATTTCGATGTGGTTTTTGTGTTTCTCGACTGCAGAATTTCCGGCGCGCTAAGGAAGAAGCATGTGATTTACCCTGAAATCATGCCGTAGCATTTTGTAATTACAAAGTAAGCCATAATATCCCAAACAACCTCCCTAAGCTGTGGGTATGACTAAGCCTGTTCTGTGTCTGTGATGCAACGTCAACGCTGAGGAGCTGTTTATTGTGAAGGTACAATTGTGGCCCGGAAGTGTGCTCGGCGGTAGCTCAGTCACAGCACTGCATAGCCACCGCTCAGGCTCATAATTCAGAGTTGGTGCAGAGCTCTAAAGGAATGAGGCTGTCTCACACAGACAGGCAGCATGAGCTTAAAAGTTACACAAGAAAGCAGATGTCTTTATGTGCCAGAAGGTTGTGGAATATATCTACAGTATTGTTGTTTGAATAATTAATTTGCAGGTAGATGATTAATGAGGGACACAACTTTCTGGAAAGGAGAGTCATGAGAGAGAGATAAGCGCAAAGGCCAAAGGAATCAGAGGAAAAGGACTTCTGTGATGAATGTGAAAGAGCTGGCTGAAGAGGCAGAGAGGTAAAGGGAAAACAACAGAAGAAGAGTTCAGTCCAGTAAACAAAGCCGTGTTTAACATTGTGTAAGTATCCTGCCCCTTAAAGAGGAGACTGCTATTTTAACAGCTGAGTAATGGTTTGATATATTTCCCTCAATCTTATCTGATACCGTAAGGTTTTGTGAGACGACACAAAGGAATTACACCAATCGAACAACGTGCTTCTATCACTCTGAGAAACGCCTCACTTAATAATAGTTCTGGGGGTTGTTTTTCATGTGCGTCGCTGCGGATCCCTAACTGTGTATGTGGGAGAGAATTAGAAGTTTCAATGTAATATAAAACTAAAACGAGAACATGTATTAGGACCACTGTTAGCAAAAGTTAATTATTTGTGTTTCGTGGACTTCCGAGTCAAAATGTACTTACAAGGTTTTACAACAATGAAAAAAGCCAGTGCTGGATGTCACAGGGATCGCCTCTCTCTGTCTCTTTTCCCAACATTCACAATTGTTATAGTCAAGTACAATGTGTGTTATGGATAAATCTCTCCATGAGCCTCCTGACCTGCTTTGATGTCTTCTGATTCATCCTCATGCAACTTATTAAAGGGTGTTGGCCATTTCAGTTGATTATTAAGGAATGATGAATTGTTAAAATCCAGAAGGAATATACTTAGGAAAGAAAGCTCTTTGTGTAGAATAGGCAAGAGAGAACAGGAGTGGGATGAACTGTTGCTAAACAAATACCTGACATGTAAATGAGAAAACATGTAACATAAAGAAACTTCCATAAAATCAGTGGCAGCAATCAGCTTTTCCTGTAAACCAGAATAAAAACAGTTACTGTGCTTTTGACAAAATGAAATTTGCCATCTGTGCTACAAGTTTGCTGTATTCTGTGATAGACAACAGCAGTAGATATGGTACACAGCAGATGTTTAGCAGATAAAAAGAGGGACATAAACATACAAAACTGTGCAGACTTTACTGAATTACAAAGTATTTTGTAATGCTGTGTGCTACTGCTATTCAATAATTCTAAAACTGTAAAACGCTTGAAATTCCATGCTTTTTGGTCTAAACGGAATACCCAAATTAAAAGTGGTACAGCTCCCATATACGTGGACACTCTGGGGTGTGCCTGATATCATTGGAAAGGTAACACTCTCAAGGTTTTGTTACAAGTATCAGGGTGATTCTAGGCCTTACTAACAAACAATTACAGAGGCTAGAATGGAGGGCTTTTATTTCGGTCCAAGTCATACATCTGTAATGTGACTAAAATACACTGCTTAATGCACAATGTTTAACGTTAGTGAATATTTTAGACAATGAAAATGGCGAGTTCCTGAGTTTGCCATGCATACCAACAAACTAGCTATACTTGTAAGAGAGATACGAGAGAGAAGCTCATGAACAAGCTTTTCTAAACATTCCTGGAGCGCGAGCGGATATTTGAAAGGAATAGCTTAACTGTTGTGTGGAATAAGGTTGGAGAAAAAAGGGGAGCTACGCCTTTCCATGTCTATTTTTTTCGCTAAGAGGAAACTCAACAAAAAGCCATTTGCCAACACTAAATATTAAACAAAAGCCAGACACTATATAGTATTAAATTGCTGTGAGCTGTAGCCTACATTCACCACTTCTAACCTTGATTATTCCTTCCCAGCGCTGTGCAATGCGAGAAAATGTCAGAGCTGAACCGGGCTGACACAGCACTTTTCATCAGACTCACCCCGGGTTAATAAGTCTACAGCTAACTAATAACATTAACCGGTCAATGGTCAAGCCACTAAACCTGTATGGAAATTAACATCTCTGTCAAATTTGTTAACAATCATACAACACGAGACAACGTCTCTCTTATATTATTGGACTACATATTTTTGGAAAAATGAGTTATTAATAAGTGGAGTTACACTTTTCAGTTGATACAGCTTCAGGACACTGATATAAAATGTAGTATAATGCTACAAGGGGATTTAAGTTTAGGTTTAGTTTTTTTCTGCCTTTTAAGCCAAAACATTTTTCAACTTGGCTCATTATACCGCTTGGCTGTTGGTGTGCTGTTTTTTTAATATTCATGTAGAATATTTTGACATTTAAAATTTTTTTAACACATTTTAACAATTCAATCAGCAACACTACTGACTAGGAAATTTTTGTTTTTTAGTGAGACTTTGCAGTTAACAAATATGGGGGAAATCAAAATAATAAGAAATATGTGGACTCGTACATAGTGTGGCTGACGAAACAGAACTGACAGATGTGAAAGTATCATTTATCAGCTTGTGCTTTGATGTTGGCTGCAGATTTATAGGATGAGAGGAGGATGAACTGTCACCAAAGGCCCGTGTTGAGGTGAGAGGATCTCCAGGGGCTGCTTTATGTCTGCACAGCTGACAGTGAATGAAATCTCACCGTACTGTGTCCAGACTAAATTCTCAAAATGTTATCACAGTTGAGTTTTATCTTTGAATGTGGATCACTATTATATAGCATTAGATAAGAGGATGACAACCTCAATGGGTCTCTGTGTCTTCTTTTCTGTTCCTCTGCATATTTTCATTTTCTTTGCTATTTCTTAGAGCAAATATGGCAGCCTCAAAGATTATTCTTTTTTTCTGTTCAAAAAAGGCTTTTTTGCTAGGCATTTTATGATAGTTTTGCATTTCTAACATTAACACATTTTTATGTTCCTGTATCAACTTTCTGAAGAACAAAGGTTTTATCTTTCTGTGACTGTAGTCCCTTTGAAATGCACTTTTACAGGAAGCCCTCTGAGTCTGTCACATCCATGTACACTCGCTCCACCTCACTCCCTCCCTCATGAAAGAGGCATTTGAAATGTAAAGCGTAAAGTGCTTTTCATATTCATTTTCTTGTTCCTATTGAGTGAATCTGAGCAGAAAATCTAACCTCTGTATCATTTTTTTCTTGTCCTTTTATTTCCCTCTCTGCTTTGGTTGCTTTGCCATTCTTAGCTAATTCACACCATCAGTGTAGTGGATAAAGACGAGCCACAATCTGGACATCGCTTCTACTTCACCCTGGCTCCTGAAGCCTCCAGCAATCGACACTTCACCCTGCGGGATGTCAAAGGTGAGAGGGCAAAGGTCAGATTGTGATGAAGCTTATAAAGATTAAAAAGTTTTAGATGATCTCCCTTTCCCTGAGCAGCCTGTTGTCCACCATTCGACCATTCGTTTACAAAGCTCGCCAAACTTTGCATGGTGCATGGTTCTGCATTAACACACAGGACTTTCAAGCCAGAGAGCAGAGTTCGCTTCCCAGGAAAAATTAAAGTCTTTCACCCAGGAAATGCCTGTTTCTTAGCAGTGTTTTGATCCAAACCACAATCTTTTTCCTAATCTTAACTGGACGTTTTGGTACTTAATCTTAACTTTTGTCGCAGCAAAGCTGTCATATTTTGTGAACTTAATTTAACCGTAATATCCACCAAAACGACCAGCAGCTCGCGATGTTCAGTACCCGGTTCAAAGTCCCCTTTTTTCGGGTACCTGAACCACCAACTACCCCTTATACAACAGAGGTCTGTAGCCAGCGTCACAAAGCTTTATAGCAGCTTAAATAACTATAGCTGCTGCTTTTGCTGCTCGGCGTCATGGACCTCGTAGCCAGCCGGCATCACGTGACCACCTGGCGTCACATGACCAGCTGGCGCTCTCCTGATTTCATAGGATGTCATACGTTTTGGTGTGCATACATTTTTGTATGATATCATACGGACCCGTTCATGAGAATGTGTTGCCCTGAGAACGTTTGGTGAAATGCAGTTTCCAAAACTTTGAAATAATTGATAAGTATTCTAGTAACCTTATTCAGGTGCCAGATGGTTGATGTTTTTAAAATAACAACTATTCGACGAGTACACTACCAGAATATTTTGACAAAAAAGCGAATGCAAACTAGTTTTTTTTGCACCTTGGCATTAATATTCTAATTATTATTATTTTTGGATAAACAACACCGGTTCTTGTGCCTTTCAGCAGAGTGATACTATTGGAAAATATTATGTGTGCCAGTGCATGCCTGACACTCTGTACTCTTTTAAAATTGTCTGAATAAATTCGCTCAACTGTACAAACTGCATCACTAAGCTGAGCTTTTTTTTCCACAGTAATAACGTTTTATACTAATTTAATTTTCTTTCTTTTTTGAACACTTTATTTAACACATCTTTCTTGATTCCTCTTCAATAGCCTTCAGCTAATTTTCTAAAGTGTCATCATGAAAATTGCATAACATTAAAAATCAACATTTACACATATCTGCACAATGTAGGGAAACATTAAAATCACTGAGCTCCCCAGTGATGACTTTGCTTGTCAGGAAGATTAGTTTTTGTAAGCTTGTCTGCACTTGCAGATCCCTCGTTTAGAGATGTGTACCAAAGTGAATGTGACATCTGGCTAAATCAAGATTGATCTGACACCAGGAAAATGTCAGGGAGCAGCTCTAGCAAGGGAAATGTCACAGTGTGAAGGCAACGAGGCCTGCTGCAGTCCTGCTCCCATGCATGTGAATGGATACGCACATAACATGTTCCTTGTGTAAATTACACACACATGTGTGTAGACGTGCAGGAAGAAGTACAGCAGAAGTATCCCTCTGGCTCTTTCTTTTTGTCTTGTACACAGTAACACGCACTCATGCATTGCACACACACACACACACACACACACACACACACACACACATCACGCAGACCACTACTTCTCTGTGATTGTGTGTATGCAGATGATTAGGGAGAATCATTAAATGCCACAGTATATTAATGATGATGATTTAATGTATCATATTAACCCAAACCAAGCACAAATACACACATTTGTTTAGATATACAGGATATGTACTAATAATCACAAGCACTACTGCAGACCATGTATGTATTGTGGTAAAAGACAAACAGAAACCCCACACAGACTTTTGATCCTCCCACCCCTCTTTTTTCCACTCTGGTGTCTCTTTTCATTGACACATTTGTCAACCTGTCACTTTCAATCTGTCACTTCCTCTTTTTTCTATCATGGTCTCACATGGTGTTCTGTCTCCAAGCCTTGACACACAATGATGAAAAAGCTGAACCCACCACCACCCCCATGTTGCTAAACTCTTTTAAGTCATTGCTGGCAGTCTGAAGAACAAAACCTACACCACAAACTGCTATCATATTACCTGGAAAATGTCCCACATCATGCTTTAAAAAAATTTCCTATGATTGAGAAATTCACCTGTTAGTGGATCTCTTTAACTTTGATTCCATGCATTTGTGAAAGATTTTGTATTACTTATTTTATTTGTATGTCGGTTTGTCAGTCAGGGACACTTCACAAGCCTTTTTTCATGTGTTCCACTGTGGGAGACATTTATAAAGCGTGAATGGCAACAATAAAGTGATACAACATCCGGGCTGTCATACAATACTTTGCAGTGCATCCAACAGTGGTTAAAAAAAACACTGTAAAAACTGGGTAAAAATACAAAAATTCCTGTTAAAAATCCATTTTTCTAAAGCAGACAGCCGTGGAAGAGAATGCTGTGGTAAAGTCAAAAAGGACAAACTCAGGGGCGTAACATTCTCGTAGATACAGTAAACATTTAGTATAAAGATTGTTCTACATGAGCCAGAGAAGCTCTAGGGCGACATGGATAACGGTGATATATGTTCTGGGAGATGGATTGCTTGGTATCCGCAAGTCTACCCACAAAGCTTTTCTGACTCTATTTGTCAAAGCCTCCTCCTGTATTCTGGGTTACATTTATCTATGTCTCCTGGAGAGGGCTGATGTATATACACCGGTGAAGTTAAATTTCAAACAGTGACTCTCTCACTCATTTTCTTTGCTGTTTTTGTTTACTGAAAAAAAAAAAATGATAAATGTTAATAACACAATAGCAGTTCTCTTACCCAGTGAAATCCTTCAACCCTACGTTAAACTTGACAGTCCTGACACCCTTCGTCCTTAACCTCATGCGTTATGGTTATGATTTGTTGAAACTATGTATAACACGGATGGTGCTAATCTGTCTGTCCTTTTCTTTTCACTTGACCATTTCTTGAGGAAGTTGTTTTCTTAATCGAATGGCAAACATCTTACATTAGCTAAGTTTTCATCCACTTGTCAATCGAATTATCTGAAGTTTGGTAAAAAAACTCATGCAAATAAAGCTGGTGAAAGTGTGTTTCCATCCAACGGCTTTAAAGCGAATGAAAACCTTTGCGTAATGACGTCACATGCTGTTTTGCTGTCAAATTGGTATATCAAATTGATTTGAGACATTTTAAGGTGTTTCCATTCATTTTCGCACTGAATCGCACAACATTCAAGCAAAGTTTTATGAACAAAGTTTTTCTAGACTAAATGGATCGCGTCGTCTACCAACACATGATCAATATTGCACAAGTTATAATAGCGCTTATGTGCCAGCTGATAGCGACATATCAAGCTATAATAAGAAAACAACTACGTTATCAACACATTGCTATGATGATGCAGATGCAACTTGCCTTTTATTGTCCCTCCGGCACCGCTGCGAGACAACTCTTTTTTTGAGACGTGTCTCGCTGTTTGAGCGCCTTCCATTTACTCCGGAGGACGTCCTACGGCTTGTCTTAACCTTTGTTGGCCATTTCCTTCGTGAGTTCCTGATGAATTACATTCAAAAACCCTCTTGTGTCCTTGTTTGTCCACTTCCATCTGTCTTTGTTGACACCCACCATGTGTGCAAAATACTGGGCGGAAATTAATTAAAATTTCTTCTTCTTTGTTTTGTGGTGGGTTGCAACAATAAAATTACCTAAAACTTAATTGCAATTCGTGGTTTATTCAGCAAATAACGTTTCCATCAGCGTTTATCGCATAAGCCGTATATCGATCAAGATAAAATCCGATGAGACCGAACATATTTCCTTTGAGTCGATATTCATGAAATTCCATAGAATTTTACTGTTTTCATAAGGCATTTTTCATTCAATATCACATAATTTGGATAAAACGTGTGGATGGAAACATAGCTAATGATAAATGTTTAAATCGTTAACAAACTATTATTTTAGTAATCAAATAAGCCGACACGCCCACTTGTTTCTACGTCCAGAGTTGAGTTAAAGGAAGTCACTGGATGGAGTTTCATCAGTTGCAGCCTAGTAAAAAAAGCCTAGTGAGCAGACAGGAGTGGTTTAAGTGGTTTAGGTCTCAAAATTTTAAGTCATTCATGTGTAATTCTCTGCTTTTTCCTTCTCCCCTCCCTGACAAACTTGCACCCACTCACACAGACCACACAGCTGGCATCCAGACCCAGCGATCAGGCTTTAACCGCCATGAGCAGAATGTGTACTTCCTGCCCATCCTGGTGGTTGACAGTGGACCCCCTTCCCTCAGCTCCACAGGCACCCTGACCATTCATGTCTGTGGATGTGACGCAGGTGAGAGCAACTATACGAGCTGCACCATCGTTAACATTATCAGCATTGTCACCTTCTGCATCAGCAGTGCTAAAAAGGTCATCTCCATGCCACTGGTTTGGTCAGCAAACTTCTTATCAGCTTATATTTGTGGAAAGCAAAATAACACGAGGTCACAAACAGACAAAGGGCCCTCAAGAGGGATTTCAGCTGTGTGAAAATATAATATATACATAAAAAACATTTTAAACAGTTTTTTACAATCACTTTGCTACTAATTTCAGAACCTTGATTTCATTTTTTAAAACTCTAGACACAACTAAAAATGGTCATCACTTGTAACACTGGCTGTCCAATGTTAAAAACATTACATTGTGCATTCATATCTTTAAAGAAATCTTGCTCTTGCACAATCATTGGTTCAAAAAACTAATTCATTGTGAAATACTTTAGATCACCCACACACAAGCTGCCCATAGTTTCACCGTGTCATTCTTTGTCCAATCATTAAATATTGTAGTACAAAATAGGTGATACATGTTTCATTATGGTACTAGATGAAAATACATCCCTGTAAAAGCACTGCAGTAGTAGAGAGAATACTACAGACACAGTGGAATCATTGAACAACATCTGAAATATAAATGTATTGAACAATACAGTACAATCACGACATAGATTTATTTATTATTAGAAAAGAAAAGACAGTACAGTACAGTAAAACTCTTCTCATCTACATTGCAGTTAGCCAAACATCTTGAAAAACACCTTAGGGCATGGCAAACAATGTGGTATGAGTGTATATACTGTATATATAGCACTTTCTATATAAAGTATATATAAAATATATCTCAATCATCAGTAAAGAGTTGTCAGAATTGAACGGGCAGTTCCAAGGGCCTGCATGCATACAGTGCAGTACTGTCAATACTGTAAATAGACTTACAGTAAAGGTGATACCCAGGACCATAGAAACAGGGTCTGATAAACCGTAGTGCATTACAGTAAAGAATGATGATGAAATATTACATCCATAAATAGTGTAGTATAATAGGTTTATGCTCCACGCTAATTGGTGACAATGTATCTGGGTATCTTGAAACCTTCATGATCTATGGAATATGAATATTGTTTCTGTCTTCATACAACTATGCATTAAGAGTAATGCAACAGTTCATTCGTATCATTTTGAGCAGTTGTATCAATTGATAGTTAGATCACTGTAAAGAAATGAACAGACAATCATTTGAAATGGAATGCGTGGATTGCTTTTTGAAGTAGTAGTCCTTTGATGTTAAGTTGTGTCATATTGAACACGTGATTTTTGTTAAGTGAACAAATGATCTTAGATGTATGTGTATTGTATCCAAGCAACTGAAACAAGTGCTTGTGAGTTTTGAAAAATGACATCAAGGTTCTGAAATGAGTCCCAAAGTGATTGTAAAAAACTGTAAGTGCTTAATCCTTGTCCACTGAAGTGACTCATAACTGGTGTTAACTCTGTATAGTAAATGCTGTTTTTTTTCTTTGTGGAACACAGAGGGAGCCATCCAGTCCTGCAATGCCACAGCCTATGTAATGAGTGCTGCTCTCAGCCCTGGAGCTCTTATAGCACTACTGGTCTGCATGCTTATCCTCATAGGTAAGCACATGGCTGTACTCATGTATGTATGGATGAATGAGCAGATAAATGTATGGGTATATGATGGATGACTAAAGAGATGGATAACCACAATTAATTATCATTGCTTTTCTGGGGTCATTGCTAAGTTCAACTACTCCAGCAGGACCACCACGTGCATTACGCTCAATAGTGGTATGTACTAGTAAAACAGCAAGACTGCAGGGCTGCACCATCAGTAAAGACACAACTCCATATCTGCTGCTCATACAATCATGCAACCAAGCATGTGTCTTTTAATGGATTGAACACTTTTAGAAGTTATCTATATTTCAGGAACAATATTACACGCGCAGTGGCAGAAAAACTGTGTTGAATGACATAAAAGCGTGATTGATTTTTCATCTTTCTTTCATGAGGCTTTGCTGTTGGACATTTTGTTGCCACTTTTCTGAGGGGAAAGCTTTTGTTTAAACAGGAGCACAGATGATGCCTGGGTTTATGAATGATATCAAGCCACTTTCATCCTTAGAACACAGAAGGAGATGGAATGAATGGGGATAAAGTGGAGGGGTTGAGAGAAAGCAAACAGGAAAAAGAGCTGCCTCAGCACTTGTATACCTCTGGAACCGCCGGCTTTAAATAGATGAGGCTTTCCAGACATTCTGTCATTTTTTATACACGTACACACACATGCACACACTAACATACACATGCATGCACACGCTCACCCTCTCAGAGCCCAAAGAGGTTTAGTATTTTCATAGCTAAAAAATGTATGAAGTAGCTTCTCGTTCTTCCCCCCGCTGTACGTCTTAGCCTCCCACTCTTCAGTGACAGAAAGAAATGACAATGCTCTCCCAGTGTTTTGTCTCCCCCGCTCGCACCGGTACACGTTTTACATGCAGCCAGTGAATGATGAATGATGTGACACCAGGCTTTAACTGTGACTTACATTGCTATCTATTTCTTTTAAGAGCTTTTCTAATGAGAGTTGTTAAAACTCTGTCTCCATTAACCAAACCATCGACTGGAATGAACTTCAAAAGCAGGGCATCATTTATTCATCATAGTTTTAAAAGCCTCAACAAAAATGTTATGTACAAATCTGAGGCAACCTCGGCTGGCTATAAAAAACTGTGTTTGCAGTGTATCGTGGGTTTGGTGTTCTGGGCTAGATGATATCCCCTCAAAGGCTTGATTCTCTGGCCTTAAAACTTGTGGAAAGCTAGACACTGTGCAGGGAAATAGAGTTGTGTGGTGCAAACATAATTATTTTTATTGCAGCCTTGGTTATTTGGATGAAAACATGCATTATTCAGAGTAGCACGCTTATTGGAAAGACTGTGATGCTTTAACTATTTTGGTATTTTTTTCATGTTTTGTGCCATTTTGATTTAACTAATGAAATGATAGCAATAGTGTCAGTGACTCTAATCAGTCCATGCAACTTTGAGTGACTGATCCTGATTGGTAAAAAAATATATAATAATATTACCTTTTATTTATAAATCGCTTTTCAAAACAGGTTACAAAGTGCTTGACATTCATTTAAATTCATTTAAAGCAACAACAATGACAGAAATGGCAGAAAATAAACCAACAAAAATTTAATTAAAGTCTAAAGTAGTAAGGTTTTAAAAGAGACTTAGAAGCTGACAATGTGTTGCCTTCCCTGATCTCGTCGATAGGTTGTTCCACAACTGGGGGGCCTGATCACCAGTTTTGACCATGAGTGCCCTACCTGAGGCTCTCAGGTTACTTTTAGGCTTATATGGGGTAAGACGTTCAGCTATATATTTTAGATCTACCCCCATACGAGCCTTTAAAGTGATCATTACAATTTTAAAGCTTTCAGTCCCTCCAAAATGGACTGGAAATGCATCAAAGCACTGAAGGACTTACTGAAGGACTGGGTTAAGATGGAGTGCCTGGCTTCTGCTAGTCATCATGTGGACAGTACAATTTCAGGGCTATAGGGTCTGGTATCAGGGGGATGAGCAGTGTTTTCACAACTACTGTGTTGTATGAATAACAGACGGGAGCGAGACGTGGCAGCAATCTTATCGACTCCACATTGCGCTTAGACAAATAACTCCTCACTTATTAACGGCAATCGTTCTCACAATGTGCCGTTACCGCTTGCTTCTTGTCTTCTCTCTCACACGCATGCAGACACTCACACACACACACACACACACACACACACACACACACATATATATATATATATATGCGCACACAGCGTGTACCTAACCAGCCAGCCAGCACTCCCTCTCTCCAGAGGCTGGACCACCTCTATTACATAAATTGTTGGATGATGAGAAAAATGAAAACAAATTTCTGCCTAATTATTTTACAAACAAACAGTCCCTCCATCAGTTCATTTATAAGCCTGATGTGATGAATCCATTCCACTGCATCGCAGCATCTGCATGAATCTATTCCAATTACCTCCCATCTGCTTGTTATGAACTCCTGGGTTAGGGGCGTCAGGGGGCGGGAAGGGGGGGAACTACCGGCGCAGCCCAAGGGTAAATTAACTGTCTTGTCAGGAACACTTATCGCAACATCTGTACACATGGGGACCAGCTTTGTATATATAGGAGGCAGCTATACACAGATACGCATCCTTCTTACTCAGGTAAATTCTTTACATGTGTTGTATTAACATTGCCTGAGGCTTTCTAATCTCTATGATGGTGAATATGTTTCCAATAGGTTACACTTTAAGCATATGTGTACATAATAGGCAGTGACACTCATGCTATCAGTGAGGAAGATGTTTTCACAAGTGAGGTTATTTGATTGTCTTTGCTTCAAACTGAACTGCCGCATACTGTCACTTCTTCAAAACTATTTACTGAAAAAACAGCTGATCTGCACGTATGAGGGATTATATTAATAACATCAAGTTTTCTACATCATGTTACTTCCCTCATTAGTGTGAATTTAGAGTCAGTGTCTTAGGGCTTGTTTAGTATGCAAGGCAGTGTGCACCGCAATTTACCACAAACCATGACTGTTTTCTCAACCCAGTGGCAATTAATTTGCCCCATTCATGGAGGAGAAGAATAAACACAATGGTTACAGACACCGCTTTCCCAATGGAGCCCAGCAAACAATATAAGAGGAGAACGAATGTACATTATCAGTCAGAGATACTGCACACAATCCCCCATTCAAGGCTTTTTAGGCTGGCACAGCTCTTTAGGGCGTTTTGACTCCGCAAGTTATTTCTTTGGTCAATTATACCAAATGAAGACAATTACTAGGAGCAGCAACAAGTAATTTGTACAGATTCCATGTTTGAAACCAATGTTTGTTTTTTTGCACTTTGAATTTGGCTCTAGAGAAAGAAAAAAAGAGATGAAAGCAAAAGGTGAAACATGGTGTTTTATAGTCACATCCTGATGTAAGGTCACTTGGAAAGAGTGCATTGGTCCATGGGCTTTGTTCACACCAATGTGCTTTAACATGTGTGAATTTCCTGCACACAGCACATAAAGTCGTGACATTGATCTAGTTAGACTGAAACGATGTGGGCATATCTCATTTTCAAAATGTATGGATGGGTGTTCTGGTGGAGCATCAAACAATCTGTGCCGTGCCGTCCCAGACAGCACAGGCCCCATTATAATTGATAGTCTTTTTATCTCTGTGGGCTTGTGGGCATTTGTTTTAGGCAACAGGTTATCTGTTCCAGAAGATGCATGGTGCCTACTGGTTAATGATCTATCTAAATGTCCCTTCACTGGCATCCCTTTAGAGTAGTTGTTCATTGTTCCTGCTAAAGGGAAGAAAACGGGATTCTTTCCACTGTTACACAGTAGCAAGGTCCATCGCTGACTAGCCGCAGGAAACACATCCTGCTTGTCACAAAAATTCATTATTTATAAGCCTGTTTTTTATCACCAATATTAATTATTTCTCAGCATATGACACATTACTAAAAGGCCACTCGTAGCTCTTCTTACTAATTCAGATAATATTGTGAGGTGGGAGAGCAGGAAAAAAACACGTCCTAGGAAGAATCACATTTATTTGGATTAGTTATCCATTATAGAGATAGGAGTTAATAAACTATTCTACTACCAGCTACTGTGAATTCACACATTCTGGTATAGTAGTTAGTAGTCTTTTTATTTTTTATTTAATAAATTCATTCCTGCATATTTTTTTGTGAGACACATATTATGATAATGTCATGTTTGTATTTATGAGTATTTACCACATACTGTATATCAATCCCTGTCCACATCCTTCTTTGCTTATTAGTCAAACAAAAAGAGGCTTGATTGCTGTTTATCTATAAGACTATAGTTAATGGAGTTGTTCCTTAGATTTCTCATATTCCCCAGTGTATTATGTGCAAAATGTACTTATAACTGCCTGTAATATGATTTTATCATTATTGAAAATGATATTTGATGTTGCTGCAAGTCTGAGACTGATCTGGTGGAGGTTTCATAGGGAAAGGTGCAGCCCCCATACGAGCTGATGGAATCAGGGGGTGGGGATCTGGGCTAAGTGAGACTTGCCTAATCACAAATGTAGGCAGTAATTAAAATAACTAAGCTGAAATTAAAGCCTCATTGATTTATCTCTGCATAGAGCCTTTGTTTTCCTCTTGTCTCATTAGCCTATAACGTGATCCATCTCTATTGCTTTTCCTTCTTTAATTTAAACTTAATTTTACGAGGCATTTCTTTCTCTTTGTAGGTGGTTGCCTCTGGTTTTAAGGAGTGATGGAACCACAAAGTCTTAGTTTCACTCGACAAGGACGAGTATTGATATACAGATTGGTCTCTATTAGGCCTTTTAAATCATATTTCTGGGCAAGGCAATCAGGATTGTGAAAAATCAATCCTCATGCATTTGAAATGTAAAAACTTATGAATATATTATCGCCCCTCCTTTGCCCTGAGAGGTGAAATCAAAATCACAATAGAAGTAGTTAGAAACTTGTAAGTGCTTGTAAATCCATCATGCACTGTGCACGTTTGATGTGAATCACCATACATCACGGACACATTTATTTTGCTACAGTTGTTTTATTTAGTACTGAATGCCCTGGATCTGAGTTTGGTATGTCATCATTCTTAGCAAGATGAAGAGGAATTCCATTTTTGCACGCATGCTTTTTAAAGTCGGCCCGACAACTCTTTCTCGATGGCTGCTAAGAAGCCACAGATGTCTAAATGCTTGCAAAGATGACAGTTTATAAAATCCCTTAAAAGGGAACCTGTCTTTCTCCTGGCTTTTATCTTGTCCTACTGTTGCGGTTTATCTGGCAAATTCATATTTAACCTTTATGTTGTGTTGTGCCGAAACAAGGGGGTGCAACATGTGTTTTTTTATAAACATGTTCAATTAAACTGTACATTTTTGACCATTAGTGTGGAATTACAATCATTGTTTTTTTTTCTCTTTCTCTCTCCCTCCCTCTCTCTCTGTCTCTGTCTGTCTTGTTATGTCTCTTTCTTCATTAGTCCTTGTCTTGCTGATCCTGACCCTGAAACGCCACAGGAAGGGCCAGAGGATGGCGGAGGATGAGGAGGACATGAGGGATAACGTCATCAAGTACAATGACGAGGGCGGAGGGGAGCAGGACACTCAGGCGTACGACATGAGCGCCCTGAGGAACCTCTATGACTTCCCAGAGGCCAAGAGCTGTGACTCTGGCCCAGACATCCGCTCACTGCCGCAGTGGATACAGGCTAACCGGGTGGGTGGTGGTGCAGAGGGAGCTGCAGCAGCGGCGGCAGACTTCTCCCTATTCAAAGGCTACATCCGAAAGAAGGTGGAACAGGCTGATGCCGATCTGTCGGTGCCGCCGTATGACTCCTTCCAGACGTACGCCTTTGAGGGCACCAGTTCACCAGCGCTTTCACTAAGCTCCATCCACACCATGTCCACCACCTCGGAGCAGGATTTTTCCTACCTCAGCGACTGGGGACCACGTTTCAGGCAACTAGCGGGCTACTACGCTCCAGAAAACCCCGAGGAGGAAAGGTCCTAGCACAGCTTCTCCTCTGCAAAGAGACATTTAAACTCCTTCTCCCTCCCTCTTCTCTGCCTCCTCTTCTCACCCTCTGGCACTCATCAGAGCCAGCACTGTGTACTCCTTAAAGACAGAGCATCACTCCTTTATCTATTTTGGAAAGAAAATCCCATTGTCAAACTTTTAACTCAAGTTTTTTTGTTGGTTTTTTATTTTATATATCTTATGTTATTTTGTGAGAGTTATTTGGACTTCAGCGTGAGAGCTCTGGCAATGATATGAGAAAGAGAAAAGAAAGCGATATCCAGTGGAATTGTCGTTTAGTTTGGAGGATTTTCTCTCTCCCAAATCATAAATGAAAACCTCTATTTCAAGCAGTGAGACTGTTCCCAGTGTTCCCAAGTATGAACATTAAGTAGGTAAACTATGCCAAGGCAAACCTGTTTGACAAACACATATTTATTTAAGGAGGAACTATTTATGTATTTATTTGTTTGTATGTATTTATTTATTTATTTCTTTACACCATGATCACTTTGGCAACTGAAACAGTGAACTGAAGTGCTAAAGATAAACTGAGGGGGGGAGGACATTATTAAAAGAAATGAGAGACAACGTGGAAGAAAAAAAGGATGGACTGCATTGGCAGGGTAAGGTGATGTCTGGGCCATATAAAAATGACATTCTGGAAAACATTTTTATTTATTTTCTATGACCGCTTTTGTAAAATAACCAACACAAGACATTGATGAAAAGTAGAGGCAAGTAGAAAGAGGAAGCAGATGAAATGAAAGAACTGCAGAAGTAAAAGTGCTCTGTTTAGTGTGAACGGTTGAGATTGACATACTTTTGCTGTACTTTAGTGATTTATAAAAGGGTTTTTGGAGGTCACAAACTGAGGACAATTGCGTGTTAACAATTTCTTTTCTTATCCTCTCCACAGCCAATTGTAAGGCAATAAGGCACAAACCGCAGCAGTGATTTAAGACTGAACAAAATGACTATTTCATGGAATTGGCTGGTTGCCAGCATTGTCCCACATGGGAGCCAATTTTCATTCCAGATTGTGTGTGTGAATATGTTCAATTCTTTTTTTTATCCTGAGACATTTGATTTTGATATTTTATTTCCTTTGGTGGAGGGAGGGCGGTAGGGAGGGAGGGAGGGAGGGAGGGAGGGAGGGAGGGAGGGAGGGGGACTAGTGACAACAGGATGGTTGTGTCTTATTAAGAAGGGAAACACATGATGAATGGACTGGTCACATCCACCTGATATCCGCAACCTATTCAATGTTGACATTAACTTGCAAATGTATTTTAAATGATAAAAAGAAAAAAGATGAAAACAAATAAATATTTAATTTTTTTGTTAAAAAAAAGCCTACATCTCAATGTGTGCAACACACTTCAATTACTCAGTCGAAGAGTTCACAGGGATAAAGCAAATACAGCATCCGTGTAAATAATTAGCGTGTGCCACTTGTTTGCTAAATTAGGAATCATGGAGGAGCTAGCTTGTGTTTAAACCAGAGGGTCGATTCAGAGAATAGTCCTAGATGAAAATAAACAAGCCATATGACAGGCCACAGCCAAACAAAGACTCTTCTCTCAGCATGGCTCCCTCCTGCCTTCTGCCAAACTACTGTAATTGTCGTAGTCACCAGACGATGCTGAATATGAAGTTGCTTTCATCTTTTTGATCTGCTGCTAAAATGGCCAGTCAGACAGTGGCTGATGTTCACAACTGGGTTTCAAAGAAATACTCAGCTTTTTTCATTAGTGGGTCTACTGTATCCACTGAGTGTGTTCTGAGAGCTGGCTTCAGATTGCATTTCAAACATAAATAATCCTTCTCTGCTGCTAAAGAAAAAGAAGCTTTCTCCAAACTTTGACAGCTATCACACTCCTTTTTGTCTATACAAGTATACGAGAGATGCCACAAATACTAAAACTTGGGGTTTTGCTCATTTTATAACAGTGTTGCAATCACAGTGTGATTAAAAAAAAATCACAGGTTTTACTTATAATTTTGAATATTTTCTTCAATGTTTATTTGTATAGGGACAAGTACGTAGCATAAACTAATGGCACACATTTATAGCCTAAGCTAATTTACAATGCCCTTCCATAGATAGAATAAGGATGGGTATTATCTGGAGAAATGTGTGAAGTAATTAGGGAATTAAAGGCAGAATGAATGGGATTTGTCTGTTGCATTTTGTAAACATAACATTGAAAGCTGGCCCCTCCTGCCTGGCTCAATGACACTCTGACCGTTGTTGCCAGAGTACCACTTGCAGGATCACATCACACTCTTCATCCCCATCCTCTCCTTCAGCGCTCGCCAGCGGGTGAGAGCCAATCGCAGATTCATTCTCGTTTTGGAACAAGCTACGTCCACTTGGCGTTTTTCCTCGCCATATTTGCATTTTTTCGGCACTGTGTTCGTAATTTTCGTAGCTTCCTCTTGAATGCGTGCTTACGATCTGGCACCGGGTCGATACGTTTTTATGAAGTCCAGCGCTCACACCCTGCACATTGTGGCAAGGGGGTTACACACCCAGTGACCAAAGGCTGATGCCCAGAAACATCCAGAACACAGCAAAATGAAAAGAAAAGAGAAAATACAGGCAGAGTGTAGGGTCTCTGCAGATACAGACAGCACCACACATTTAATATAGTCATAAGGTCATAAGTGATGATTTAAGGGGAATTATTTTTGTTTTAGTCTATACATTGTTTTTTAAGGAAAATCCTACTCATCTTGCCTTTAAAGTTCCAACTTATATTGATTTAATAATTTGAATCTGATTCTACAATACTGCCTTCATCAATATGCAGCCAACTCTATTATACTTTATTGACCTATACTTCTGCAGTGCATGTAGTGTGTATTTGTGTATCTTTGCCAAGAAGTGATTAAGCCATCCATTA
This sequence comes from Percina caprodes, assembly GCA_013375575.1. NCBI lineage: Eukaryota > Metazoa > Chordata > Actinopteri > Perciformes > Percidae > Percina > Percina caprodes. The sequence continues at coordinate 2,832,810 of JABXJD010000039.1, forward strand.
TTAATCATAGCCTTTAGTCCAACAGTATTTGCTAAGTGACAAGCAAATGTCATTTTCTGAATGGATGTACACAAATGTAGGTCAGCATGAGCTCCACAGTCATACAGGGAGCGAAGAATACATGTGTGCCTTTAAAGAAGCTCTACGAGACATGCGGATGGTTACAGGTCATATGACTAATGCCATGAAAGTTGAGGTTAAAGAGTAAGCACATATCCTGGGGAAGAAAGCGCCCTTGGTCACTTCAATCTTATTTTCCCTGCAAACAAGCATTTCATTCATCTTCCATCATTGTCAGAGAAAATGTCATTCCTTAGTGATGGCCTGCACATGTGAACATATGAATATGTTGCCATAAATCAAACCATTTCCCCCAAACTCAAAGGGCAACATGAGTCCCATCATTAGTTATGCACATGGTTGGTGTTGGACAGTTCTCCAGGGGGACAGCTTTGTGATGTTAAATATCCTTTTCTCTTCTCTCTGTACTTGGCTGGGTAATGACAATTGATTAAACATTGCGGGCGGGATATAAATGTGCACCACAGAAAATATCAATCACATATAGCCTTATAGCTGCATGGCATTAGTTATTTTAGTTTTCCGACACACTCAAAGCGAGGCTTTTACCTAGATAAATACAAATCCATTTAGCTGACTACACTACATACCCAAACCACACTTTATTACAAGAAATACAAATGCATCACTCTTGACAAGCTGAATTAATAAAGTGAGATGACTATTATAGTTAGATGGCCATTGACTCTTCGTTTGTTTTATTCACATATATACAGACACATATTCCATGCTCAAACAAGCAATCCGTTCAAAGCTGGGATAGTGACGGTTACTTTTTTGTTGTTTGGACCGTACATTACTTTGGCCTGTGGAGATCATTGAATTTGTACTAAAACAATAGTAGGCCTACCATTTATTTGTACAGAACTCTATAAGTCAGATCTTGAGAAATTAAATAAAACAGCCTTGAGAGACAAAACATAAAAAGTAAGACAAGATAAGGGTTTAGGGAAAAAAACAAAGGCATCACATTACTGTAATAACATGCAACTATTTTCTAAATGACTTGTTTAGGGTTGCAGTGGAGCAGTTGTCTTTCCCAGCATGTATTGAGCAAGAGGCAAACTACACTCGGGACAGGTCGCTGGTCAGACCTATGGGCTATTAGGCGCTTCCTCTTCACCTAACCTGAATGAATTTTCTCTGCAGAAGGAAAGAAAAACATCTTGAAGAAAACCCATAGAGAAAAGTGGAGTCAAAAACCAGAACCTTTTCCTTTTGAGGCAACAGTGCCACCATCAAATAACAACACATCTACAAGAACATGTTTGAAGCTGTTAAAATGATATTGATTTGTTCTTACTCCCTGAGCTCTTCAGTCAGGTTGATCCAAATCACAGAGGCCCAGATGGAAAAAGCCTGGTTACCCCTTCTTTTAATTCTAAATGCTAGTTCAAATCAGATCAGCAAGAGGGGCCCTGCTGGAGGATCAGAGGCTGTGCACTGGATCATAGAGTGGTACAATTTGTGCAGTATAGCCAGGGGCAAGACCAACCAGGCAAACACACCTGTTCCTGACTGATCAGAACTGTTGTAATAAGAACCATTATACCTTATTAGCACCCCCTGCAGCCCTACTTCCAACGTCTAATGATTTTTCTAGCAGATCGATTGTATTGTTTAATTGTTCCTGACTAGCAAAATAAATAATAACAATTGGTAAAAATCGGTTAAATTACAGATTCATCCACATAAAATTAATTGTTTTATATATAGATAAAATACAAATGTATTAAAAAGAAAAAAAATTTGCCCCAAAGAAGTCCTCTGAACAGCAGTGCCCTACTTACATACTATGGAACTTGTCCTGAGTGTCTATGTCACAAAATCATAAAAATTCCACGCGCAACGTAAGTGTTTTATTATTAAATATAATATTTAAAAAAATTCAGCTAACATCACCTCTAGTATTTTGGTTTTCATATATGTACCTTAGCATCTTGTGCTCCACACGAGACCCGGTTCAGTTTTCTATTTGTTTATTTTTTACGTTAAAACACAAGAGCAGAGGATATTAATGATAATGTAAATTGCTCATAATTCTGCATCAGGGGTGCAAACATAGCGGAACTTTTACTTTGTTGGTCAAGGGAGAAACCACTCATAGAGGTAAAATATATATTGACAGTGATCATTGTAGTATATAAAAGTACATAAATGCTGTTGGTTTTGTTGCGTTAGCAATTCTAATCTGATGCCTGCAGTGCGCCACAGGAGCATCAATGCATTTGTGCCTTCATTAGTGTGAGAAATACAAGGTGTGGTGTGTGAGCATGTGCACTGGTTGAAACCATAGACCTTTAATATACAGTCTATGCTTGAAATTTGATTTATGGTTCTGTGGAGGCTCCACGCAGAGCCGTAGCCTACCAAGTGGCCTGTTAAATTTATACGCGTTGGTGTGAGCATCTATCTAGGCCAGCATGTGTGTACGTGCATGGTAAGAGTATGTGGCAGAGCGAGTGAGAGAGTGACAGAGCCATAGAGGGAAGAGAGATCATATGATTGGCCCACTTGCGTGTCTTTCATGGGAACACTGGCCATTCACATCCTTAGTCTTTGGATGACCGGCCCACAGAGAGCAGAACAAACACATAATTGGCGCACTGTTTGTCGCTCATCTGAATACTGGCCAATCACATCCTACTATAGCCCACCGGATCCCTCCTACCATTTAAGTCCCGCACCCACCCGCGAGGAAAACAATTCTCCACAAAAAGCCCGTAGCTAGCCAAAAACACAAGATTTTAGCATGTCAAATGATTGTTTTAGCAACCAATGTCTACATGTGATGACAAGTTAGCTGTAACTAAGCTAATGTTAGCTATGTATTAGCAAACTAAAGCAATTGCTAACATAATATTATACCTTTCTGATTTGTCCACATTCCACTACAACTCAAGTTGCAGGTACTGTGTACAAAACGCCTTTAGCTTAATTTATGGACTTGTTGTGACCTATTTACTGTTGAAGACATCATGCCATGCACCGACCTCAACCTTCAGCCCCCTCGCCATCATGAACCAGGCATCCTTTTTATACATTATCATTCCACTTAGCACTATAGCTAAGAATAAAGTATTTGGGCTGGTATGCAAGGGTTCAAAATAAACTTTTTGCCCACCAGTCAGATAGCTAGTACATTTTAAAATTTCACCACTCAATATATTACCATTGCTTTTTGGCTGGTAAGTGAAGCAGCTATAGTAATCAGCAGTTGGCTGGTAAATGGTGCTAATTTTGACCCCTGCTGGTTCTCTTAATACACCCATGGCTGGTACTGAATGTTCTTGTGTAGAAGGGGAGTGCAAAGACGGGTGTCTGGCTGATTGTGGTGGGCGTGCAGGGACAAGGTTCCACCTTTTGAGCTAATCTCAGCCTCTCTTTCCTACTTTCCACAGTGCATGAGGATATGTTCCGCATTCTATGTAATTTTTTTTGCATTCAGAGCATTTATCTGATAACATTTTCCATGGCAAAAACATTTTATTTAATCCTGTATGGTCAAACCTTAGTCTAGTTAAAGCTGTATCCTCTCTTTCCCCTAAACACACCCTGTGTGTTAATGGTTTTCTGCACACTGTAATATTTTCTTTCACTCTTAGGACTGAAGGGCCGCTATCAGATCAACACTGCACCACTCTGTCTGGGTTTACTTCCTCCACCCACTGTAGGCCTGTGATGACCGCCATCATTTTGGCTGTATAAACTGACAGCTGATCAGGTATTCTTTTCCTTATGTTAACATTTGTTGATAGTACACATCCATATGCCTACTTTATCCTTTTCATCTTTGGACCCATCTGTATACAGATCTGAATAACTAAATTATTTGCTTCTTAAATAATTACTTGCCTATCTCACTCTTTCCCCATTCTTTCTTTAATTCCATTATATTTAGTTATATTTGAGAGAGAGAGAGAGAGAGAGAGAGAGAGAGAGAGAGAGAGAGACACACACACACACACACACACACACACACACACACACACACACACACTGTGTAGTGTGTAGTGCATTAGCAGGTGCACATGATCAGTGCTCCACCAGGTGTTGGCAATTTGGATCTTTACCAAGTGTGATTTGTAGGAGGGGTGAAGCCGTGGGTTCTTTATAATTTTTAATGTACCTTCCAGTCCAAGTTAAAAAAATCTCTGAATGTAATGTTGAAGATTAATTGTGCAGTTAAAACTTAAATGAAAAATGTGTGTAGACAACTGGCTTAGTTTGTAGTTGTTTCAAGGATTTTGTGTGTTGGCTAAGGGAACTCCTCTCCTTTTTATGTTTTGTATTTGTTCAATCAGTCATAGCTTTGCTCAGTGAATGAGGCAGTTTGAAAAAAATAGAGCTCTGAACTAAGTTTTTAGATTATTGGTGGTGTTGGTGGTTCTTTTCAAAGGGTTTTAAAATCTATACCAACACAATGGTTTGGCAATTAGTTACTATGAAGTACGTCTCTCTGGGCATAACAGGGACCATACCTGTGTTGTTTGTTGTTTTTTTAAACATTTTGGTATCCACACAAGTTCAGAGAAATTAACATTCTGAAAGCTGTCTCTACTCTTAGTTTTAGAATTGACTGCTCAACTTAAAGTACATAGACCAGATTTAGAGGTCAGTGGTGACTGCTCTATAACTCATTGCAGTGTAGCAGACAATTGATTTGACGCTGTCTCTGTTACTACATTTGAGTCTGCCTCTACAGCATCTCTGTCACTTTAAATGAAGGACATCTCACTGAGGCCTCACTATGTGGACAACATCAGCGGGGTATCGTCTCTTGACGTGTGGGTAGTATGAAGTGCATTGTTTCACAGCTTGAAATGCATGAGGGAAATATCTATATACAGAGATTTTTACACATTGCTAACATGCACAAATATGTGGCAGCAAGCCATTGTAGTGTTACCGACATTGCTCCCTTGAGCATTATGGGGAAGAAACAAACTGTCACAAACATAGAGAACATTTGTGAACACAACTTCTTTTACCATAAGCCGCTCTTGCTGGTATTTGTATTCTTTTCTGTTGTATTTTAATCTTTTGGGGACTACATGTATGAATATAAACATTAATCTCAAGGAAGAAGACAAATGTGTTGTACCAGAATTAGTTACAAGTTGCTTTCCATGCAGTTTGTGCAGGTATAGACAAAAACAACATGCATATGATTGGGGCAATTAAAAGGGAGACATTTTCATGACACCCTTAAAAAAAATGTGCATTGCATGTGGACTATGATTTACTTTGAGAATAACATAAAATGGAAGTCTGGCCAGAGAATATTGAATCTCTTTAAATACTGAAATGAGGTGAGGAGACTAGCATGTTTGCACAGTTAGAAAAGTGATTTGATCCACTCTCGTATCTCTTTTGAAGATGCCCTTGGTACCCTATTTTTGTGGCCTTACACTCTCTGAGGCTCCATCAGAGCTTTTAGATGATACCTGTCTACCTAAGAACATCACTCCACCTGAGCTGACATCAACTGTCATCACACCTACCATAGATGTTTTCAAAAAATTCTCGTCACCTACCAGGAGACACCTTGAGGCATCAACATTTGAAAAATACAATGAAATAAAATGCCACATTCAGAAAAAGCTAAATACTTTGTTTGATGTCGTCATGCCCCCACAACAAAAGGTCCCATGCAGCAGGAACGGGTCTGCAGATGCGGATCCAATCCCTTCAACACATGCATACTAATATGATCTCATCCAGCCGTTGACTGTAACCAGCAACTTGCAAAGGAGACACATAGGCTCATACCTACATGTCAAAAGTTGTTTTATGTAACATCAGTGATGTTCACATTTCAAAAGTATGGGTGAATTAATGGGTGTCCAGGTAGTCTCTACTTGGGAGGTGTAGAAGCATTCGTCTCTTTTCCCACAGGGAGGTAGACTGAGTCTCCCATGTCTAAAGCCATACTGTATGAGTTTATAATGTAATGGTAGGAGGACACAGAGCATATATCATTCCAAGTTGAGGTGTTCTCCCACCATCCTCTACAATTTTTTGCCCTGGCTGGATCAATTGTCTTCTAAATGGAGACCGTAAATCAGACTAACTGTGTTTTCTCCATTTAAAAAAAAAAAAGAAAAGAAAAAAAAAAAAAAATTTTTTGTTTTTTTGCTCCGTCCCTCTTGATCGATTATTCAAACATTGTCTGTAGCGTGACCCTACAGACATGTGCTACAAAACAACAATGACTGTTAGGCTATTCTATAAGCCTCGGTATGTATGGCATGGTGTTCTGAACACGTACCCAGTGCAATTCTCCCGCAACTGGCTAAAATTAATAACTAAATTAACCTAACTAAAAAAAAAAAAAATTGTGTATATTTACTTTAACCATAATTACCTAAATTAAACTAAAGAAGCCATTTGTGCAAAACTAAGTGAAATCATCTTCTTTTCTTGAGTCTAGGTCATCTATAACACTTCAGTTTCCATCAAAAGGCAGATCTTCATTACAGGCAGAGACGGTCGCCAAGTGCTCCCGCAGCATCCAGACAGACTACTGGTCATCACGGAGACGGGGACTCAGCTTGGTGTTGTCGTTGCTCCTTCTCAGCGCTCAGTCTCTGGACCAGGTTTGCAATCTCTCGGTCTCCGTCTCCCTCTGCTTCCTACGCTCCTGCTCGTTGCTCCACCCTCCTCCACCATGTTGGTTCTAAGTCTGCAGTTTCTCATTCAGCTGCTTTACTTGCTGCTTTCTGATCCTCCATCTTGAAGGCCTGAGAGATGTCTTCTCCACTGCCATGCTCTGGCTCATCACCTCCAGGCTGTGCTCGTAGTTGTTCACCTTTGTCTCCAGCTTGAGGTGCAGCTGCTGCGGCATCTGGTTGGGTTTCTGCTTCAGCGTCTCCAAAGCTAGTTCAGTCTGAATACTGACAGCCAGACCCGAGACGCCGTCCAGGTAACACAGTAGTTTTATCTGCCGCCTGCAGCTTCTTCCGGACAAGAGGAGACGAGCTGCGCTCCATCTCCAACTTGGCACTGGCTGGTCGTTGTTCGTTCCAGCTCAAAGCGGCGGCGGTAGTGATGCGTCATCTCATCAAGCTGTGAACATTTCTCCACTGAATACTGGCTCTTACACACACAGCATGACTCTTTGTTGTTCCTGTGTGAAGGTGGCCCCTTGTGTTGTTGGTGCCAAGCTGATTATGTGGTTGGTCCTAAGGCAGTATTAATGGCACCAACAGTAGCTTGGCCTCTTCCTGTATATCTGCTCTTGGGTTTACAGGAAGGGTCTGGTTGCGTACCCTGTAGGTCACCAAAGAGAGGATCAGACAGTCTTTATCTGACGCTCAGTGAAGACCACAAAGTCTGGGAACATAGCTCTGTAACCACGGCGCTCCTGTAGCTCACAGACGACAGACCTCCATTTTTCCCTCAGTTTATATGGCAACTTCATCATCATCAGGCGAGAATGGCACATCCATCTCCTCTATATGCTGTAAGTCTTGCAACAGTCCGTTAAAAAGATTGAAAAAGCTTGCAGAGCATTAGTGTCATCGACCCTCATTGTTGGCCACTCCATAGCCTTCTGCATATAGGCTACAGCAATTTTCATTTCATTTCCAAAATATTCTTTCAATAGATTCTTTTCTCCTGCCCAGGAGCCATTTTATAGCAACTCCGAACCAGGTCTCTTGGCTGCCCTTTGGTATATTAGCTTGGTATATAGCTTTAAAAGCAGCATATTTAAGTGGATCGCCATCAAACTCTTGGATAGCTTGTGGAGGAAGAGAGGCTAAGGCTTGGTTCTGAACCACCTGAGCAGTTATGTTAGTTTGCTGTAGCACAGAATAGAGTGCTAAAAACATTGTCAAGAGGAATGAGGATGATGCGACTGTGATTGCCTACGTGTAGTCCCTTGTGAGATCGACGGCTGAAGTCCTGCTGGTGAAGCTTTGGTGGGTCTGAGGACATCCCCCCCGCACTTTAGACCTGTGAGAGGATGGTACATATGACACTGAAGACAAAGGGTTACTAGACCTTACTGAGGACTGGGCTTGTGTAATGGACAGCCTTTCTTTAGGCCGTACAGCCAGTGGCAGAAACTGGTCCTGTTGGAAAGAGACAGCTTTAGGAAGTTGCTAGACAGGAGCTGTGTTCAAGTGTGATTTCAAGTGAGCTTGAAGATAGGCATTCATGGCGTCTTCTCCATTATTCTCTTCATACTCATCCACATCACCACCACACGCATTTTCAAACTCATCCACATCACCACCACACGCATTTTCAAACTCTTCATACTCATCCACATCACCACCACACGCATTTTCAAACTCTTCATACTCATCCACATCACCAACACACGCATTTTCAAACTCTTCATACTCATCCACATCACCACCACATGCATTTTCAAACTCTTCATACTCATCCACATCACCACCACACGCATTTTCAAACTCTTCATACTCATCCACATCACCACCACACGCATTTTCAAACTCTTCATACTCATCCACATCACCAACACACGCATTTTCAAACTCTTCATACTCATCCACATCACCACCACATGCATTTTCAAACTCTTCATACTCATCCACATCACCAACACACGCATTTTCAAACTCTTCATACTCATCCACATCACCACCACACGCATTTTCAAACAGACAATTTAGCTGTAGCAGCAGCCAACTTGGTGTCAACCTCTAGCTGTTTCCTTTTCAGCTTTGCCTTTTCAATTTGAAGGGCTGCTCAATGTCATGCATTTCTTTTTCAAAGCAGCTGCAGACTGTAAAAGTGCAGCCATTTCAGCCTTTGCCTTTAAATGTACAGAAGTAACACTGGAATGATCTCTGTGTTGACCCCTTACTTGAAACATTGGAAATACTATCTTGAGGCTTTATGTCATCATTTGTTATAGACAGCACATCAAGATTCTCATTGTCCTTTTCAGCATCAGCCAACCATTGCTTCACATCATTCTCAAATATATTTTTTCCATTGTTTCTGTACAAGTCAGTATTGTTGCTTATCATTTTCAGTGTCTGGCATAGGCATTTCCAGCAAAGTAGTTTGAGTTTGTAAAGCCTCATTGCACAGTGTGGTATATTTGCTGAGATGTTTCTTCACATCAGACACAGTTTGAAATGTCACTTTTCCAGAAAGAACCTCACTAATCCTTTGCTTAATTTTTTAGCTTGCATAAATTGGGATTTCCCTTTTATTTTTATTTTTTTTGGATTTTCAAACAGAATTGCACATCCCTTAGCTGTTAATTTTCTTGTGCACTTCCCTGAATCATCAACAAGGGAACTGGACTTATCAGGTATATGATTTTTGTCTGTTCCCACAAGCGGTCTTGGCCTTGTTGGCAAAGTTTTCTTCCTCTGCACTCATCTTTGTCCGTTAAGCGCGTCAGTTCTCAATGAAACAGCACAGTTGCTTTACTTATGCGGAGGAGCAATAACAGCATTTTAAAATATTCAGTGTCAGAATTTCTTTCAATTAACATTATTTAAATAGCCTAATTATATGAAGCAACAGCACTGAAACAGTCTTTCATTTTTATTTTGAGAGTCCACGTTTTTCTTTTCGAATTCCATCGACAATGATATATGGAAGTGTACCCACCGGCTTTCTGTGGTTGCGGTCTGCGCTGAATGACATGCAAACTTACAGGTGTTTTCAATTAAGGCTTCCCGGCTACGCGTCAGGTGAGTAATCCAGTGAAACAGGCTATCCTTCCCATATCCAAACGCTGTGCTGAACAGGGAAATGTTTCTTCAATCCTATCCAATTCTGTATCCAAACGATCAGGATGTTCCTGTCCAATCCAAACAAAGAAGAATCAGTTCTTACGGTGTTGAGGCTATCCTATGAGCCTCGGTATGGATGCCATCGTGTTCTCAACGCGTAGCAAAAGATCTTAGGTCCAGGCTGTAGTTCTTTGTGTGGTGCTCTTGTTTTATTATAAAAGTAGAAAAGGCGTATTCACTTAAAATACTGCTTCTCTCAGTGCTGATTAACAAAGTGCTGTGGCGTGCCCATAGCTATGGTAAGAACCGTGTGTTCCCCGCCATCCACACCTTTCCTTCACTGATTACCACACCTGTAAATATACCCAATTCCCAGTGACGTGCCACACCCAGTGCAATACTCCCCCAAGTGGCTAAAATAAATAACTAAATTAACCTAACTAAAAAGGTGGATACAAATGGCTCCTACAATGACCAATAACTTGAAGTGGCATTCAATGTACAATAACGATGCTAGATAAACTCTAGTATATGGTAACTGAGCAGGGATAACAGACTTGTTGTGCCAGTTTAATATGCTCGCCAGCACTTTCACACGCTTGCTAAAATAGGCCATTAAACAGCATTTGGTACAACAGATGCTGTGAAGATAAAGGAAAAGTAATGTACAGGGTATGTGACACACTTTTGTGTCTCACATGAAAGAGCTTTGTGTTGTCAAAAATGTGTTGTGGCTTTGGTAATAGAAATGTCATTGCTGCTGTTACGATTCATTGCTATTCATGAGCAGTAGATCTCATAAGGTCATCTCAATAAAAGGGCTAGAGACTCTGAAGAGGCTACTTCAACAATAGACTTAAGAGAGCCATGGCCGGCCTTAGCCCCACTCTTTAATTAAAACTCATGTGTGCCTGCATTAATAAGGGGCCGCCTAATTTAGGTAGAGCTATAGTCATTTCAATGGCTTAACAATAAATATATCCGTTTAATTACAAAAGGAAGAGATCCTGTTTAATGACAATAAATAGTACAGCTGGCCAGCTGGGGGCATATCTGTGTTGAGTTGCATGTTCTCCCTGGATTTGTTTATGAATATTTACTTATAAATAGTTTAATACTAAGATGTAAAAGCAAGTTTTTAGGGGCTCTAAAAAATAACAGCTTAGGAAAATGTGCAGGTATGTTTGTGTGCATGTCTGCGTGTACTTTAGATACAAAGCTTGCATTGCTGCCTAAAATGGCGTGCTATGCTGTAAGGATATTTTATCACACCTCCTACTCTTTCCTATTCACCTGACATTTCAGCAATAAATGGAGGAAGCAGACATGAAGACTTAGCCTTCATACATTATTAACTGCACGGCTGCAGAGAGGAGCGGCTCTGGTGGAGAAAAACTGCAGCAGGTCTATAGATATCAATCCTTTGAGATGCTCTAAAGTCTGTTCTCCTTCAGTTGAATTAGAGCGGATTCATCTGACACTATAGAGAAACAAATTGAAAGTCTGATATGTTTATGTAAAGTATGATCCAAGAACGAAGTTCATCAAGTTCATTGATTTGACATGAATGCATCTGCAAAGTACAGTATAATCCCTGTTTTTGGGTTTATACTTCAATAAATGAAAAATAGCATGTGAGCAAACTATATATTTTAAACCAAAACATATTCAACTAAACTGAATTTACTAATGAACATTTTGACTTGCGTCGAATTTCTCTCATCTCTGCTATATTTATTTGATCCCACACCTCACGATGGTACCCAGAACAGACATATAACAAATGACAGAATAATTAGATGAGATTCTTTGTTAAAGGTTGCCAAGCATTACCATCATAATATAAATGTAATTAGTAATAACACCTAGAAAGTGGAGGCTGTCACAAGGGTTAGGGACATTCTCATTTCCTTTTTTTTTAACACTAGCATTTAGCAAATGTGTGGTGTTGTAAGGCTCGCTGCGGCTTTGAATGAGTCTTTAAAGCTTTGTAGAATGAAATAATGTGAACCGCCTATCTGGGTATTTTTGTACGTGCTGGAATTATAGGTTTATTGAAGCTGTATAATTGCATTTTATTGTTTCTTTCTTTCACCTCTCCCTTTCTCTTGTGGCTCATACCCTCTCCGCCCTCGGAGGAAAGTCCCTTTTTATTTCTATTTTACTTCTGTACAGTAAATTTGATCCCCTTTCATTATGCAAATCAATTTAATTTCAGCTAAAACCTGAAGAGAGCAAGGGAGGAAGATGAATTGGAAAAAGTTGAAAAGGAAATACAACAAAATGCATTCGAAATGAAGCATTATATTCTTGCTGGATCTAATTTCAATAGATTGAATCTTCCATTTTATTTCCCGTTCGGCCTTTTTATCCATGAAGCATTCCAACTTGATTTAGGTTGACACCTGTTTTGCCCTAAAACAATTGCACCCCCTCGCCCAATGTCGGAGGGTGAGAGACAGATGGAGCTTTAGGATAAACTGTCTCAGTGATTACCTTCTCTGTCTTGCCCAGTAAGCCAACATTATAAATATCAGCAGAGACAGTGGACCAGTATCAGCCAACTCTAAAAGCCAATTACTTTGTCAATTACCTGGCTCATGTAATATTTACAGCGATATAGTGGGTTCTACTTACTTAAAGTCTATGAAATTGTGATGTGGAAATAATAAAATTACTATCTTACATTTTCAATATTGTACAGGAGGCTGTGTGACAAATGTTTATACAGTAAAAATATGAAACACAACTTTTCTTAACATTTAATTTTAAATGATTTGAGTAGTTTTCCTTTTTGCCAGTTGAGGGTTTTTCTGCAAAACCAATTTTTTTTTTTTTTTAATGTTCTTTGATGTTTATTTAATGCAGACCACACAGGCTCAGAGTCTGGCATGTTTACCTCTGAAGTTTCCTCTAAATGGCTGCTTTGTTCCTCCTACACCCTTGACAAATGTAATTGCTGTTACAAAAGAGTTCAAGCAGTTTGCCAAGTGATGTGAAGGCAACAGGCAGGACCCCATGGTGAGAAGGTTAGTGTGTGTGTGTGTGTGTGTGTGTGTGTAAATGGGGCCAGACGGACGCTGGGATGTCTACAAGCTGTCTCAGCTGGCCGGTCCCTGCCCACCCAACCAGGCTGTTCTCATGAACCATTTGCACATAGCTACGAAAATTAATTCACTGTAGTACCAGGTGACATCACCCGTTGGTGTGTGGAGATCTGCTGTAAGTTGTTGAGTTTGCCATTACGGCACAGCCATCACATCATCAAATTGTCATATTCTGCGGATGTGACGATTTTAGACGAGAGGGATGAGTGAGGGAGGAGCTGCTTACACTCTACGCTACATTACACACTTTCACTGGCAATCACATCATAGCCACACCCTAAAGCAGCCCCCTGCTTTATTGCTGATTTTAAAATCAACGTGACCATAATTTATCAAAGTAGCATTATTTTGTGTTGCAGAAGACTTAAAACTAACGATTGAGATGATAAACTAATTATGAAAATGTTTACGGAGATAATAAATCAAGTGAGAAGTGAGTTACTTTCTCATAGACTTCTACAGAAACCAACCTCCATTTGCAATTCCGCTGGAATTCAGATAGAATGTAGGTTTAAGGCAGTTCCTCATTTGCTTCGCCTAACCGGATAGGTTATCCATTAATATTTATAGTCAATGTGTAGTACTTAAACATTCCACGTATTTGTTGCCGTATGCACCACTTTGATTGCTGCTGTATAAGACCGCTTTGGTCTGTGTAAAGTAGGGAGGAGCTTAGGATAGATGGGTGGATCGTTATTACAAAACACAGGCTTTTAAGCAGGGGAGATGAGTTTGCATCCCAGGGAAACCAAAAGAATTTCACCCAGGAAACTTAAGGGGCAACAATCTCTTTTTAATCTTTAGTAGTCATTTTGGTGCCTGAACATAACTCTGGTTGCCGCATGACAGTTATGTTTGTCGGCCTCACTCAATATTCTCTTAACTTAACGGCAATGGCCGCCGATTCGACCAGGACTTCAAGGTGCTCTCAACCCGGCTCACAGTCACCTTTTTGTTAGCTAAACTTGACTGCAACAGCCGCTTAAACGGCTGGGGCCTCTGATGCTCTGTAGCAAGCTCACAGTAACCTTTTCTCGGCTAAACTTAACTGTCATGTTAATTTTGTAGGATATCATATAAATTGGTCTGCATAATTCTTTGTACTATATCGTGCAAACCCATACATGAGAATGCGTTGGCCCAACACACACACACACACACACACACACACACAGATAGAGAGAGACAATTAATGCCATTGGCAAGGTTATTACTCAGCCGCATCTGTCCCTTGATCACCCTCTCTTTATTTTATCTATTCTCTTTTTGTATGAAGAATAATGAGGACGTCATTGCAGATATGTACATCAAAGAGGTCCAATGTCATTTTCATGAATTTGGATAGGGTTTGTCTTTTAGTGCATAGCTATTTAAAAAAACAGGATAGTGAACATTTATATCTGACATTTGGCATTCATTCATTCATTCAGTTGTCTGGTATTTGTGCCTCGGCTTCAACTGACCGCCAACTCCTGTTTGTTTTTTTGGCTTTCAATTGACAACCCTTTCTGCTCAGGGATTTTAAATTGTATTTTTTTTAAATTTAATTTTGTGGTTCCTTAAGAGGGGAGGTTATTGGATCAAATATGCATTGTAAATCTTTGTCCAATGCTATTGTGACATTGGTTGATTTATTGTGTTTATACAACCTGACAAAGTTTCAGGGTTGGCAGTTTGAGATGCTAACCCTGAAGCGGAGACCCTGAGAGGAGAAAACAGTAGTTGCTCATATTGGGAGCTGGGGAAAATCTGTGCAAACTGACCCCATATAAGGTCAGACTTAAAATCATCTGTAAATCATGTCTAAACAAATCATTAACATTTTCTAAGTCTATTGTGATCCAGTATTAGCCCTGTCTCAGTTATATTACTCATTTGTCATGGGAATTTATCTATTGGGAGACTGTAAAAAAAAAAAAAAAAGATCAATAACACCTGCCACTAGTCCAGTGGTAATGTTTATCAAATGTGGCTTAACAACAATAGAGGCTAACCCTTACAACATACATGTTCAGTGGTTAATTATTATGGAGTATACATTATTTATAGGCCTATGGTATAATGCAAAGGACAATTAAAACACACTATTATTAGAAAGTAGAAGAAATAATTACATTAAATTATTCTGTATTTAATACATGACTACATGTAAATGTTAGTGGTTTAAAATGCTAATTGTTAGCAATACTATCCTAAGTAATGCTATATTCAGAGACCTCATTGTTAAATTTCCATCAGGTAATCGCCAACAGAATAATTTGATTTGATGTCCATTTAATCAAAGGTTTGTGTTATTGATGGAACATACAATGTCGGTATAATTTCAATCAATACATCTAATTCCGTCAAAGAATGTTATTGTCAACCAGAAGACATACAGTATCACAGGATAACTCTGTTGATAGATGATAGTATTCCATACAACATTCACGTACAGTCTGTCAACCAATCCCTGGACATACGTTTTGTTATGTCACCGATAGCAATGGAGTCAACCCCACCCCTTCTCTTAGCGTAGATGTTCATTTCTAATTTGTGTCCGTACCAAAAAGAGGAAACACTTCAGTTTCATCCACTTGAGGGTGGCTCTGTGAAGAATGATGATGTTGCTTCTGCTTTATCCCGCCAGTCCTCAGCAACATCTGAATAATGCCTCCATAAGATGCTGATGTCAACAAAACTATGCAGACTCTGGTGAAAACGAGGACAGTTTCAACAGCCTACTTTTCCTGACACAGCTGGCTGTTGCTGACCAAACAGGTAGACCCAGGGGTGTAATATATATTTCAACTTGCGGTAAAGACATCTGCTCGGAACTGTTCACTGCTACTGAAATTAGTCTTAACGAGCTGTGTTCTCAACAAAATACAATTAATATAGCCTACATAATACCCCCCGTATACTGAAATAATTTATTGCCACATGACACATTTCTTACACAAGCAATGAATTGAGAAAGAAGGATGATGGCTACAATTCTGATTTACTTCATTTTGAGGGGAAATCCATTTTGGCACTGACAACTGATTTGAAGACGGGATTTGAAACCCCAACTGTTTTTTAACTATTGTTTTCCTCACCATGCATCAAGGTCTGACTGCATGGTGTCTATAGTATGTCTGACAAGCAATCACTAACAAAGTTGTATCAATTTATATTGCTATATAAACCAACCATTAATTTCCCTTAATGGACTACAGTTGAGGCCTCATTCACACATGCAGATTTAACGCTTTCTCCCATGTTTAACAATGATCATCCAATTTACATAGTCAGCTTTGATGTGTTATTTTAGCTTTTCCGTTATTGTCGCTATACAGGCGCACAATAAAGTTGTTAAAATCCAAAGTGATCTTAGATAATGTTATGGGGGTTTATTCAAGGGGGTAAGCCTCTCCTCTAAGCGTAGCTCCCATGGCGCCATTTTAACACTACACCTGCAGTTAGCATCACATTGACTGTATTTGAATCGTTACCAATATACTTGTTGGTATGTTTCATTCCAACGACTTAATGAACCAGTGAAGCGATTTTTGGAAACACTATTTTAAGGTACAGTAGAATCTTTGGTGTTTGATCAGTCAAAATTGAAATCAATCAGTTTGTGTATGCTTCGTGGTGCAAGTGGGCACAGTTTGATTGTGTTGCCGTTTGTAGACCCTGGGCTGTCTACGCGTTTTTTTTACAGTGTGTTCTGGGGTCAGGCAGCTCGCAGATAGTGAGGAGATGTTTGCTGAATGTGACAACAAATGTAGCCTGAAACACACGTGACATCGCTTAGAGCACCTTTAAATCACTCCAAACAGTGCAGATAGTCTATATAGCTGATGTTTGATATGCGGGATTGTTCCGGCGCCGCTGGAGGTTCTGCCGGATGTCCGTTACCATAGGCTTTTTTTTTGTGTTGGCTTTCTGAACTCCGGTTGAATCGGGAAACATCCTTTCGAGCTAGAACCAACTATCAAATTATATTAATCTTTTTTTTTTTGGAGTAAAATTCTCTTTACACACTCAACAGCCATTTTAATTCCAGAGCTTGCCTCCCTACGTGCGAATGTTGCACCCTAACAAGTTCCTTCCGAGACTATTTTGCAGAGGTACCACTTGGCACCGCCCAAGATGATTGTGATTAGTTTAAAGAAATGCCAATAAACCAGAGCATTTTTGTCTCCTATCCCGAATGTTGTGTGGCCTATCTTGACCTTCTTTTGCAGCGCTGTGGAGGAAGGTCTGGCAATGTGAGACTAGTGCTAAAAAAAAATTTACAGATGTGTCGCAAGTCCCACAGAAACGGCGCGCTCACTCAACAGTCACAGTAACAAAAACAACAACAACAAACGACAACCTGCTCCACCAAACACCAGCAAGCACATTGACCATGCATGCATTCCTGTAATTGGCAGAGAGATATAAGATGATAGACTGGCTCTGCTAATCCACAACTCCCAATTGTACAAAATCATTGAAAAAATAATGTATGCATGGTGTGTACAGGATTATAGCTGCTGGTGCCATAGAGCAACAGAGTTGGTATTTTGTTTTTTAATTTATTCTCTTTGGCCCTCATAAACTATACCATATTGCTTAACTTATAAGTCATAGTGGAAGCTTTCAGTTTATGAGGATACAACGAACAAAATGTACAAACTCTCTTTTTTAAAACAATTTTGATTTTTGACAATTTATGTTCAATTTATTGAAGCTGTGGGAAAACGTGGGTCAATAGGAAAGGTTTTTATTTTATAATGTATTAATTCTTAGGTTGAATGACCTTTTGCGCTGGATAAAAACAATCCTTGCTCATGGAGCTTCAACTCTTTAATCCAGTGTAAATCCAACAAGGCATTTTCATTACACAGATAACCAGCATACAATAGTTGCCCTTTGCTGAGTTAGCTGGTGCGGTAGTATCTGGAAAGCGGATATGCCACACAATTAATTACCAGTGTTTGTACATCATTCATTTTTATTGAAGCCAGCTGCTAGTGTGAGTGAGATGATTCTCTCCATGCACTGATAAAATGGATAAACAGATCATTAGGCTTGGCCATGTCCAGAGAGAGAAAAGTAGATGCTTGCAAAAAGGTTAAAATAAAATAATGAACTCCAATCAATGTTATGTAATGTAGAGACGTTCCTCTGAATAATTCAGAATTGAGATGATGTCTGGAAACAGAATCTGACTCAGACAGAGTGGACCTCTTAGATTCAGCACAGGCAATCAATTATATGCTTGTCAAAGTGGAAGGGTTGGTTAAATTATGGACAAGTACCAATCATTACCATAAACTGTGTGGTTCATTAGCCAGTATCCTCCATATCATTTCATTAACTTAAAATGCCCCTATTAGTACACATATCTTAGTGTCATAAGGCAAGTACATCTTGCTGGGGAGATATATGACCTCGATCAATGTCTCTCTGTCTGAATATTTTAAAGTCTAACTATTGCCTGTGATTTTCAGTCTAAAATTCTTTGAGCAATGCTCTTACTTCTAATAATAGTCTGTGTAGATGACTGACCACTTATACGCTGACAATACATCACTAGTTTACTACTGTTCTCATAAACTGGGAGAGAAGCTTTTGCTTTATAATGTAAATGGATTTCTTTATGGTGTTCTGATGGATCATCTGCTGCAGAGCTGGAATTCATTGCACTATGACATCCAAGGTATAGCAAAGATTAAAGCCTTTGAATAATTGCATTACAACCCCTGGTATATGAAATACTGCCAAATCCAGCTCTTAACCAGAACAGCACCCAAAGAATTTACCTCCGGCATTCAGTAGCACCATTGTTGTATTTGTATTCACAGGGGCCTGTAATTACCATGATAAGTGCAAATAAGTGCAATTAACAAAGCATGGTAATTGTGTCCCATCTCTCTCCCTCTGTTTTTCTCTCTCTCTCTCTCTCTCTCTCTCTCTCTCTCTCTCTCTCTCTCTCTCTCTCTCTCTCTCTCTCCCCCTTCCCTAACGATTCTCTCATTTTGTTAGACAGATCTGCTACAGATTAGAATCTGGGACCAGGACGACAGCATAAAATAAATAATGGTCATTAGAGCATGTTCAACCAGTGAAGCACTGGGAAGTAACTACTAATTTCCTGCCTACGCAAAGCCTCCATGGCTCTGTGGCTCCAATGCTTTTTCCCCCCAATGAGATTTATAGATGAGTAAAAATAGGGATGTGAATCTGATTTATAACAACAAAGCTCTTTGGCTTGAGCTCTCTGCCACAGTGCCCATGGCCATCTCAGGAGAGCTTCACCTGGCATTCAGCCACTCCATCTCTCCCTCTCTCCCTCCCTCTCTGTGTTTTTATGGTTCTGTGGCACAGAGCTAATTTCAGTCAATTTCTGAAAAGCACTGTGTTGTACTGTCAAATGGGTCTCCAAAGAGATCATACGGGAGGAAGTTTCTGGTTGATGGGATGTTATTCTATATTACAGCAATTTTGAGCTTTACTGTGTTTGGCAACAAATATTGTAACCTTCTCATATTTATAATGTCAACAAAGAAGATTGCACATTATGCTGCTTCCCACAAGCATCGGTAAAGTAATTAATTTAGCATGAGCTGGGAATTATCAGTAAGATTCTGTTGAATAATCCTGTTTTAAATAAATCATAGTTTAGCTGAAATCTAGACACAGTCCTCTGTGTCTGGATCAAGTAAGAAACAATTTAAAAATCATCTGTTTTCCCCTAATTATAATGAGCTGTGTTGCTCATATTCAGTCATGTGTAAGCATTCAAATGCAATGGGCAAAACATTAGAAACAAACTTTGAATATAATGCAGTTCAAAAGAACACAAACTAACTATGGCCCATATAATTGATAGAGCTACAGTAATAAGCTTCAGATTGCAGTGTTGTTGTATGGGATTGCATGACATTGCACAGGTGTGCCTTTATAAACAGGTAGAAAGCTATGACTGACTAAAAGTCAAAGCGTCGGTGATCCTATTGGTGAACATTTTGGTGTAAACAACACAACAGCTTCTGAAAAGATGGTAGCCAACATGCCGATCCCCTCTATTCACCGGTGTACTCATTTAAACTGAAAAAAACATTGCTTTGGTAACCCTGGCAACGCTTTGCTACCTCCACTCACCACCGATTTTATTAGATGTTTTCGTTATTAATGTCCAAATTACCATAAATGATGATGGTAATGTTCAAAACAAACATCAAAAATATAGTATATGCATATAGAAAACGCATAACGTCAAATACTATGAGATAAATTTATGATTTTAATGGTGTCAGTCAGGAAAATAAACTGTCAGATTATTTTTAACAATACTGTCAGATTACTTGAGAGACATTCCTAGCCCATTACTAATGTAAAAGGAATACTAAATGTGCACCTAATGTCAGAGAGTGTGTCAACAAGGAGACCATATGGCCTCAGAGCTGTGTGTCTTAAGGCCCCAAATGCCGCTCGCAGCTGTTGGCATGAGCTTGCATGTTTGCAGTGGCATAATTACACCATGTTTACTGGCCTGGTGAGTGTCTCTCAAAATTTGACACATCGCTCTTTGTGGATATGCCAACTGCACACACAGAAGATTGTTGATGACTGAGTGTCAGCATGAGCTATAGTCCATCCCTCCTCCTAAAAACCACAGCAGGACCCAAAGGAAACAACACTAGAAACCAATGGGAATGCCAAGGTTTGCACAGTGTTTATTATCTTTTTGTTGTTTGGATTTTTACAGACACATTTCCATGTCGCACTACTTCACAGAATGTAAATGTCAAATTAAAAGACAATCACTAAACACACTTAGAAATCATCTTGTTTGATCATGTAGCTTTTAACATTTCATCAGCGCTGTGCAAGGCAATAAAAGGATATTTGCATCAAAGCACAAAGTCACAAATGGAAACATATGTACCTATACTGTAGATTTGAATAATGCATGCACATCTGCAGAGGAGATACACAGGTCCGGTGTGTTTCTGCCCTTATGATCTTCATCTTTCTTGTTTAATAGGAGGCATGTTGGAAGTAATTTTCTTTGATGTATTAAACTTATCTACCATTGCACAAAAATGTGACTGCTTAGAGTGAACAGGGAGATTGGGAGGCTTAGATTTAAGTGTGATTTATTTTATTTATGCCAAAAACAGAAAAAAAAACAAACAACTTCACCACAAAATCCAGCCCTGTAAATTGAAGAGTGGAGGCAAGCAAACACTGCCAATTTCCTAATTGATGGTTAGGTTATTCATGGTACTGTTGTTTCAAAATGAATATGACAATGATTTACTGTGAGAATACGCCATTACTATGTATATAACTTTTTATATTTCTTTGGAACTAAGCTGCAAATGTCTTTCACACTGACTTTTTCCTGTTGTTAAAACTGTTTGTTGTTGCAAGCCATTGTTTGGCTAATTTGGGACTTGAAAAGGACAAGCTGTATGTCACTGCACAACAAGCTTGGTGCACAGTACTCTAGTCACACACTGACCCAGGAGAGCGCGGCAAGGATGAATGACTGTGATAATACAACTGGTCTCCCGACAACAAGGAGGCAGTTCCTTTGACTAGATAAAAGCCAGGGGATGAAAACATTAAGTAAATTAATTGAAAAGACCCCCCAAAAACGAGGATTGAGAGATATGTATGCAGGCCCTTGTGTCGGGAGATGTAGCGAGAAAACAAGGAAGAAAAAAAAAAAAAAACTAATTTTCTCTCAATTATGTATCAGGCTATTGTTCCAAGGACAGTCTCATATAACAGTGGAGGCTTGGGACTCACTTGTACGTGGCGTATCTTCAAATGAGACCTGTTTTGTTTTCTGACAATATTATTTTGTTTATCCATTACAGTTATTCTGCAAAAGCACTATTTGAATGACAATTGATAACACTACAATGTTGTATATGTGACCTGAAATAAGTAATTTCACTTGGGGGACAAATTCCTAAGTAATAAATAAACAAATCAAATTAGGATACTAGGTTTGAGTACTTAAGTTGGCCTATATAATGTGCAAATTAAAGTTAACAAATAATCAGCAATGTGGCCTCACCATCTTACTTGTTAAATGTATAAAACTACAATGCTGTTTCTGTTATTTTCAGCAAAGTTAAGCTACAAAAGATCGCCACTACTTACCTAACACAGTAATACAATTAATGCAATGATTCTTGTTTTAGAGAGACACAGCCCATATACATGCCTTAATTCCCTATTTACCTAAAATTGGCTTATCGATATTTTGAGCTAATGATTTGTGGCATGCTGAGTATTGGCTGTGGGCAAATGCCCAATGGGCTTGGCCAGTGAGTTGGGTTGTACTTATCAAAGTAATGTTAACATGCCATGGAATAAGGAAGCAGTAGCAACAAGTAAGCTAAATTTTGGTAGATTTGAGTTTTTACAAGTTCAGGTTGTGGCAGTTGGATTGGCAACACACTTCCTACCTCAAGGTACATAAAAACATGCACTGTACAATTTTTAAAAGAAGCTCTTGGGGAAAAATGGCTTTTTGCTTAGGATTGTGACTTTCTCTTACACTTTCAGCTGCTATTTGTTTGAAGCTTTAGCATTACTGACGCCACCACTGTTGATGGATTGAAAGAATTTGGTTTGTATTAGTGATGCCATTAGTCTTATGCATTGCAGTATATTCTAATGTAGCAAACGAGATTGGCACATTTCATGATTTCTTTTGAAAGAAAAGTGGACTTTTAAAATTAAAGTTTACTTTTACAGACATATTGCAAAGTGTTTTCAGCACAGATAAATAAGCCACCCTATCTTTAGTGCTTGACACAGGAGCAATGGTTCCAATTGTCTCTTCTATATTCTCTTAATCACCATAACATCTTGTCAGGAATTGTCCTGCATTGTTTTTGTTTATCAGTTGCTAGCACACTCCTGTAACACTATCACTACTTTCTCATTTTCTCCCTTGAACAATCATCTGACATGAATCTCATTAAAGCAAAGACATTGTGGGGACAGAGAGGCTGAAATATCAGCAGCGAGCTCTATTATTATAATTTTCCAATCACTGTGAAGATTGATATGTTGGGGGAGAGAGTGGTTTCTCTATCTCCCCTCCAGATCTCACTGACTCCTTGGGCCCATGAAGAGGCTGGATAGCCCCTCATTAAGCACAGTCTGGATTATAGCTCCTGGCCAAGGCTATTTCCAACAACATGCTAGTGCATTGTAATGATCCTCTTTGTGTGCTGCGCAAACACACTCAATCTCCCACTTTAATCACCGAGGAGGAGATGGGCTACTCCTCCAGCCCTCAACAGGAGCAGTGAGAGGAAAGTGGGATTTGCAAGTTCCTCCATCCTCTGATAACATATAATCTCCTTGTGAGATAAGTGTTCTGTCACAACGCTCTGATTGACATGATGAAGGGAGTTGGAAGCAAAAGCTAGGAGAAAGGCTAAAATGATTCACGGGGTTGGTGATCCTTTGGCTGTCTGGTCATTCTGTTGGCCGTGTAGCTGCAGATCATCAGTATATCAAGCAGCTTAGATGGAGATTCAGGACATTGTGGGCAGTTCATATGGTGTGTCGTCTTCTGCACGTACGGCTTGATTATATTCATTAGGGCTGTAACGATTCATCAAACTTTGGTTCCGACCACAATTTTTGACCCACGATTTGAAACATACCTCGATTTCTTTTTTTTTTCTAATGGTAATTTAGCTAGCTAGCACACCCCTGTCTTCTGCCTCAGTCTCCCGTCGCTGCAAGGCTTCAGTCGGGATGAGAGCTGACAACAGCCCCAGTCCACGGATACATCCATTCCACAGTCAGCCTCCAGCAACCATTCACAATCATTACAGCCCCGGCCCGGGGACACATCCACAGTCAAACCCCAGCCAACTAGCAACCATCCCAGTCAGCTCTTAACACCGGTGCTAAGGACGCTAACGGGAGTTTACTGAACCGTCGGGAAACAGACCCAGACACCCAAGTCAAACAGCGGCTACTCGTAATGTTAGCTACAACTCCGTTACCATTACCAGTGCCCCCTTTTTCGCTTTTAGCCGTCTGTACAGTTAGCTAAATTTACCAGACAAAACAGGAATAAGGCACCAAATGGACTACTAGTAATTTAAAGATGTGGTAGCACTGGATCTGGACGAAAAGGATAACTCTGGAGTTGGAAGGGGTGTGGATTGTGGAGCAATTTTGGTTTTATTTTCCATATGGTTACAGCCCGAATATTCACGCCATTACATTCAGAGCATACTGTAGAATCTCTCTACTCAAAAAATGACAATGATTTTTAGTATTAGTTAACTTTACTGACTCTTTTGGACAATTAAAAACACATTGTAAAAATGTTAAAATGAACTTCACAGTCATGTGTACTGTAGACTCATTTATAAAACAACCTGCAGGCACAATATCTGCCGGCTGCCTTGAAATGTGCATTGAGTGCTTTGTGGTAACAAATCGCCGAACAACAGCACTCTTCAGTACCAACCACGATAAGACAAATGTTCAGTATGGTCAGGTGACAACACTAAGTGCCACCAGCATACAGCCAAGTTAGTAGATATGGCCTTAAGTAAATGAGTGGTGTCTTCAGTGTTCCACACAGGCATTTCTAGAAAGAATGCAATTGATATTTGTTATTGAACCATTATGGAACCAACTACCTGACTAGTCTTAAAACGTAGACAACTACAAGGGAGAGCAAGACCGAGGTTCCCATAACCCCCTTTTAATGCACATTTTCAATTTCAGCATTTAAAAATTTAAAGAATGTGAAATATTGCAGATTTGGGGTTTTGCATACACCTTGACATTGCGGGAAAAAAATACACAAAACTTTCATGCAATTTATTGTTACTCACCTTCCCTCCATCAGACACCTTCTATAAGACTAAAAAGGCAGGTGTAATCACTAAGTCTCTAAGTCCCTAATTCGAGTCCAAGTGGGGACTGTGTTTCATGTACCCCCCTTCCCACTATAACAACTGATTAAGGCACCACACGGATATCCTGTATGAAAGAAGTATCACTTGTTTTTAAGAGCACTGTGTGGCAGCAATTCAATTATGTTTATAAAAGGGTGAGGGAAGATCAAATTGTGTTTGGGACCCTGAAATGGCTTTGGGTGTCCCTCGTGGGTAGTTTCCACAAATTAAATTATCTTTATTTTATACATTACTGACAATACCCTTTTAGAAAGGCTGCAATAGTTGATTTTACTGAAGGCACCACAACAGGCACTGCCATGAGATACAATGTAAATAGATAGTTGTCATTGTTATGCTATTCTGGATGTCAAAAACACTGACATCAGAGAGGATCTATGGAGAGCTCCCCCCGCTTCTGGGATCTAAATCTATCAGAAATGCTGCTATTGAAATGCTTCCAATAAAAGAATATATTTCTCTTTGGACTCCTAATGTCTTACAATGCGTGACTTGCTTTCATTTAAAGGGCACGTTTGGGCAGACAAGAAACAGAAGGCAGTTGACTTTTCAAATGAGCTATTGTGAAAACACCCTGCTATAGGCATTTATTGTGATCGAGGACCTGTTGCTGTCTCTGGGAGGCTGAGAAGGGAAATACGGCAGCAATGACTGATGTCTGAGTCTACTGTAGTACGAACAGCAATAAGCAGAAATATCTTCCTGCTCTCTCCGCTCTGTACTGGAAGCCCTTCTGACAGTTAGTCCAAGTGGCAGAGCCATACAGCAAAGCCGTGTGTGGTAATCTTTCATCACGCTGATACATCTGTGGTGATGCGTGATGATGACCCCATAACTCTGGCTTTACTGACACAATGTTTGGTGACATAATTCACAGTACCATAAATATATGGCTGTTGGATATAGAGGAGTGAGAGTTATGGTAGTTTTATCAAAACAGTAAATTCAACTACTCCCCCATGGGAGGAAAAAAAGGTGAAAGAGAACACACTCTTGTCTATTGCTAGTTTGATCTTTAATTGATGGCAGTATTTGAGTTCATTTACAGCTTGCTATGATATTGGGGGTGTTGTGTGTTGAGAGGAGACCAATATAATCTGTCTTTCAAACAGGGAATGACATGGGGAGGGTGGGAAGGGGGGAGCAAGCAGAAGCAGGTATGCAGCCTGCCTAACTGGTGGCCATATTACATTCCACACGGGCACCACTGGTGATGGATTGATGCCAGCTGGAGCGAGGCAGTCCTGAATCAATTAAAGCGGGTTCATGAAATTGAACAGAGTTAAAACCTGGGGGGGTTGTCCTTTTTTTTTTTTTTTTTTTTTTTTACAGGTAATTTGATCAAAACTCTGTTCAGTTTTAAACCCCAAGACCTGATGGGCGGTAATGAATTGCAATTGCATTACTTTGTGGTGACACAAAAGTATGCATTCCAAAGGTTACTATTCCAACCCATTATAAATTTTGAGTCTATTTTTGAAAGTCCCTAGACCCTGAAGACCCTGATATATTTACGTAACCGTGCAGGGATGCAGTCTGTTCCTCTCACTACTCTGTTCTACTTCCATTCCCTTTGCCCTCTGATCAGAAGATAACATTTTGATTGACATTTACAGGGTCATTGGTTAATTATCAGTAACTCTTCACCTTTAATTACGCATCAGTGGCATTATCTACATGCTTATTTGCTCAAGACCCCAGTTGGTCCGACAACATTTCTTATGCAAATTGGGCGGCGCTTATCTTCCCCATCAATGATGGAGATGGCAGGACTTGTTTGTTCCTAACGACATTGTTGTGATATTGAACGTGTCATTGAGTCCTCCATGCAAGGATGCTGTCAGGGTGAACAGTTTTTAATCACCTCAATAGCCTTCTGCCCTAACAGAACAAAGCCGCTGCAAACTCAACCTTAGCCACTTCAACAAACAGAGGGCATGTATGTGTACGGTAGGTTATAAATGTCCACATGCACGGACATCAACATGGATGCTGCTATTAAGATGCTGCTATACAGGACCACAATGGACATTAGCTCTCGGGCTGTATTGTATTCTATTGACAAGTGTGATATTTGTCTATTTACATGTTGCATATATTTTTATATTGACAAACTACTTCAATCAAACAAAATTACATAATTTCACTATCAGTCAAAACACATACCACTCTTAACATGGCTACATGGATAATGAGCTACAGTATACTGTACAGCGGAAAACGTTCTGAATGGCAGTTTCTATATAAAAGTGTGTGACCTATCAAGTGTGAGGAATACTATTTTAACGTTGAGAAATGATTGTGTTTCTTATCAGACACATTTGTAAAGAATTGTGCTTGAAATATTAGGTTTATTCCATCACAGCACAATAAAAAAGCACAATACAAAATGGCCTGTATAATAATAAGTACAGTGCAAAATGCTTAATGCTTGCACTGTAATTTCAGGTGATATAGTGTGAAATTTCATATGACTCATTACTGAGTTGCCATTTGGCTAAGTATAAACATAGAAGAGGTTCATGTTGATTTGTAATTGTTCATAAATCTTTGTGAAGCTTTCTGGGTACCATTCATTGTGTGGTTTGACAGAAGTAAGGCTACTGCACCATGCACATACCCACATCACAGCATTTTGTTCAGTTAGCAGTGATGGATTATATTGTCTATAATAATAATAATAATAATAATAATAATAATAATAATAATAATAATAATAAAGTACATAGTCCGTCTCCCACAGGCTGTATGTGGATGTGGACGGCTAATTATAAATGCCAGTGTAGTAGCCTACAGAGCTTGCCAAGTTTACAAGAGTTCACTGAGCTCTCAGCAGAGCCAGAGCAACTCACATTCTGCTGAATATAAAATGTTAATTCATGCTGCAGGGAATCCAGAATTGGGTGAGAGAGGAGTAGTATTACCATGATCTCTTTCCCCCTCTTTCTTCATCCCGCTGTCTCTTTCCAACCCCATAACTGACTGCCTGCACTCATGGTAGTGTGTGTGTTCTATCTCCCTGTCTGATACATTTCCTGTTTACTTGCAGTCTGCCACTGACCCTATCCACTCCCCCTCTCTCTGACCGCTGAACCAGAACCACTCGAGCCCTCACAGTCGACATCCACAAAAATCCATATCATTTACTGAATATTTCCATGTACTACACCAGCAAATGGCCCATCTTGGTATAGAGGATGCCTCGAGGATGCCTCGAGATCCAGACAGTGGCTGTCAAAAGTCATTAACATGCAATTGCTAATTGGGAATAAAAGGGAATACTGATATGGACTTTTGTAATGAGTGTTATAGACAGAGCATAGCGTGTATCTATTGCCTTTAGCTTAGCCACAAGCCAATGAAGCATTTTACTCATTAGTGGTATAACTTGTACAGTATGTTCTTTTTGCCAAGTCAAATAGCGCAGAGGTATAATGTGCTTCGAGGAAAATGTGCATTTTCTTCCACTTCACAAAGCATTAAATTGGTCAACTGAAATGTGAAATACAAATTTGTGTTGGCAAAAAAATGGCATCATACCAAGTTGAAGTCAGTACTTGATTAATACTGGGATTACAAGAAAACCCTTCCCTCTGCCCTCTCATCCCTACACACACACCCATACGTATGTGACATGTGAGTGCCAAGGATTCAACTCAGTCCCTCTGGAAAATTGCAACTCACTAAACGTCAGTAAAAGTGAATTTCATGCTTAACTGTCTGCCAATCTCACACCTCTTCCTCCTTCACGCAGCTTTCAAGAGTGATTGATAGGATTCAAGTCATCCATCATGGGGCTATGTATGACTTTTTGGAGTTACATCAATCTTTGTTGCAATTACTGTGTACAGGGCATGGTCATGTAAATGTAATCAGACATGCATGTCAACACCAAAAATACATCCTTACATCTTAGGTGTACCTGTGCCCGTTACAGACTACAACAATGTGAATATTAGAATATTTTTTGGGGCATTTTCAACCTTATTTTGACAGGACAGCAGAAGACATGAAAGGGGAGAGAGAGGGGCAATGACATGCAGCAAAAGGCCGCAGGTAGGAGTCATTTTGGGCCCGCTGTGTCAAGGGCTAAACCTATATATGGGCGCCCGCTCTACCAACTGAGCTACCCGGGTGCCAAAGAACAATTAAAAGTGCTGGTAAATGCATACATGTTTTCATGTTTTTTTTTTTCTTTTTTTTCCTCCAGAGTGCATGAATCCAAAATGAAAAACCCATGCACATGCCTGCAGTGATAATGTGGTAGGGAAAACAATTATGTGTTGTTGCCAAACATAGCTGAGAGCCATTTCTAAACGTGGAGGAGACCCGTGTTCAGTAGAACACTGTCCATAATGCCAAACAGAGCTGCACCAACTGTGGAAGTGTTGAGTCTGCAGGCCGATGACGGTAATCAGCTCTTTGCTACTATGCAGGGCTAGTAAGTAAGGAAGGGGTTAAGTATTCTATATATGTTGTATGACCACAGTGGAGGAATACAATAAGTTATCATCCCTTTTGCATTCTCCTTTTTTGCTTAGGGTCTCTTAGTCGCCAATTCTCCTTCACTTGCGTCCATGTTTTTTGCTCTATCTACTTCTACAGTCTCTATCCCATGTTGCGTTGATTCCCTTTTTGCTATATTCCATCTGCTTTCTTGCTCTCCTCTCTCTCTCTCTCCCTCTCTCTTTCTCTGTTACTCTCTCTGTGACTCCCTTTGTCCTCTGTTGTCAACCTTCCCCTGAGACAGTGTTGTCACTTCTTTTTAGTCTGGCTTCTCATTGAGGCTGTGCAGCTGTAATAGTTTTAGATTCTAGCTAAACCTTTGGCTAACTGCGTTCAGAGAAGGAGGGGTGAGAACAAGAGGGACAAGTGGAGGAAGAATGGGAGGTGTGTTTTGAAGGCTGAAGCCATCCGCACAGGCAATTAATGACTTTGAGGACCAACCTTTGAGGACTGTCTTCAGCCTCTGACCCTGGGTTATGCATTTTCTTCTTTGTCACTGTTTTTCAACTTATTTTCCTCCTCTAGTTTTTTATTTTAAGCAGGTACTACGGGGACGTGGATGCTTTTGTGGAGTTTTTCTTTCATCCTTTTTTTGTTGTCTTATCAAAGAAATGCATTAAGGGCACAATGGTATTTCCTGCCCTCTCGCTCTCATCTCCCTTAACACAATATTTCCTGTGACAATGTGCGCCCCTTACAATGTTGCTTTTAGACGTGGTGACTGATGAAACAAGTCTGAATCACTGGCTTTGGGCTTCAGGCTGTGGGTGGTGAGCTGTAAAAGGTTACCATGTCAGAGGCATTACAGTACAAAAAAGATTGCTCTTAATGTGAGTCTGTTCGTGATGGTTGTTCCCCTCACATGACAATGCAAATCCATCAGCAAATAGATTTAATGAGATTTTGTTTAAAATGACTGAATTTCTCCAAGCGGTATTTTCCCACAGAATATTGTTTGGGGGGAATCAGGATGATTTGTGGACTGATGAGGTTGTCCGCTGAGCTGTGCACCACCACTTATTGGCATGTTGGCAGTAAGGGAGAGTTGGTTGTCGAGTGTCACACCCAGGTTCCTAGCAGTCTGGGTGGGGACCACCACAGAGTTGTTGATGGTGACTGTAAGGTCCTGGGTGGGAGAGAGTGGGGGGGGGAAGAGAGAGAGAGAGAGAGAGAGAGAGAGAGAGAGAGAGAGAGAGAGAGAGAGAGAGAGAGAGAGATCCACTCATCAAACAATTACAGTATTGGTTGTCCAAAAGTATAGTGATTTGAAACTAGCTATTCATTTTTAAAACAAAAATAATCCAGCTGTTCATTTAAGCTATGAGGCTTGAGCTGATAGTCATTTTCTTGAAGCAACATTATTTTGACCTCCAGTAAATTATTTTAACACTTGGTTGAGGTTTGAAGGAGGCATTTTCATATTGGATCCACTCTGTGGTGCATGTCATTCATTAAACCTGCAAAGCTGTACTGAAAAGTCAGCCAATTTTACCATCCAGATGTAAAAATAGGAGGAAGGGACGTGATTTTATTTTTATTTTTTTTATTTCAGACAGGACATAATCTTTGCTTCATAATCCCCTGTGCTCTGCAAAGGTTTGAGACCTTACTAAGCCTGTAATCTCTGCCTCCCACAACTTAGCAAAAGTCAATATGAAAGACCAATTACCAGTATAAATACTGCACATTTCCTGTCTTGGAGATGCTATAAATAAATAAAAACTGGTAAGTGTGAATGTGTATTGGCAGGAAATGGGGATTTCCAAAAATGTTGAATCTGCCAACTAATATGTCTAAATATTTCAGCATTATGTGTTGGCCTAGGTGTTAAGCTCATAAGGTATGATTCGGTTGTGTTGTGTGTTCACTCACCAGCATGGTATGCAATGTAAGTACATTTTTATCTTTAAATATACTGTATAAGTAAGTGTGGTCTTAAATTTGTGTCAATAATTCTCATCCTTCCTGAACTTGTCAAAATCAGATCCAATCATCTTCCCATGAACCTCTTACAGTTTGTCATTTTTATCTGCCTGTATTTCCTTTGTCTCTATGGGCACACTAACCCTGTCTGTTTAATTAAGTATTGTTAGCCTCAGAATCCAACTGGGCGCCTTCATTAAACTCTCTCTATTATGCAATTTCTACATCACTTACTACAAGCGCTCCTTCAGCCCTAGGCTAGCTGGTTGCTCTCTATATGAGTTGTGTGCAGAAGGGGGGTGGACCCCCAGGGGTAAAATCAAATCAATACCTTCAGGCAAGAGCTAACAAGGCCTATCTGGTGTTGTGCTGCTCCTAAGTATTGTCAGGGGACAAACATGCAGGTTATTTGTGTGTGTGTGTGTGTTTGTGTGATGACTTGATCTGCTTTAAACCTTCCAAAGACAAAGAACCCACCACTATAGCAATTCACTGCAAAGTTTGGCAATCAAAACTCTAAATTAGGGGTGGGAGAAAATATATTCAGTGGCACTACTGTATTGATACACAGGCGGCAAGTATCGATCTTTTTGTATGTGTTGGTCAGTTTGTCTGTCCAACTATTTTGCAGAAATAAAATTGAAGTGATATGAACAAACAGAAAAATTTATCTTTTTAGATAAAACAGATGGTGTCAAATTTTCCTTTTGGGGACATCATTTGAAATTGGGAAAAAGGATATAAATTGCAATATATCGCAGAATATTATATATATATTTCAACTATGAAGGTCAATCTATCTTAAACAAAATTGAAGAACACACAAAAAAAAAACATTAACCAACTTCCCTTTCAGCCGTTAATCTTCATTTGTGCAGCCTATTTAACCTATTCTATTCTAAATTAATAGACGTGTCACCAAATACATCTTTTAAACTTATTGCAAGACCATTTTTTTGCGCTATGGAATGGCAGAAAATAGTATGTGACTTTCCCAAAGCGCTCTGGGTTGGTAGCATTTTTTTTGTTTTTTTTTAAACCATCACAATTGTCTTGGGCATTACTAGGAACTTGTTTTTTGTGGAACATTTGCACCTCGCAAAAGAAAATGCCACATACAATATTGAATAAAGAGTTAACTGTTCAGGCAATACTCTAAAGTGAGCTGTTTAAATCAGCAGGATACATGGTTGAACGTAATATGCTCTTACCAGTGTAAGGCATGTGTATTTTTTATATAGCAAACCCCGCCGATCGGTCCCTCAATGTCCCAGTTAGATAGTAAATGCAGTAAACATAGTTTATAATTCTTTACAGGCATTCACCAGAAGAACCAAGCAGCCCTTCCTTATTTCACAATCCAAATTTTCTTCAAAACTAGCCATTTCCAGTGTGTAGCTTGATGGCTTGAAGGTGGGTGGTGGTGTTGTTTCCTGTAGCGATGGGATTTTGAGAACAGCAACACATAGGGAACGGAAGCTGAAAAGCAAAGCCTGATATTTATCCTGTAAATGTACTTCTGTTTATTTACCATAAAGAAACTGAACAATGGGCTCTATATTCATCCATGCTAAGACAAGAACAATCTAACAAAAGACAAATGGAAAACAAGATCAGCTACCACCGAGTCAAGCTGTCCTTTGACCAGGTTGATGGAAACGCATGGACACTGTTGACCGGCTGGCCTTGGTCTTTCTATTAGTGTGTGAGCTAACTCACCAACAAATCGAACTCTTGTTAGCTTTGCTAGCATGTCCAGATTGAAGGTAATTGCATGTGCTCTTCAATTGGCATGGTTTGTGTTGAATGTCTTTGCTGATAAGAGCAGAAAAGGTGTTGGCCACTTCAGAGAGGTACTATAGTCACCTCTTTATTCTTTTGTGTACCCTCTCTGTGCTTTTGCCCAATTATTTGGCTTCACCCTAGTCCCTTACAGTTTAGTAAGAAAATTAGAGCTCATTTAATAATTCAGCTTGTGTGTGAATCAGGAGGAATTACAGTACTTTGATGCTTGTATTCCAGATGCTATGTTTTGGCTAAATTGATAAGTTTTAAATAGTGTACAGTAGGGTACAAATGCTCGACACCAATATAAAATGACTTTTTATAGTACTCTTTTTCGTGATTTGCATAAAAATATTGTATGGTGTCAAAATCTTTGTGGCCCGTTCTTCTATCATCCATTTTAATTAGTGCCTGTTTCAGGCCTTTCCAGTGGTTGCTGTTATTTAAGCCATTCTGTGTTCCACAGCAACAACTCCTCTACTCTCCTACTTAATTGCTTTGTTTAACAAAGTGGCAATCAATCATACCAGTCACTAGTTACCTGTCACACTAGCCAGCCGTGAAATAGATGAGGGACACCATTCCATCTTTTCTTTCAACCAAAGCACTTTTCCCCTGCCTCAACTACTTTTTACAGTCAGTGAAGAAGAGACAATGTGGGTATTTTATAATCTGTCAATCTTCATTTTGTGCTTTTTCACTGTTCATTCTCAATTGATTATTCATATTGAATTGAAAATTACTGAATAATCAATAAGTCCTCTCACTAGCAAATGTACCCATATGCAGATAAAACTAAATCCGTATTTACTGAAGGAGGAAAAATAATATTCATTACACTTTCCTGTATTCATTTGGAGTCGATTGTCCAGAAGTAGAAAAAGGAAAGCTCTCTATTTGGCTGTAACAATTAAGGTAACTTATGTTATGCATTATCAGTTTAGTCCAATAGACGTACATTTCTTTAGATAATCCCGATAGTATGCAGAACTTGAAAGGGCAGCAGGAGGATGTGTTTCAGACTTTCAGGACAGGTTTTTGGGAACTTTATCATTTAATTAATGAACAATTGATATGCATAGCTTATGAAATGAAAGGCTGGGAAATTGCTTTCCTGTAGTGATGGGCCGATAATGTGAATGGGAAGGGGAACTTGCCTAGCTCAGTCAACAGCACCTGTCATTACACCTTTGGTCCCTATCTGCCCAGTGATCTGTCTTCTCCCGATCCGCTTCAGAGGGGTAATCTCACAAAGCAATTAGGACTTCCTCCCTCTCCCCACTGTATTTAAATAGCAAATTATAATGCAGCCCTCCTCTCCAGCTGTGGTAGAAGCAATGGCTGCAGTTGGATGTTTGCACAAGACTGGAGAATATCCATGGCTCATTAGTTTGGGAATTTTGCAAGGTAGAGTACCCCTACATGAAACTGTACGCTGCCACGTACTTTACTAGAGCATCTTACAGTATTGTAAATCTACCAAACATTTTTATGTCTTGGTAACATTTATCAGTGATTAATTCTGACACGTAGATCATACGGTTTTAAGACCCAATTATATATAGGTGGTCATTTAAGCGAAATATCAGCGCTGAGGATGTGGATATTCAGTCTCTGCTGACACTGACATTTAAATTGACAGACTAAATTAAGGTTCCAAACCATACAGTAGACTGTATAAAAATAATGGACGTAGCATCGGTGCCAACCCCCATTTGTTTGTGGACTGCTGTTTTGAAGCCAGGTATTTTGGAGCTAGAAGTGACTATATTTGGATGGATGAATGACGTGGCTAAGCCAGTGTTGTGTATGGTTTGAAGGTGTAGGGTTTTGTCAGCATGTACAGCAGTACACGGAGTAGAATAAAAATTAGCAGACTTTCTCTTGAGCAACAAGCTAATACTAGCGCTAGCTAGCTTAGTTGGAAAAACGCTGAACAAGATATTTCTAGGTGACTCTTAAGTGTTCCAATTAACTTTGAAGTGAAAACACAGTGAGTGGGGCAAAGTTTAAGATGAAAACATGGGCAACACCCAAAAAAGTTCACGGCTATCTTAATATACACAGGACCATGGATAAGCATTGCTAAGCCTCTATAATGATTTACAGGTGGGCGTGTAGCCATGCCCCTTAAGCATCTCCCGCTTTATCCTCAATTTTAAAATAAACGGGACCATAATTTACAAAATGGACATCATGGTGTATTGAAGAAGACATTACACTAGTGATTTATGGCCATAAACTTGTTGTGAAAATGTTTATTAAGCTAATAAATCAAGGCAGAAGTAGGATAATTTTCCCATAGGCTTCCCATAGGAAATTAGATAGAATGCAGGTTCAAGGCCCTTCCGTATTGGCTTCATCTTTCAGCACTGGACGTTGCCGCTTGGTAAAAAACAACGGTCAACCTCCGGTGCTGCAAAATGAAGCCAAAGTGGAAGTGTCAAAAACAAACCAGTTCCAAATTTGAGAAACAGTTCCTCGAATGGCCACTTAAGGGCGACTCCTAAAGTAAGTCAATTCCCATAGACTCCCATGTTAAAATGCCCAATTTTAGAGCAGAATTAAACATGTCTGTACAAAAAAACCTACTTTTGGTCTCTATAGCTAATTTACCTCTTCATGACAACTGTACTGGTGTTGGAGCAAACATACTTAAGGGTGTGCCACTTTGAGTGACAAGCGGCGTCACTGAAGGCAAGCCTAGATGTAAACTCTATTTAGCCCTCCTCAACTCCATCCATGCTCCACCTCTTTGCCCTTTTTTAAATTAGCCGGGAGTGCCACTTTGAGCTTCATTTTGGCTCTTTGAAAACTATGGGTGACTTTGAGTTTGACATTTGAGCTGGTGGGGGCAAAAAATAAAAAACAACCTCATTGTAGCAGCGGAGACCTGTCCTACCACTTGGGGAACACAGCACGAGCACATATGGACAAAACAAACCAACGCAATAGACAGACGGTGGCAGAATTCCCCGACACTTAAATTCATTTAAAATGTAGCCTAACAGTGAACAATCAGTGTTCGACCTACAGTATATTAAGATGCCTCTCCAAACACAGAAACGAAGCGCAATCACACCATAAAACGTTAAGAAAAAAGATCTGTATTTTCCGTAATCCAATAAAACAAAAAAAAGTAATCCACGGCGATCAGTAGATCCACAAAAAGGGTCACGTGTATCTCTACGCCCGTCACATTGACCAGCCAGCTCCAAACAGGTGAACAAGGCCTCTCCACTTTGCCGTTTAATAAAACATATACGTAAGTCCAAATCTACACAAAACGCGCAGTCAATTAGTAAGCTTACACCAAATTTATATACATGGCATTTAGGCAACCTTTATTGCATGGCAAGATGTCCAGACTAGTGCAACAGTAATTTTTGTTTTTGGCGTCCTGCATATGCGTCGACAATGGTCTCAGGTAAGAGCAACTTGTCACTTATCACATAACCCAGAGCCCAACAAAAAATATATATATATATTTTTTTACTAAAGCAGTATATGAAATTGTAGTATATAATGTTATTTAAATGTTATTTAAAATATTTATAACTATCTGGTCATGCCAGATGTAAATATTCCACAAGTTTAAAAAAATGACAGCATTCGGTGTTTGTTCAAACATTTTAAATGACCTACACGTCTTGTGGCTGTGCGAATAATGATTGTTGTCTGTCGGAAACAAAGGCAGCAGTAGTGTTGCTTTGTTATAGTGCTGCAAAAGTTCCTAAGGGGCCTAAAACGTCATATAGTTTAGAGAATTTGCTGTCTTTTTTTTTTTTTTAAATAGGAAATGCAATAATCAAACACTGACTCCTTTTGATGATTAAAATGGTTACACATTGGCAAATTATACATCAATGATTACATGATCATACACAAACAGCTTCATCACAGGAGAGAAACTCCTGTCTTGTTTATGGTGGCACTGTTTTTTTTTTGTTTGTTTTTTAAGGTTTATATTTGAAGAAAATAACCCCCTTGTCACAAACTCCCTCTTTGCTGGAGAGCTCCAACAAAAAACTAAGTGAAATGGGAACAGGTGGACTATCATAACTACTGGCTCTCAGCATCTACGTCTGTATTGCCCCAGCAGTGGTGTCGTGCCAGGCCAAAGCCAGAGCAATGTGAGCTGGCACATACAAGCATGCTTATACCTCTCCAACATGCAATAAAATACACGGTAAACAGCATTTTTAAAGAGATGACAATTTGGGTTGTTTGAAGTTTGTCAGTCTTACACATGAATACGCCATAGTGACCAAAGCTACTGTGACCGCAGCCCAGTGTGTGCCATTTATCACTTGCATGAATACAGAGTGACCATCACATCATATGAGGTAATACAAAATCTAGTATGCATCTAGGATACAATAGAAGCTTAGTGTTACCTTACTAGTTGGAAATTTGTTTTCAGTTTCAATAGTATCAGTAACATGAAGTAAACTGTACAATAAATAAAGGCACACACCTTTGTCTCACTAAAAGGTGTCACATTGCCTCAGTTCAAAAAAATCATAGCAAACTGTTTTGAACAGTCGTCTGTTCTGTCACGTTAGAGTGCTCATATTATGCTCATTTTCAGGTTCATAATTGTATTCAGAGGTTATATCAGAATAGGTTTATATGGTTTAATCTTCAAAAAACACCATATTTTTGTTGTACTGCACATTGCTGCAGCTCTTCTTTTTACCCTGTGTGTTGAGCTCTCCGTTTTAGCTACAGAGTGAGGCATCTCACTTCTGCACCATCTTTGTTGGGAGTAGCACACTAGCTAGGTCAGCACTACTACCCAGTCAGAAGCAGAGTATGAGGTAGTGCCATGCTAGCAGCTAGGTGAGTATTATAACGTGTGTTACAAAGTGACGCGCTTTCATCACGGAAGTAAAGGCTGGACTACAACAGACTACACTATTTGGAGCGGTTTGTGAACAGTGTTTTCTGTTGGAGATGGTAAGTCCCTTTGGGGTGGACTTTGGGCTTTCTCACTTTGTAAACCTATTACATGCACAAAAAAGATATATAACACAAGTAAGGAAAGGCAAAATGCCAAATGGCATAATATGAGCACTCTGAAGGTTTCACTCCTGCACAATATAAAAGCATCCATCCTCCTTAAGATGAACAAAATCTGTATTCATTCGTTTGAGGACAATTGTGCAATGCCTCCCAAAGCAAACAACAAAAAGTGGAATAAATCACGTATTGTTGTATTTGTATATTTCCACAGTGTAATGCTTTAGTAATATCAGGGGTGATATTGGGAGCTGAGTAATTCTTTTTGTTGTTGATTGTGTGGCATCTCAACTGTAATAACACTATTAATCCTGGAGGAAGGCACCTGAATGCCTGCAGATTGTTTTGCTGAAGTTCATTCATTTCATTCCACTTTATCCAATCCAATTATCTTGTATTGACATGTCTTTGTCCCTGCTCTACAAGTTTGGCCCGTTTTTTATTAGCAAAGTGCAATGAGTTTGTTCCACATACATGGACAGCCGACTATCGCAGATCCACTATATCCCCACCCCCCTACAGTCCATGTCCTAGATTCTTCACATGCCCCTGTGTGCAGGTGGCTAAGGATGATTAGCTGAGGCATGTGTTCCAACCACAGTATCTTTCAGCTTTGTGTCTCTCTTGGTGGCGAGTGTTGATTTTCTTCACTCCCTCGCTGTCCTCTTTGCCAGCTAGAATATGTGTCTTTTAGATTTTGCTCCAACATTACTTTGTTTCTGCTGTTCAGCTGTCATCCTTGTTAGCAAGTGTGTTTTGGAGCTCATGCAGTGTTACCACTTTTGTCAGTGTTGGACGCCAGTTCTAGAACCCTTTTGATTGGAATTCCTTTTCCACTTGTATTAACAAGAAGAGTTGCTCATGTTACTGACATCTTATTTTCTTTAAGAAGAGGCCATGAGTAAGTTTAACAGTGAAGACTCACTGAGATATTGATCATGTGCAGTAGTTCTCTCTGAAAACAGCTGCAACTTGTATGAAGATAGGTCGTCAGGGTAGACATATTGGACAGGATTTATTGGACAGGATTTATTGAGCAGTAACAATAAGTAGATAAGGTTTGTTTTAGTCGTTTGTGACCAAAGTTAAAAAGCAAGCAAGCAGTAGTGCTCATTAAGAAGAGATGTAATAATGCAGATTCTTATCTTCTCTGCATTAGTTTGAGAAGTTTGTACCCGACTAGGTCTTACGTAAAACGTTTGATTTTTTTCTTTTTTAAAAATATATTTATTGAAGGAATCCTTTGAACAGGGTTTATACAGGTTACCAAGACAGCAAAGACCGACCGAGCCTAAGCCATCCCAACCCCCCCACCCAACAGAAAACTTTTTTTTTATAATATAATAAAAAATAAATAGATCAAAATAAGTTTAAAAAAAGCCTGCAGAGAGGAACAATGGAATAGTGACAGTCAACATAGTGCATGGGACAAATTTGAGGGTAAAAGGGAAGAGAAAAGCTGCATTTTCAAGTGCAAGGGTTGTTGCCCTGGCCTTTATTTGACTCACACGCCTCTGATCATTTGACCAACAGAAGATGCCATATTTTGTGGAAAGTTCTTTCTTTCTTTCTTTCTTAGACATCTTATAGCGGAGTCTTTGCATGTGTAGTACGTTCCCTAACTCTCTAAGCCACTTCTGGAAAGGGGGGCTGGTTTCTGATTTCCACTGTTGAATGTAAAATGAAGCACCTGGCCAACAAAGTGCATAGGGATAGGGATCATAATTTGTGATGTTGGGATTAAACGCCACTGGCAAGGAGTGGGTCAGGGGCAATAGTTTTGTGAAAGGTTGTCAAATAATAAAAGACCAGAAACAAGTTAAATTAGAGCAAGATCAAAACTGATGAGTGAAGGTTCCTGGGTGTTGTTTACATTTATCACATTTGGGAGAGATGTTAGTATGTATGGCATGGAGCCTGGCTTTAGATTAATGAAGCCTGTGGACTATAAATTGTATTAAAGAATGTCTAGAGTTTATAGAGCTGCCATGAATGCTATCCAGAATTCCCTCCCAAACCGGTGCTGAAATTTCAACGCTAAGTTTCTGCTCCCAATCGTTCTTCTACTTCACAGGGGACACTCCTGCCAGTAGGGTACCGTACAGGGAGGAAACTGTGCCTCTGCTTCCTGGTATAAGGCGTCTTAGACTTTCCAGTGTGTTGTGTTTGGGCAAATGTTCGTAGCATGGTATTGGAGTCTTGATATAACTCCTGATCTGGAGGAACCTGAAAAAGTGCTTGTTCAATTTGCTTAACAAGGACTTGCATTCTAAAGTACCACAATGGACTCAGTTGCATTGTTAATCTGTACATGTATTTATGGATGTCAGATTTATTGGAGGCTACGGGCAGAGAGGAAAATGGCCACATCACAGGTGTTGTTAGTGTGGTAAGTCATACTTATAAGGAGGTTTACACGCTGTTGTGCTTGTACAAAAAAGTGTAAAAAGTGTGGTTACAATTTTTTTAAACTTCAGGCAGACAGGGTTTGCTGCAATATAATAGTGAGATCGCCAAACAGTAAATGTACCCTTCCGAGACAGACAGGTGTTCTCTTTTGCCCTGGTGATTGACTGACAGGCTAGAGGTTGTAGGGCAAGACAAGGCAACTTTATTTCTTTGGCATCTTTAAGCAACAAAGCAATTTAAGGTGCTTTACATAAAACATTAAAGAGCAATTAAAAACGGTTATGCAACAGGCTAACAAATAATACATACAACACAACATACAAATACAAGAAAGGTACTTATAGTGCAGTGTAAGTGATGAATAATTTTTAAGTTGAAGGCACAGGTTTAGTAGGAGAAAGGGGAACCACAGTTATTAGGTCTGACAAGGTTAGTTATACAGGAG
The DNA here is from genome assembly GCA_013375575.1 of Percina caprodes. Lineage (NCBI taxonomy): Eukaryota > Metazoa > Chordata > Actinopteri > Perciformes > Percidae > Percina > Percina caprodes. The sequence continues at coordinate 2,873,752 of JABXJD010000039.1, forward strand.
AGAAGCCTTTTGAGTTTGTGGCTAAACATTTCACACTGTTAATTTTTCATTTTGTGACTTTTTCCAGTCCTATTTCATCATTTAAGATTTCTTCCTCCTTTGCTCCCAATGGACAAGAGTCATAATTCCTATGGCCTCTCGAGGGCTTTGTCACATGGACGGTTTGTTGTTTGGGGGCACTCGCTGAAACAACTGATGCTGTCGTTTGTCCTTAGAGGACAGTCTCGCCATAACATTGTCACTTGAGATTGATGGATACGCTAGTAACTTTTAATGTCTTAGTAGTCTTGATTGTTAGTAGCTCATTCCAAATAGCTGACAAGTACATTAGTAAATAGTGTTGTGCTATTGTGGAGTGGAGTGATGGCAGCCTATAGAGCCCATTGAAGGGCTTAATATATGTTCATAGAGCTAGGGTTACAATGTGCAGTCTATAGATATGAACCAGGTGCCACTCTTCAATAGAGCTGGGCAATATATCGATATATCGATATCGTGATGTGAGACTAGATATTGTAGATTTTGGCATGTGTTTTTTCCTGCTTTTAAAGGCTGCGTTACAGTAAAGTTATGTAATTTTCTGAACTTACTAGACTGTTCTATTATTTGCCTTTACCCACTTAGTCATTATATCCACATTACTGATGATTATTTATCAAAATATCTCATTGCGTAAATATTTTGTGAAAGCACCAATTGTACACTACACTACGATATCGTTGCGGTATCAATATCGAGGTATTTGGTCAAAAATATTGTGACATTTGATTTTCTCCATATCGCCCAGCCCTGCTCTCCATGCAGTTGGATACATCTTTATGTATGACTCCCGGGTGGAAGCTTAATCTGTAGGCAGTGGAGAAGAATGACTTTTCTGCTTGGCTGGTTAGGCCACTGCCTGCTGGCCCCAGTGTCTTGTCAGTTTTTGAGTGCTAAGTGTCTTGTTTATAAATAAAGATGTTTGTGGATATCATTTGATTCAAGCTTTTGACATTGGCAGTGACATTAAAGTCATTCCTTTTGGCAAGCCTGTACCAACGATCGAAAAGTGTTTTTCACTGGAAATGAACACGCGAGCATGGCCTTGCATCCCTGAAAACTGTTTACCAAACTGCTTGAGCTGACCTCTGTATAAATGCTCACTGGTCGTCGGACAGGGTCATCTCCGTCATAACTAAGGCTTTTCATTCTCAATCAGGTTTTTCCGTTTTTCGAATCATTGAAACTGTCATGATGTAATTGATATTTCCGCTTTACACAGAGTAGAAATTGAAGCGTCAGATGAAAATGTAATAAGATAATAGGTCTGTAAGTTTAGGAGAACATTAGACATGATTTCAATGATGCAAAAGTCGTGCTTGGACAATTGGATTTTGATTGGCATAATTGGCAATTGCCATTCACCAGCAGGTAATACTGCTGATTAATTTGTAGTCAGCATAAACAACACACTGTGAAACAGAAAAGGGACAAACGTCTGATTGGTCCTCAACCACCAACAATGTTTGTTGTCATCATGATAAATGGTCTATAAAAGTTGCTCTACGATCGTGTTGCAGCAATCTTGTCTTGAGCAGCATCATAAGTCTTTTTTTTTCTCAACAATATTTATGCTCTTGTGAGGAAATGTATACCACAGTTATTGGTCAGATATGAGTAGCATCCATCTCATTTAGCTATATCTAGAATACATTTCTTACATTGTGTTAGTAAAAATGTTAAATGTGAGAATAAAGTCCTTTACAATTAAAGTCCCCACTGCTTGCCACAACACTTCATAGTGCAGATACGAAACAGGTTTATTATTATTATTATATGCTATTTAGAATGGTTGTCTTTAGATTAATGCCCCACATTAGGCCTGCACGATATTGGGGGGGGGGGAACTGACATTGCGATATTTGTTTTTATGCGATATATATTGCGATAGGAAAAATAATTTTTACAAGATGACATAAATAGCTCTATTTGGAAATAATAAATCATTCTACTGGGGTGATTTTTTTTTTTATTTATTTTTTTTTAAGCGTGTGCTTGGAAAATAAAAAGGAAAAAGGAACTTTTCTCATGTGAACCTTTCTTTGTTGAACTTTTACTGCTTTACAAAAACGCTGGCCACATGGCTACCTGTCTTAAAGGGGAAGAGTCGCTGATAACCATCATGTAAAAGGAGAACCGTGAAAGTTTACTTGTCTATCAAGCAGCAAAAACATTTTAGCGACATCGCAACGTCCTGTGAAGTGACTATCGCGCATGCGCACATTGTGATGTATGAAAATATTGTGAAGCCCAACCCCACGTTCAGAAACAGTCCACAAGAGTCCGATGTCTTAAAGAGAGACTACATAACTTCAGTGTAAAAGCTGCCAGAGATGCTAAAACATTGTCATAAAAAGATACGAGTCCTCAAGTCAGCAAAGTGACTCAGTAATGCCAGTTAACATTTATAAAGCTTGCTAGCATTATTCATCATAAGCTACTGGTCATACCAGATCATGTAGGGCTGTACTTAGAAAACCCCTTAGTGCGTTAAATTCTGCAATGGTACATTTTATTGTTTATGAATTAAACATTTTATTTTTAAAGGTAAAGGATATTCCTTAAAATTGACAAAATAATGTTTTCAGTTGCAGTTAGAATTCTGTTGTAACAAGGCATAATTGTGCATGTTATTAAATACAAGGGTGTTTGTATTGCAAGGTTAAAAAAGCAGAATAAATATCAATATATAAATGTGTTTGAAATACTGTTGGTTAATTAGTAGTATTCAAAACAAATAAAAACCTTAAATGTCCAGTGTTTAGGTTGCAGATTGCAACAAACTAAATACCCCTTCCCTCATCTGTCCCTTTACAAGTATGGTAGTAAAACCATGTCAAAAATGTTATAAATTGATTTGCATTTTGAGGGAAATAAGTATTTTACCCCCTTTCAATCAGAAAGATTTCTGGCTCCCAGGTGTCTTTTGTACAGGCAATGAGCTGAGATTAGGACCACACTCTTAACCTCTTCACAAATCACTTCAAAATATATGTTTTTCTCGCCTAAATTTTTCCCCCCCAAAAATTGCTACAGTTCCCCCATCCTTTGGCCCTCTGGGATGGTCCCGAGGTCATTAGGAAGCTAATTTCTTGTGTCAGTGTGACACTAGGTCTTACTGACACAGAGCTGAAGAGGTTAGAATAGAGAATTTCTTTTTCCGTCCAAGTAAAATCATATGTAAAATCATTAAAAAACACTACTGTAAGCATATTACACGGGCTACATACAAAAATAGTACCCCAGCCACATGTCTGAACTTAATACAGAAAAAATCCAGAAGAAAATGACTCAGAAAATGGCTATTTTATGAAGTTATTTCTACAGATATGTCTGTGCGTTTTTCTTATTTCCTCTCAGAAAAAAAGCCCAAAAAGTGCAAAATTAAAAACTTCTCAAATTAAAAAACACATCCCCATCACTCATACACATATCCAAAATAACTACATGCATAAATTTATAGAAATAAGTCATTATAATTTGATGAAATGGTGAAATGCAATAACTAAGGCCTTATTTTTGCTTTGACACAGCTGGAGCCATCACAAGGTTAAAGTTTTCTGGTCATGTTTGGTATCAATCAGCTCGTCTTCTTATTGGCTACACAGGGAGGCTGGTTTCATAGCTTTTGATTCTAAATGGTTGGAAGAGCTGTCAATCTTTCCCACTTTTGCCCTCTGTAAATCGTGCGACTTGATTGGCTTCCATAAGGGATAACTCAGGTTATAGTAGACCGATTGGCTCAAACGACCTGTCAATCAAAATCTGTTTAGTCAACCAAACTTGCTGAATAGAAGGATACACTGGACCGTTAGTAGTGCCGGCAGTAGGAGCGATTAAAGTCCATAAATGATGGACTTTTCAGCTTTGTTTGCGAGGAAACACGGCCAGAATCTACAAGATTGTGAGGGGACCAGCTTGTTTTGGATTAAAAGGATTGGATGTACTTATTCTTTGAACTGTTGGCAAAGCAGGAAAAAAAGTTTATGGAGATCTTTCACCGCTGTGAATAGAGACACGAGGAGAAAGGTAAGGACTCACGTTGACTTTAGACACTATCGGCGCAGAATCCTTCTGTGTTTCTTTACTTTTAAACATGATTATAACCGCTATAAGTCACCTTATGCAATATGTGTGTGGGCTCAATGGAATCATGAGACTTTAAGCTTTCTAATGATGTGCTGCATGACCGTGTTCATGAAGATATAATGCTTGCAATTTGAGTTAAGAAAACGTTTTCTCCTAAAAATGGAGAAAACGGTCCCGCTGACGGGACAGTGCTGTCCACGGAAGCAATCAATCAATCATATTCCAAACTCTCCACTATGGCCAAGACCAAAGAGCTCTCCAAGGATGTCAGGGACAAGATTTTAGACCTACACAAGTCTGGAATGGGCTACAAGACCATTGTCCAAGCAGCTTGGTGAGAAGGTGACAACAGTTGGTGCTCCGTGCAAGATCTCACCTTGTGGAGTTGCAATGATCATGAGAACAGTGAGGAATCAGCCCACACCTACACAGGAGGATCTTGTCAATGATCCTCAAGGCAGCTGGGACCATAGTCCCCAAATAAACAATTGGTAACACACTATGCCGTGAAGGACTGAAATCCTGCAGCGCCCGCAAGGTCCCCTTGTTCAAGAAAGCACATATACATGCCCGTCTGAAGTTTGCCAATGGACATCTGAATGATTCAGAGGACAACTGGGTGAAAGTGTTGTGGTCAGATGAGACCAAAATGAAGGTCTTTGTTATCAATTCAACTCGCCGTGTTTGGAGGAGGACTGCAGCCTATGACCTAGGGGTGCACAATTAATCGAATTTTAATCACGATCACGATTTTGCTTCCCAGGATCAAATTTGCATAATCAAACACATTTTTTTGTTGTTTTTTTTTTAAATGCGTCATTTCATAGAACGCTGACTTTTTTTTTTTTTTTGCAAAGCCTATCTACCGCTCCATAAACCTCTGTCTGATCATGAGCCAGTCAAAGTTGTTCCCTGCACCGCGTAGCTTAGTTTCTAGATGTAGACAGTCATAGAGGACAGAGTAACGTGGGGAAAATTCAACAGATGGCAGTTGGTCATACGGCGGTTTTAAGGTTTACCAGTTTATCAGTAAACGCAACATTTTGTCCCGTCTGTTGTTTTTCAGACAACAGCAGTGACCTGTGCTAGTTGGTGTCTGTTAGCTCACAGGTCTCTAGGGCGTGAGTAATATTTTTCTTCTAGGTCGCATCCGCTGCCTCTCCACAAACGAAGCAATGCAGTTTATATCAATATGGTTTAATTTTACGTTCCATGACCCATTTCTTCTTTAAAGCCGTGCTTGTGTTTGTCTCTCTCCTCTTACACTCTGCGCAGCCCCGCCCCCATTCACTCAAACAGGCTCCCCAGCAACAGAGAGACAGCGGCGTCACGCTTCTAACATTTTTCAGCAGTTTTGTTATTAACACAGCTGTATATTGTTAAGCATGAGAGACAAACCTGTATTTGTACCAGTGTTTTTGCTGGTAACTCTGCTATTGCGGCGGCCACGGCAAAAAACACAGAAGTTATTGAATGCAGCTAACTTCAGTTTGTAGAGTAATAGCTTGTGAGACAGAGCCTGCTGGACCCATTCATAATAAGTCAACCGTCACTCTGTGAGTACATCCATTGCACTCCCCCTCTCTCCATAGCTAGTTATTGTTGAAAACAAGGGAAGGAGCTTTCACAGATTATTTTTTTTTTTATTTAAAAAAAATATATCCTCGGCTATTTGTGTTGCAGCTGTATGTATGTACAACATACAACTTCTACATAAGAGGAATGTAGCACAATATGGATGTGAAAGCAGTTATAAATAGCCTATGTGACTATAACATTTATTTTGGTTAAAATCAACAAATCGTGATAATTAATCGTGATCACAGTATTGATCAAAATAATCATGATTATCATTTTGGCCATAATCGCGCAGCCCTACTATGACCCCAAGAACACCATCCCCACCGTCAGACATGACGAGTGAAAACATTATGCTTTGGGGGTGTTTTTCTGCTAAGGGGACAGGACAACTTCACCGCATCAAACGATGCGGGGCCGTGTACCATCAAATATTGGGTGAGAACCTTCTTCCTTATGCCAGGGAATTGAAAATGGGTCGTGGATGGGAATTCCAGCATGACAATGACCCAAAACACACGGCCAAGAAGAAGCACATTACGGCCTGGAGTGGCCTAGCTAGTCTCCAGACCTTAATCCCATAGAAAATCTGTGGAGGGAACTGAAGGTTGAGTTGCCAAACGTCAGCCTCGAAATCCCTCCTGAGATGTGTGCAAACCTGGTGGCCATCTACAAGAAACGTCTGACCTCTGTGATTGCCAACAAGGGTTTTGCCTCCAAGTCATGTTTTGCAGAGGGGTCAAATACATATTTCCCTCATTAAAATGCAAATCAATTTATAACATTTTTGATGTGTTTTTTCTGGATTTTTTTTGTTCTCTCACTGTTCAAATAGATCTACCATTAAAATTATAGACTGATCATTTCTTTGTCAGTAGTCAAATGTACAAAATCAGCAGGGGATCAAATACTTTTTTCTCACTGTAATTATGAATATTCCATTTTTTTAATATATCCCGCTAAGTCCTGGTCCTGGTCCTTTTTAAATGTCACAGTGAAGAGCAATTGACACATCAGATACCTTAAAAATAGCTATCAAATTGAAATGTCATAGTCATATTTTTCTCTTTCCCTGATCTCATAGCTATCATTATATATTTAAAGCAGAGTAAAGGGGGGAAAAAAAATGACATTCAGGTCTGCTCTTACCTCCTCCTCTTGAAAAGGGAAAATAACGAAGGCAGAAAGTTATTTCAGTTCCTCAACCTTGCCTGTCTTGCTGCCATCAAACCATTTATCTTCCATTTTTGTTGTTGTTCAGCGCTCATTATTCTTTATTTCCTTTTCTTTGTCTGTGCCCACACCTCATCCAATTAGGTGTTAGCCATAGTTCCACTATGTTTCCAGCTCTCTGAGCGGGAGCAGATTGTTGGGGATAAGAAGCAGGTAGACTTCTTTTTCTTTTTTTTTCTCTTTTTTTTTTAAGTTTGACTGTGCTTTTAACTGTGTCCATGGTAGAGTCCAACCGATATATTGGCGGGCCGATATTATTGGCCGATATTAGGCATATCCCAATCTATCGGTATCTGCATTTATTTTTATATGTATATTTTAAATATTCATTCATCAGAATAATTTATGACAAATAAATGATTCTGATAAAGTAATATTTAAAAATAAAAACGGACTGTCAACCATGTTATGAGCGTTGGCGTTGCATAGTTTGTCCATCAGAGGGTTAATGTGTTTTTGTTCAAAGAACTTTAAGTTTCATACCTTAAGTTTGTATTTTTATACATTTTATTTATCAGAACTTTAATATATTTTGGTGTTCCTCTATTCTGTTGTGACAATGAAACAAATTATTATCATTAAATTAGTGAGAACTCATAAATAACTACAAATAACTGTTAGGGAGATCTGTTTATGTTTTGTAACGTGTTTATGGATTTTTATATATATATATATATATATATATATATATATATATATTTCGAATTTTTAAATAACCAAATATTCGTATTGGTATTGGCCTTAAATCCTTTATCGGTCAGGCTCTAGTCCATGGAGTCATGTCTTATGTTTTTTTTTTCTTTTTGATTCACCCTTCTTCTGTGTTCTTTCTGCCACGTCAGACAGTGCCCACTAGAGTGTCATTCAATCACTGTCTGATCTGATATTTATTTAATCTCATCTTAATAATACACACCATTTAGTATTCTGCTTGAACTGTATTACTTAGTCAAATACTCTGCATCCGTTTAACCCTTGCTATTAAAGTAAATCAGAATCTGCCACTCCAGTGTGTCGACACACAGGTGTGGCTGTATTTTTAAGATCACTTATTGCAAATTTAAAAACCATTCAGTTAAATCCGCCTAGCCAAAACTTATCTTTGACCACAACATGCTTAGCTTGATTACAAACGTAAAATCACTTAGTTCTCAGAATACAGCCATAGGAGTGTTTACAACCTTAGTACATGGCAGTGCAGATCACTTAACATATTTAACACATTTGCAAACATTTCTAGTTACTTTAACAACATTGCTCAAATGAGCGTAATAACTCTAATCACTTCACCACTCTAAAAGGCTGTTAGAAAATCTGTTTGAAGCTTCTGACAACACAAAAGAGGGCCAATGCAGTTGGTATTAAATAACTATTCAGGATTGCTCTGTTTGCCAGTAGGCTATTACAATATTAGGTAAAATCACATTGTTATAATTCTTCCTTGAATAAATATAGATAGATAGATAGACTTGATGCATGTACAGGAGATATGAGAAAGTGATAAAAGTAACAGTAATGAGTTCAGCACAAAATGTATTATCTAACTGCTGTTACATACTTAATTCACTTAGCCCCCAATATTTTCAAGCCATTATATGAGTTTTCTGCCCTTATTTCCCAACATTGTAGCTGAAAATGTTGTAGGTCACCTATTTCCCAACAGTCTCTGTCCTACTCTTCTACATGTGCAAGCTACACAGAAGATGCTATCTGGAGAGAAAATGAAAGTCATTCTCACCTCTTACTAGCATTTTGAATAACGAGAGTGGGACCTCATCATTCATAATGACACTGATCAACCATAACGGTTTTAGATATGATAAAAACCCAAGCTCATGTAGAAATGCCCTCTTTTCCAATTCTGATTTCTATGGATCTACTGGCTTTAACCTTGAACAGTGACAGATAATGGGTTTGTCATTGGAGAGCTTCCTCCTCCCCACATAAAGAACCTTTAAAAGAGATATATCGCTGGCGTCCTGCTGATGAAGTCTGCGGTGTTTTAGGATTATATCTCGATTTATTCTCATTTACTTTCCTGCAGGTCTCTAATTTGAATGACCCTGACAGGATCGTTATAGAAGAGGTTATCAACTCTGCCTGAAGATGAGATGCATCCTTAAGCATTCTGAATTGGTCACCTTCTTCACTTTCACAGTCATGTGGTAACTGTCTCCACATAAGCTGTGGGGCCTAGATTCCCTCAGAGGTGGGACATGTTGGACTCCTGAACACACCCGCTCAAGGGAAATTAAGTGTCAGTCTGTCACCTCCTTCATACATTTTATTTAAATTGAAGTGTTAAGCATGTAAGCAAATGTATGTCTTTACACACCAAATGTGCAACTTACAAACCAACTGTCCCAAGATAAACAACTGTTGTTTCAGCAAATGCCCGATAACATTTTAACTCATACTAATAACCCAGTACAAAGTAGGATCAAAACCTCTCCAGCCTACGATACCTGCATACAATCCTTTGGTGGGTATTGAATGAAGCAGAAAAAAAGAAGGTATCAAATGAAATACTTTATTATAAATTTCTGATAAATCAGGTTTTATCTGTCAGTTTGCCATGATGGATCCTCAAAATGCTGCAATACTCACGAACCATGGCAATGGTTGCTGTAGAGAAGCTTGGGAATTGTAGTTTGATTCTCTTATGTACAGAGGCTTTTAGCATCAACTTTTACAAGATATTTATATCTTTTGAACTCAAGACTTAAGGCGCCGACGGCCGCCGACTACCGCTGACAATCCCCTTTGTCTGTGCCAAAAAAAATAGCACTGGACAACACCACACAGACTACAGACTGCCAATTACAATGCAATGAAATAATTCCCCATATCAGCAGGCGATGGTTATCCATCATTCAACAACACAAGGTAAACTGGATACCAATGCTATGATACACCCACAACAAAACAGTGTTTGCTCTAGCCAGCAGCGGCAGAACCAAACAGAGCTTTGGTTCCTCTGCTTCACTCCCCGCTGGGAAGACAGCGGTACCAGGAGATGGTTAACTGGACCGTGCCTCTCCCGGGCTGTCATCCATTCTCTGGGCAAACAAGTCTCCCTACAGTGGGAGCGGAGTAACCGAATGGCCCGCTACTGGCTCATTAGTCAACATAAGCTTGTTAGTTTCCTCCACCATGCCTTCATCATACACTGGTTACCGTAAAATAAGACAAACAAACATGTCACTTATCTGGCGATAGCAATATGCTTCCCTTAGATTTGACAAGAGCGTGTGAATGAAACATTAAGTTCTTACACTTTACTAACTTAAAGACTGGCTGACTGCCTGGTAAGGTAGTTTGCTTGCTATGGGACTAATTGTTCAGCGATGCAGAGGGTGGCGCATAGAGAGGTCTATTACGGTCTTTTTATTAATTATCACGGTGTAGGATATTAGTTTATTAACGTTAGTTTATTTTGTAACGTGTTGGTATGTAGAGATTCTTTAAAAGACATGTTATGTTGGAATAAAAGTAGTTTTTTTAAGGAATCTTTTTAACTCGTTTTGACAGCTATTATGTGTAATGGATTGATCAGATGAAAAATGAAAGGAACCTTGTGTGTGTTACAGTCATTTGTTTGTTTTCCTCACTCTTGTTTCCAAGCTTGTTGAGTTGATGCCGACCACCGTCGTGGCCCCAAAAACTGGTCAATGAAGGGTGACGGTGTGGGACACACCGCACAAACTAGACCGACCGTGGGCTTGGTGAGTCAGGGCCTTTTAAGCTAGCAGTACTCTGAGTTGCATAACATTGTCTATGGGAAAAACTGGTAAGATTAAGAGCCCTATCAGGAGAATGAATAATATGTAGAACAAATTGCCATCATTGGAGTTAAGAATAGTTTTTTTCCTATTGTAACTATTACCTCATAGGACAGTACTGTAAATAAATACAGTAAATGTGTAAAACAATAGCTGTTAGCAAAGACGACAAAACACTAATCAAATCAATGCATTGATAATAGGGGTGTACACAAAAATCACGGTTCAGTACGTAACTCGGTTTTGAAGTCACGGTTTGGTTCATTTTCGGTACAGTAAGAGAAAAAATACAAAACTACCAACAAGTAAAGTAAAGCAAAAAACTGTGAATATGTATTGTAATACATAAAATAGTGTAGGAAATAAAATACTGCCGCAACTACTACAAAGAAGTTCTCCAATGAATGAATATTTTCAAAACACCATAACATGATATAAAACAAAATATATATACATAAAAAATAATAAACATATGTTTACAACAACTGAAGATGGTCATAGATCTGCTGCTATAAAACACCAATGGCACCTATTGCTTTGGCCCGATGGGAATTACCAACAAAAGTCTGTTTAAATGCCGAGGGGAGCTGTGTTTGCACTATGCTTGTGTTTTTTTTTTTTCCTTGTAGCAGCAATATTCACATTCGTGTGGTGCCGTTTCATGTGTGTTAGCACGTTTGACATGTTGCCAGACACAAACCCAATCACTAATGAGTAATGTCAGCACACTTTTTTTCGTCTTATCCACTTGTTTTTGTCCGTTATGTATTTTACCGGGAAACCAAAGTGTTCCCAAACAGGAGACCTTAATGATAACGCAAGGTCTTCAAGCTCTGGCTTCTCTACATTGGACATGACCCTAGCTAGCGAGAGGCTTGGCTGGAATAAGCGTACTGTGTACTCAAAGTGCAGGGAGGAGACTAAACAAACTTCTGGTCCACCACTTAATACATTTGTTTGAGAACTGAAGTATGTTCTGCTCGCAAAACAAGCCCATTCATTTCTGTTAGTTTTCATTCGGTATACATCAGTGCCGTTCCAAAAGTCCTGTGCCAAAATAGACCAGTACAAATACATGTACCCTTACACTCCTAATTGTCAACAGAAAAGGCAATTCGTTCTAACTTTGATTATTATTAAATGAGACTACAATACTCATGATTTTGTAGTGCCATGAGAACAGACAGACATGGACATTAGGAATACCAATCTAATTTCCTTTTTAATTCTTCAATATCCCCCGCACTTTTCTGATCACAAGGTGTGATCATGCATACATTTATACTCAGTATAGGTGCTATTTATAATTCAGCAATAATGAAGTTCTTGGTTCTGTAAGTAAGATGGGGGTAAAGCTTTTTACATGCTGCTTCTCTTATGAGTCCTCATGCTGCTGCAGCTGATAGCACTGGAGAATAACACAAAATAGAGTCTGTTACATCTTCTCTTAATTTCATAGCCATATAAGGATGCGCAGTATGCAAAGGAGGACAGTAGAGATGCACCGATTGACCGGAATTGGCCGATGACCGGTGACCGGCCGGTCAGTGTGATATATGCCAATTTTATGCCGGTCAAATTCGCTTGGGCGCTGCATGATTTACATTGTGCAACATCAGCACCACGTGCACATGCAGGGTTTCTGCTGTATGCATGTAGCAGCGGCGCACTGCCGCTCAATCAGCTGTTGAATGAAATGTCATAAAGTCATAATTATACACGGCTCTGCACAGCCGGCTACTCTACTGAGCTCAGGCGGACAGTCAGCTGCTCTCTCTCTCCCTCTCCCCTCTGTGCTCTCTCTCTCCCCTCTCAGCTACTGTTCATCGGAAAATAGCGTTAGGCACACAGACTTTGATGAATTTACTGTTCATCAGACCCCAGATAAGACAAAAAGCTAATGTTAGCGAACGCTACAGTCCCTCTGCCTCTGACGCCCCGCTGGCCACTGTAGGACACACTGAATTCCAAAAAAAAAAAAAAGAGACTCTGTATTTCTCCTACACGCTGTATTAACATTACTGTTTAAAACGCTTTCCAGTTTAGTGGGGATGCATACCGTTCAAAACCAACATGAAAATGTAGTAATCTTCCCTCAGCGTTTAGTTTTGTTGTGTGTAAAATGAGCAATGACATTAAATCATCTTTCAGGTAATGCACCTAGGGTACCGTCTATTTGCTGGATTGTTTCAGGTAACAGTCGGTAGCTAACGTTAGCACATAAGCCCATTGACAGCAACGGTATTGTTCATATTTATGCAAAATGACAAATAAAGCCAACTTACCAAAAAAGGAACTAGAGTTTTGAGAAATATCATTAAACTGCAAGGCTATATTTTATTTTTATTATTTATATATATTTTTTTGCATTACCTGTTTTCCCTGTTTTCATACAAAGGCCTAGAGAAGTTTAGTTTGCTGTATTTTTTTTAATTTTTTGGATATTGGATGTGTAAAGAAAGAAATGGTTCTTCCATAATGTTGCACTTTAGATGTGTGTGAATTTCCCACACCAGGAGTAATTTATATAGTTATATTTTATAGTGATCAATTATCTATTCCTAAAGACAAGATAGAAAATAAATATTTGTGTGCTGTCAATTGGTTAGAAAAAATCTAATTGGAATCGGCTAAAATCGGTATTGGCTGGTCAGACTCAATGAGAAATCAGAATCAGAGAAATTACTTTGACAGAGAAGTGCACACATTACTTGTGGGATGTTGATGTTTATGACCATACAAACTATTTTTTTTTACTGTGCCTGATATGAGGAAGCAGGTTTGTGTTACAGAGCTTACGTAATGCAAATTTCCATCTGTGTGAGTTGAAAAATTGTCTAAAGTTTGATCTGAATTCCTGTGACTTAAAAGGCAAATACAGAGGAATATAGACAACACTGAATAAAAACTTGCCAAAGACTTATTGTATAACGAGATTTTGTCTGGCACAAAGGCTGGGTGTTATTGTGTTATAAGGTAATTACAGACTATGGTGTTCATTTTAGTAATTGTACCCTCTCTGCAGCCTCATATTTTGTTTTCTTTGGCAGTATCTCATTTCTCCAATTTACCTTAAATGTGTGCACAGATTGTAACTACACAAAGTAAAAAAATTAAGTCAACAAAAAAATCTATCTCTTCAAGAGTAAAACTAAGTTTCGAATACAAAGTGCTTTTGTTAATGGAATATTCCCAGAATTCATATGTGTGCATGTGTGTAGCTGTGTGTATCTCTCTTTTGTTGCCTAAAAGGTTGAAAACATTGGTGATCATATCTGTGTCTACTGATATGATTAACCTATTCAAAATACAGAGTAAAATATATGAGAATTAAACAAGTCACACACTGACAATGGCAAATAAATTATCATTTTAATGCAAACCCCACTTGCAGATTTAATTCTGATAGCCAAAGGGACCAACAGAAAAAGCAGTGAATTGTCTTTTCTTTTCTTTTTTTTAGCCTCATTTGTTTCAGTGTTGTGCACCGTGTCATCATTACTTCCATTGTGTGATCAGAACATTCGTGCAACATTTTAATGGCAATTGCAAATTAATTTCATTCTGCTCATGCAGGCAGAACCTTTGCCATCTTTTCTCAATCTGCCATTTTGATTGACAGCCATATATTAGCACCTTTTTTTTTTTTTTTATTAATTTCAGTGGGTCAAAATGAAATGCACTCCATTGAATTTCACGCTTGCTAACCACATGAAAGCCACTTGAATTAAAACCAAAGGGTTGGCTCACCAAGGTTTCTCGATGTAGGAGATCTTGATGGGTGGCTTGGGTCAATTTCAATCAGTCCAAGTCTTGCAGTGCTTTAGTCCTTTGCATCAATGCTCTTGTTTTTATTTTCTCTCTCTCTCTCTTTTTGCTCCACAGTTTGCTTTTTCTGTAATGTGAAATGTGAGTTTATTCAACTTAGAATGGAAATCTCCCTGACTCAATCTCATTACAATGCTCGTACATCACGCTGACAGTGAATTCAAGATTAAAGAATAAGGATATGGTGATTAATCTACTTTTAATTACTCAATCATCCTTTTCTGAAGAGTTGTTTGAGGTCAGAATGTTCTACCCTTGACTAAAGGTGACTGCTCTTTGTTTAAATATGATGCTGGAATTGGATCATTGTATAAAGGCCAGACTTGTAGAAATGCAGCATATTCCAGAACCAGCACTCTGTCTTTCTATTGAGATTTTCTCAATTTTGTTTTATTTATTTGTTCATGTATGACATTCTTCCTATGTTACAGAATATGAAATGTGTTTTAATTTATATTCTAGCATATTTATATTTTTATTTTGTTGTCTTAAACAATGAGTAATCATTACTAAATGTATCTTAAGTTGTATTGAGCTCTGTTTTATTTCCATTTGCCAAATGCCTCTGTTTCATTCAAAGACTTCTGTATTTAGATTTGCGTCAAATGGAAAAGTTCCCAGAAAGTTACTGCTTTCTTTCTTTTTCCGTCATTTCTTTTACAACTTTCCACTTACTGTACCAACGCAATCTGTCAGAATTATGTGGCTTGTTATTTTTTTTTGACAAAGCTTTTTTTTTTAAAGTGGCCTTTCCATATTGATCCTAAGCTCTTGCTTTGTTGGCCATACAGAATTTCACAGCTATTTGTTGAAATCAATTAGGTAAATCGCTTTAAAAGAGAAGTGACAGATGGATCAATATAATGTTTAAAAGGGTATTCCTAAATGTTAAATTCACAAGGCATTACTGACAAGTGTTATCCATTACATTAACCCTTCAATTTTTACATTTGTAGCAACTGTTTCTCTGGATTTACTCTTACCTTCTTTAATGACCTTTTGGGCCTCATGTAGGATTAGTTACCGTATGGATCCCTTTAACACTGGTACATATAAACTAGGAACGGTAACGGTATGACAGTTTAACCTCAGTTATAGTGACCAAAATGATCACGGTATTATCATAGTATTTTTAAAAGTGTGTTCACTATGTTCAGAAAGCACTGATACGCCTATCCAAGCGTAAATAGTTTCAAAAAGTGTAACAGTGTTATATTATGTTATATTGTATTATATTACAAAATTATTTGGAATAGACTTGTAAAAACATTCAAACCTGGCTACTGAAATGCTGGCCCACTGTAGGGCCAATAATAAACAATCTGCACATCATACTAGCTATGCAATAAGAAACACAGCAATATTATTAAGGTGATAATATACAGTATCTCTCTCACTCTAAATGTCACGTTGTAACACGGTCTAAATTTAATACACATTGTAGCAGAACGCTTATTGAAATATGTTTTTAAATGTTGCTTAAAGGGTTACAGATAACGAGGCAGAAAGTCCCATGAGCAAGCTATATAATAGTTTTAACCTACGTTCTGGGTTTCACACGTCACTTCAAGTCTGAAAACGGGAAAGGAAGGATAAGGAAAGTCTGTTTACAGCTGTTCTGTCCCCTTCTCGACTCGCCGGCCTAAAGTTGCAAGGGTGGTTTTTCCGCACACAGGCGCTAGGGGGGAGCAAGACGACCACCATTCAACTCGAAAAAAAGTTGCATAACCATTCCATTGACTCCGAAGCTGTTCAGTTAGGGTAAATTAAGCTATAAAAAAAAAACTGCATAGTTCCCCTTTAATACAATCACATAGACAACTGTCAGTTTAACTATCACAGCAGACAATATTAAACATATTTAAGATAGACAAAAATTCCTCTAAGTTTTGGTTCAGTTTAGGCAACAAACTCAAGTGCTTGGTCAGTTTGAGAGCATTATGCTGTATTTCAAAAAACTAATGACTATATTGGGGAAGTTAATACACACAGAAATGCCCATGCCAATAATTAGGAGGGTAAATTATGATGACAGATTAACAGTAGTTGTGCATTTTATGCAATTTTTCTTACCTGGCACAAATCATGTGAGCTTTGTGCAGACAAATGTACTTGCAGCTTTCAGCTCAAAACTTATGTTTGTTGATTATTGCTGTGTGGTTGAATCACAGCGACTCCAAGCTGTGATTCTGTTCAAAATCACCTAACAACCTGCTTTGAAATTTCTAAACCACTTACTGTGAACTGTAATTTAACCTAGCTTATTAAAGCTTATTGTGCATCGTTTTCCTCTAAACAGATGCTTTACTTTACAAGTTCACATGCACACATACACCATAATTCACATCATGTTCTTACATAAACATTAACACACTTTTGTATTTCAAAAAGCCAAAACACATCAAAGACTAGGAAACACAAATAGCCAAGCTTACATTCACTTGCTATGAGTACTGAATACATCTGATTTTCTTTAAACCTCAACTCAGAATGCATATGATGTTTTAGTAATAAGCTCAAAGTCCATATACATATTGAGTATGTAAGGCTTTTATAATTGAAACCCGTGAAACACGTGTACCCTGGACACTTAACCATGATGAGCACAGAGTCTTCTGATAGACCCAAGGGTATTAAGAATATGGTGTAGTGGTCTTTTTTATTAAATGTATTACCACAGAAAATACGGATCAATGGTGGAGTCAAAGTGGATTAAACTGCGGGATAGGTTTGAGAAGTTTCAATAGACATTTTGAGATTTTTTTTTGCCATGAATTGTCTTTGACATCCATTGTGTGTGTGTGTGTGTGTGTGTGTGTATATGTATATATGTGTATATATATATATATATATATATATATATATATATATATATATATCAATTTTATTTATAGTATCAATTCATAACAAGAGTTATCTCGAGACACTTTACAGATAGAGTAGGTCTAGACCACGCTCCAGAATTTACAAGGACCCAACAGTTCTAGTAGTTTCCTCCAGAGCAAGCAACAGGGCGACAGTGGCGATATATATATAATATATAATATACTGTGTATATTTTATGTATTTTTTGTGTTCCATCCGATTATATACTGCTAGTGCGTTTTTGGAATAAAAAACAAAGAGTGAAAATCCATCCATCCATCTTCATCCGCTTATCCGGTATCGGGTCGTGGGGGCAGCAGCTCCAGTAGGGGACCCCAAACTTCCCTTTCCCGAGCCACATCAACCAGCTCCGACTGGGGGATCCCGAGGCGTTCCCAGGCCAGGTTGGAGATATAATCTCTCCACCTAGTCCTGGGTCTTCCCCGTGGCCTCCTTCCAGCTGGACGTGCCTGGAACACCTCCCTAGGGAGGTGCCAGGAGGCATCCTTACCAGATGCCCGAACCACCTAAACTGGCTCCTTTCGACGCGAAGGAGCAGCGGCTCTACTCCGAGCTCCTGTCGGATGACTGAGCTTCTCACCCTATCTCTAAGGGAGACGCCAGCCCCCCTCCTGAGGAAACCCATTTCAGCCGCTTGTACCCTGGATCTTGTTCTTTCGGTCATGACCCAGCCTTCATGACCATAGGTGAGGGTAGGAACGAAAATTGCCCGGTAGATCAAAAGCTTTGCCTTCTGGCTCAGCTCTCTTTTCGTCACAACGATAAACTGCGATAAACTGAATCTAATACCGCACCAGCTGCTCCGATTCTCCGACCAATCTCACGCTCCATGGTCCCCTCACTCGCAAACAAGACCCCAAGGTACTTAAACTCCTTCACTTGGGGTAAGGACTCACTCCCTACCCGAAGAAAGCACTCCATTGGTTTCCTGCTGAGAACCATGGCCTCAGATTTAGAGGTGCTGATCCTCATCCCAGCCGCTTCACACTCGGCTGAGAACCGATCCAGTGAGTGCTGAAGGTCACAGACCGATGACGCCATCAGGACCACATCATCTGAAAAAAGCAGCGATGAGATCCCGAGCCCACCGAACTGCAACCCCTCCCCGCCCCGTCTACTTAATGCCGAGAACCCGGACACAGCTCTCGCTTTGGTCATACAGGGATTGGATGGCCCTAAGAAGGGACCCCCTCACCCCATACTCCCGCAGCATCTCCCACGATTTCTCTCGGGGGACCCGGTCATACGCCTTCTCCAGATCCACAAAACACATGTAGACTGGTTGGGCATACTCCCAGGCACCCTCCAGATCCTTGCGAGAGTGAAGATCTGATCCGTTGTTCCACAACCAGGACGGAATCAGCATTGTTCCTCTTCAATCCGAGGTTCAACTATTGGCCGAACCCTCCTTTCCAGCACCTTGGAGTAGACTTTACCAGGGAGGCTGAGAAGTGTGATACCCCTGTAATTGGCACACACCCTCTGGTTCCCCTTTTTGAAGAGGGGAACCACCACCCCGGTCTGCCACCCCTTAGGCACCGTCCCAGACTTCCACGCAATGTTGAAGAGGCGTGTCAACCAAGACATCCCCTCCACACCCAGAGCTTTCAGCATTTCTGGACGGATCTCGTCCAGAAACGAGAAAATAGTGAAAATGTGATTTGATTATAAGAATCTTTATATTTATCCAAGTTAACATGGGGAGAAAACGAAAATCAAGTGATATGCATACAACCATGGGGAGTAGAAATGGAATGGGGGAAGTTTAAAGTCATTGTTTCAATTGCAGTGCCCATGTCGAGCAATAGTTTACACCTACAGGCAGGGCTAGATTACAGGTCATTAGACGGGTAATATATTGTAATCAATATATAGCCTTTGTCCCAATCTTATGTTTATGAATGTCATTAAGGCAACTAGTTTTTATATATTAAATTATAAGGGTTTAATGATTCTCCTCAGCTTTAAAGGAGTACAGAATGCATTTTAGATTCTCTCAGATCTCTCTCCAAGCTGTGGGTAGCTCTTCTAATTAGATAGGTGTTTTTGTGCTGGAGGTATTGCCAATTACCACAGTGAAAAAGCACAAACATTAATGGAAGATCGACTGCAACCAGACAGTGTCTGGAGCTGCGAGCCCAAATAAAAACTCTTGTAGACAGGTCATAAAGCCAAAGGTGAAATCCAATTAATTACTCTATATCTGTGCAGATAACGACTGAACAAGAATTATAATACATTTGTGCATCTTAATGAATGTGACTGTAATTAACCTGTAATGTCTTTGCCCAAATCTGCCCCTAATTAAGCAAGAGATAAACTGTCTCTTAAATCAACCCTCCTCAATCAGCGTATGTACGGGATGCTGTGTCTACCTGATAGCGGCACAGAGACTTTGGTTTAACATCAGTAATTAAGATATCATCTAGAAAGTATAGCCCTGGTCTTTGCTGTTTGATTATCATTTACAAACATCAAGATGCCCCTGTGGAACAAAGTCGACACTGGGTAGGTGGTTAAAGTGCTTGTTAGGGTACCAGCTACCATCATTTTTCATATATTGGATGGTCTGTAATCAGCTAAATTAGAAATGCTGTACATGTCAACAGATATAGTTTGCCCAAATTTTACTTTTTGAATAAGTCCTTTACTCAGCTAACACGTACTTCACTTGTTGTGTAAGCATTGTGGAGAAGTGATCACATTGCTGGGATCTTGTGGGGTCTGGTGAGTGTGACAGATAGCTGATGAAGGAAATCTTAGCCTGTAAAACACTCTCTCTCTCACACACACACACACACACACACACATACACACACACACACACATATTGGACAGAATATGGAACAGATGTAACTCTTTCATGTGCAGGCCAGTTTTTTTTGTACTGTCTTGTTTGCATTTTCAGTAACGTTTTGGCAGGCCTTCTAGTCTCACAGAGCATAAAAAATATCACTGAATTTACAAATGTTCTATTTATGCTTCCCCCACACACACACACACACACACACACACACACACACACACACACTTTATTAGGTACACCTGATCAACTGCTTGTTAAAGCACCCACATTATGCTCATTTTCAGGTTCATAATTGTATTTTGAGGTTGTACCAGAATAGATTTACATAGTTTCATTTTCAAAAAAACACCACATTTTTGTGGTACTGCACATTGCTTCAGATCCTGTTTTCACCCTGTTTGTTTAGGTCTCTGTTTTAGCTACAGAGTGAGACATCTCACTTGTTTTATCTACAGAGTGAGATATCCCACTTCTATACCATCTTTAGCAGTAGCTAGTTTAGGTAAGATCACATCAGCTAGATAAATCTTTCTCCAACTTTGGTCAGTACAAGGCAGGATTAGCTGGGAGACTTCTTCTAAACGAGGGGCACTTGTGGAATACTTGTGGACATGGAAGTAGTTCTTTTGTAGATTATGGTGAACTATTGTGTGTTGTAGCAGTGTTTTGCCATTGATAACGAGCTAGCATGCTAGCGCTAGCATGTGCTATGGTTACTCATCTCGCCTAGTTACGTAGAAAGCCGTGCAGATTTTGATCAGCTCACCCGGAGACTCACCCGGAGACCAGAGGACATTCAGAAACCTCAATTCAGTATCTCACTCAAAACACCATGAAGGTTTGTTTTTTTTCCAAGTTTGTATGCGTGTGGAGACACATAATTTTTTTTTTCATAATATGGGCACTTTAACTCCTATCTAATCAACTAATCACTTGGCAGCAAATCATTGCATTGTAGCATGTCGAAAAGGTTGAGACGATATTTTTTAAAGTTTCAACCAAGCCTCAGAATGGGGATAGAGCACATTATTTGCTTAAGTACTTGAATTATAAAGTATGATGGCATGGCCTTTTAATGTTCGATATTACATTCATTTCCCCCAAATTCAGCTAAAGCTTAATTCAAACTGAAATAAGATTCTGATAGAAGAACAATTTGAATGGTGTTAAAAAATGGAAAAAGTCGTCATGAATGGAAAAAAACTTAAAAAAAACTAAAATAAACAAGATATTTGAAAACTAAAGTTAATCACCAGAGGATTGAGGACACAGTGTAGACTCACAAACACACTGTGATGCTAAAACAACAAAACAAGAAATTGTAAAATCTAAATTAGGGGAAAAGACTGTGTGAGTAGGAGAGAAAGAGACTCGCAGTGTCTCATTTTCTCCAGTCTTTGCATGTGAATGGATCCATGCGGGTCATTGGTCTTGTTTCCTCCTGGCTCGCCTGTCGAGTTGGATATATGCAAACTGCCTTGGCCTGCGGCAGCCTTTAAAGGATATCAGTTTGTTGGAGAGTGAGGGGAGGCGGGGGTGCAGGCCTATCTGAGTGGGCAGTTGTGTTGGGGGGAAAAGGGCTAGGGTGGGAGTGTGGCGACATATTATATCCCCCAGATTGAGCACAGTCCCTCAGGTTCAAATTTCAGTGTTATGCGTTCCTGTTGACTCATGTGGACCTTTTCCAGTGTTGACTCATGTGGACCTTTTCCAGTTGCTATTCCCCTGAAGATGGGGGCATTTGATGTGGATCTGTATGTGTATATGTGCACTACAGCAACATGTGTATGTTTGTGTATGGCTCACCATGATAAGGGGGAAGCCAATGCAACACTCAGCCACAGCAGCAGCTTCAGCATGAAGGACAGCGTATAACAGTGTCACTGTTTTCTCAAAACCAATGAAAAGTGGGACATTCAGATGACAGAAAGCTGTGTGGGTATAATTACAATCGGCAGAACACCAGGATTATATGTATTATACTATACAAGGTAAATTGTCACAGGTGTCCGACAGGGAGCATAATGTGGAATTTTGGCCCTTTTTAAGTGTGGATTAGTGTCAATTATAATTAGAACAAAAGGGGAAAACCGCAGGATTAACACAATATTGTGAAAAGGCTCCAAGCAATTTTTCATTATTATTTTTTATGTTTCAACACTAATTTATTCCAGCATTATGGTGTATTTTTTTCTTTTCATATTTCTCAACAGCTGCAAACATCAAAAGACACCTTGAGATCATATGTATTTTGACCTCTGCACTCCCTATAATAGTAAATAATGATGAGTTATGTTATTAGTTAGTGTGTGTGTGTGTGTGTGTGTGAGTGTGTGTGTGTGTGTGTGTGTGTCCTATGCTGTACTGTACTGCATGCTGGTGATTGTGTCATTGAACTTTTGACCCTTCCATCTTAAGCGTTGCTCTCTCTCAGCCTGCCTGCTCCACTCTTCTAATTTGAGTTGGCAGCCCTGACAGAAATCCGGTCACAATCTGCCTGCTCAAAAACGGCACTGGCTTCTTTATCACCCCTATTTTAGCAAAGTGTGAAAAGCTAGAGAGGTGGCACATTCCCACCATCTCAGCTCATCGCCTTTCTCTCTCCCTTCTACAATAGCTGTGTGATTAACTGAAGAGGAGTAGATATTAAGCGGTGCTTGATTGCTTTTGAGGTTAGACTGATTGGGCAACCTGATATCATGACTTTGCGTAAACATACACGTCCACTTTCTTTAGCCAAATGGAGTGTGATCTGTAAGCATTTTGAGTGTGTATGCCTACGCTGTATATAGATCTGAATGTATGTAAACGCTGTATACAGCAGCCGTAAACATACACGCCACGTGGCGTGTAATTTGGGTTGGATTTACTAAAAAACAGCAGTTAAGGAAAAGAAGAACGGGGTTGGGTTTAGCGAAAGAAGAAAGCAACAGTTGAGTTTGCAAACTGTGACACGCAGGACGTGAGCCCCGGTCTTCAGGGTGAAGGTCCTGTGTTTTATCTATCCGCCACCCCAACCAACTTCCCTACGCAGATTTTCACCATTTCATTCTACTCATTACAGCGTAAATTTACACACAATCACAGGGTAACGTAAGCCAATGGAGGCCAAACGCCATTGATATACAGGCTAAAAAGCGAGTATGCATCTTGATAACACGCCAATAATGGCATACGAATTGGAATACATACGCCATTTCATGAGATCAGTCTGGATGGGGAAAAAACAAAACCTATGCCCTGAAATGCAGGTGGCTTGTTTAAGTTACCCAGTCTGCTAAACCACAATACATTTTGCAAACTTGTAGTGTGTTCTTATGACAGTACTTTGATTTCTTGTGTTTGCACTTCCATGCCAAGCTGACAGATTGTGATAACTTGGCAAACAATGGTGCCTTTCAAAACCCCTGCAGTTATAAAAAAACAAACGGCAATTTCCCCTTTTTGTTATATGAAGAGGTTGCCGCAGGAAACAAGTGGTTCTATAGAAAGAACTAAGGCCATGTTGAGAGAGTGAACAAAGGGGAATTATTCTTTTGCTTTTCCAATTCGGCTGTGGATACTGTCAGCAATGTTCAGGAACTATCTTAGCTGCGGTGTCATGGCAACTGCACACACCTCACTAGACATGTACAAAAACACCAGTGAGAGGAACAAAAGCAAAGGTACACAAATCAAAAGGACCATGCATACCCAAAGAAAACACTGGAGTTGTCTATTCGTAAATTAAATGCTTACAGATGCACATACTTTACACAGTGACATAAAACACACGCACTGACAAAAATTTAATGTCCCTATCTCAGTGCAGATGGAAATAGAAATAATAACTTTGATTTATCTATTTTAATTGAGTATTCCTACTTTTTACTGAATGTTTTCTGTACTTTCACACCATCTCAGAACTATTTTCAAATTGCAGAAGGAAGTCACAAAGAAGGTCTGTTGATCTTAGTTGACAGATGTTGATTCTACTGTATAATGCCATGCATAGTTGGCATAGTATGCATATTATACATGGCAGAGATTGGGACTTGAGTTTGAGACTCAGACTTGAGTCGCACTAAAGACGCAGACAATGACTTCAGACTTGAGATGCGTCATTTTTGGAAACACCTGATCAGCTGAATGTTATTCCCCTCCCTGCGTAACCAAAACCCACTTATAGTACACATGATGCATCTGCTGCCCAAGGCCACAGGCCACATATGACAGTGAGGACAACAAACATGTCGACCGCACTGGCAACTGCTGTCCCATTCATCAGAAGCTTTAGCTTTAAAAGAATATAAAAGACTCACTGAATGCTAAATATGTGGTTTCAACATAAAAGCTCATCCACGTCTGATTTTATCAGGTCCCTGAAAATGCACCTTGATAGGTTAGCAAACATGTATAGCCTCAGCATTGGCCATCTACAATATATTCCTTCTTGCTACCTACAAAGCAAATAGATAAAGAAGTCATAACATTTTACAAGCTTTGAATTCCTTGTATATAGCTTTGCAGTGTTCTGAGCAGCTTGGATGAAACGCAACAGGTGATACGACACTCATAACCACAAGAGACTTGAGACCTGACTTGGATTTAAGCTTAGAGACTTGTAAGCATCTCTGCTAGATGGTCATTAAATGCAAGGCAATGGAAGCGCAATGACTCCTTTACATTAATGATATCCTATAATGTATTGTCATTTGTCTTTAAGTGTTGTATTTGTAAAAGTGCAAAATAAACACTTTCAAATTCCAAATACTTTTCATCATGTTGTCGAATGGCGCACTTTTCACAGATTATGGGCAACACGGCCAGTACCATTAAGAAGTTTTGTAAAACCCACATACAGTATTTCTAACTAATGCAGCCTCTGTTTTGATTATTTGCAGCTTTTTCAGATTTATTGCAGACTTAAGGCTCAGATAACTAATCCTTTCCCTCAATGGCGTTACCATTTATACAAGGCCTCCTACGCTCATGACCCCTTACTGACCTCAGGCATTTTTCATGGCAAGCCAGCTGGCAATTGGGACACCAGAATTGACATCAGGGTCAACACACAAAACAGTGTGGTGAATAGCTACAGTGAAAAGCCATAAAATATGCATAACCTTGATGATGGAATGTGAAAACTGAAGAATGTTAAGTTGTCAGTTGTTTGGTTTAAGTTTTTCTTTCTTGTGAAACTAGCTGACAATCTACACTACACAGAACCTCTCCCACTCTATATCTCCTTTTTTCTGTCTCTCTTCTACAGAACCCCTCCTTTATAGATGTGGCTAAGATGACCTCCAGCCATTTTTTATTTTTTTTTCCAGAACACTATGAGCAAACGGCTTTGCAGATGTGAAGGAAAGGCTTTCAGTATTCGCAAAGGAATGGCCAGTCTCTTGTTGAAGAATATGCTTTTGCCAAGGGAATACTATCCTGCAGTTATCAGAGTGTTCAGACAACTTGCTTTTCTATACACAACATAGTCGAAAATGCCAGTTTCCATGTGGGAAAACTGCCAAGGCCTCTTCCTCAGATGTTAATGCCCCTGGTTCTCATTGCAGTGTATTTCCGTGGATACAGAGACATCCATTCTCACAGGTCAAACCATATTACAGTTTAACTATGTTGGTCAAATTCTTCACGCCTCCGTTCATTCAAAATCTCTCCATTGCCATGAAATACATCTGATAATTACGTAAGATTGTAGGTTGATTTAATCATGTTTTGTAATATTTGTCATCATATAAAAAAAACTAAGAAATCTATGAATCTTATTTGCTTTCTTTTGTTAATTCTCAGCAGAAGTACATGCCTAGATTCTTTACTTCCTTAGACTTAGATTTCCCTTTATTAATCCTTTTGGCATGACTCCCACAAGGAAATTGAAATGTCCAGCATCCGTTTTAGCAAGAAAAAAAGACAGTATAGAGATAACAAAATTAACAGTAATAATAATAACAATATGAACATTCGTCAATAAAAAGACATTAACCATAAATAATCAGTCAAAAGTAGAATTGAGTCAAGTGTTAAAGTGTGTGTGTGTGTGTGTGTGTGTGTGTGTGTGTGTGTGTGTGTGTGTGTGTGTGTGTGTGTGTGTGTGTGTGTGTGTGTGTGTGTGTGAGAGAGAGTGTGAGAATTTACCTCTCTGTCCTATTTCCTCTTCTCCCTAGTGAGGAGTTGTAGAGTCTGATGGCATGAGGGACAAAGGAGTCCTTGAGTCTGTTGGTCCGACACATGGGAAGGAGCAGCCCTCCACTGAACAGGCCCCTTTGATTTACAGCAGTTGCCTAGCCTTTTCTCCCACCCAATTTCAATGTGTTCAAAAGTCACCGCACTGTGGATTCTTTTTTACAGATCGTTCTGAAATGATCCTATAAAACTGCAACTTAAATCTCATTTTAACAGAGTTTGTAAGGGTCATAAATGAGAATACATAAAGTAATCTGTAATGAGCTCATTAGCACAGAGTAAACCATAATTTGCAACGTTAACTAACAGCCTTTTATGTAGTGGAGAAATGATTAACAATTATGTTGCAATGATGCTTATATGAAAATGTTGGTCAAATGTTTGCAAGCATATGTAAACAGTTTACTGATCCGGATGTCTAATAATAAGCATTGAAGCATACTCCATATAAGGGAGCTGTGTACTAAGAGCATGCAAGCGCTGCAATGCTCTCCCTTCTCTTCATTGAGGCCTCTATGTTTACAGGCTTGTGGTGATGAGCAATGTGCTATAGGTGCCAAAAAAAATCTGTTTGGTTAAAATTATCCAGTAAATGTCCTTAGTTCTCGTCTTTGTCAATGTCTTTCATAGATCAAATAACGTTATATCTTTCCAGCCTTAACATGTCCCCTAGATGTGTAGTAGATTCCGACTAGGAACCCGGAAATTCCGACATTCCATGTAAAATTGAAAACAAACAACATAGTCCATGCCCCTCACCTGACATTATGCTATTATTATTATTTACTAAAGAGAAGCATCCCATGATTTTGAAAGTAGCCTGCATTTGAGAAACAAACACAAGGAGGCTAACCTAGCTTATCTTAACAAGGTAAAGGAGAATGCCAAGCCCCCTTTCCCTAAAACAGAAGCTAACTCCCGGTTACGGGCATGGACGTATGGATACATAGGGCCAGCATGCAAAACAAGAATAACCTTGGTTTGTAACTGCCAATTTTTTTTATTTTTTTTTTTTTGTCATGGTCAAAAAAAAAAGAATTGTGACGTCAATTTTAAGCAAAGAAAATCGCGATTCATATTGTTCCCCAAATCGTGCATGCCTAATGGAAACCCACAAAGTCAGCAACGAATTAGCTGCAGAGCATTGCATCTGGCTTAGATAGTTCCTTAAAGTTTACATCAGTCCTTGGGTTTTTATTATGTTGATTATGAAAAATTCAAATACATTAAAAAAGTCCTATCAGTAGTATTATTAATAAAAAAGGTGCATTTTGTTTTACAGGATGTGGTATGCAGTAAATGCTTAGTTGTACCTGACTATGCAAAACGTATATAACCCTTTCCTAATGTCTTCTATCATCTCTGCCCTGGTTTAAAGTATCATGGCTGGGCAGACATAGATACACACCACCCACACACACAAATTCACACATCCAGTTTATGTATGTGTGGTCAGTTTATATAGCTCTGTCTGTCATGGTCACTTGTGTTTTTAGCAATAAGTCCAAAGGATTTATTCTATCATGTGGTTGGTGTTGACATTTGTACCACCAACTTACCTCACAGAGGAATTTGGCTGGCAAAGCATGCAGCTCTGACAGGGAAAAGGGCTACTCTGAATTAACACATGCCAGCATATGTAACTGAGGTGCTCTTTGAGTGTTGAAGATGGTGCCAATGTTGGGGGCCCTGGGGGGTTGGCTTCAGATTGTGATTCAAGCAAAGTGAGAAGGCAATGGACACTACAGTATATTGTCGCTTTAATAGCTTGTCATGGTGACACCTACACTATCTCCCTATTTCCCCTCATACTCCTGCCCAAGTGTACTGTATGTAGTGATGAACAAATCTGTGTACGACCGTTTTAATGACTAGAGTTAATGAAAGATGTGCATTGATCGTCAATCAAAATGCAACTTTGGAAACTACTAGCCTACTAGTACTATTTTGCCTCTTTTATCTGAGTGGGGAGTGCCCCAAGGCTCTGTGCATGGACCTCTTTTATATAGTATAACACCTTTTATATTGGGCCAAGTTATGCAAAAGAACAATCACAATTTCACCAACACCCACATTTACAAAGCTTTAGACAGCACTTAGTCTCATCAGTGTCTGCACGTGAATTGAACAAATCAATAAGTTCAAGAGTTTGAAATTTCCTTATTTTCTATCACCCCTAGTTTAAATTTGACCAATTCACTATTCCATCTCTGTTGTCATCATCTCAGTCATGCGTTTCCTCTAAGTCACAAGCTGCTTCTTTCCATCTGCCAGCAAGGAGCATGTTCAAATTATCTGCCCAGAGCCCACCAACTGCACACACAGAAAACTATACTTTGTGAATCATTAGTGCAACAAAGACAATTTTAATAACCACATGCCTATTTGGAGAGTATATTGATAAATGGCTGGCACCACATTTCAGCCCACATCTTTGAGTATGTGAAATATACTTGCAAATTCAATTATTTTTGATTGATCGGTACAAAGTTTCAATTGAGGTTTTTGTGTATGTGTGAGTCTAAGGGAAACTCCATGTCAAAGACTTCAATTTCAGAGACAATATTAATAACACTGGAACTAGAGCTGGAACATTTTGTCAAAGAAAACTAATGGTTATACATAAAATGTCAGAAAATTTAGTCCAAAACCCGAAAATGGTTGCAGCTCCAGTATAAAATACATCAGGCAGATTCAGCCATAAAACAAAACCATTCAAACCAACACATCCTAAATAATAAAGCCAACTTTCTCCAAAAACTCCAATTTGCATTGCTTTAATTTGTCTATCCTCACACTTCATCTTTGCATCTGTCTCTGATATCTTACGTACAGTAGAAAGAGCTTATGTGAGGCAATAGAGAAAGCATGAGAAAACAATCAACAAATGCCTTAGTCTCTTTGTAAGTGCAGTTTCTGTGTTCTCTCTCTGACTTTACTTTCAAAGATGTGTCTGAATATAGTAGGGATAAAGACATGCCATGTTAACCCTTGAAGGGTATTCGGTCAAATTGACCCATTTAAAATTTTTACAAGAAGAAAAATGGTACAAATATATAAAAAAAAATGTTCTACCTGAAATCAATGGCCTTACTTATTTTCTGTGATAAACATGTATTCCTGACTCAATTCAGAACATGATTCTGGATATGACCACTTATGTTTTTTCCATAGTGGATTTTTAACACGAATTATAACGTTATGATTTAAAAACTAATCCCACTTCCAGTTTTGTGTTCTAGTAAATACTGATTGCATTCCCTAAACATATACATAGGTTATCTCAGTTGTTTGAAATTGAGATAAAGACAATATTTGTTAATAGATTATGAAGTAAAATTTTATTTCAGAATTGTTTTTCAAACCCCAAATAAGTCACGGGTCCATTTGACCCGAGGGATACGAGAGGGTCCCGACAGTGAAGACAACACAAGGGTTAAATAAAAACAGTGATCTGTGATAATCTCTGAAGAAATGAGGAACCCATTATAAGTGTTTGAATAGTGTGGAAAAAAAGGCTAGGATTATGAACTGGAGAATCTTGCTGCAAAGGGCACTTCATTATTTTTGTCTTGCTTGACAACTGTTTATTGTTGCTCCCAGCCTAGTGAAGGTTACCTGCGATATCGGCAGGAAAACTTGTACTGCTCTGACAACATAAATTTAGAGGCATTCAATCAACCTTTGTCTTACTACACAAAGCCTGTCTTGAGGGTTATGGAAATCTAATGATGATGCCATCTTTGCAGAGAGTTCTTTCTTTCCTCAGTAAATACGTAAATAAAGAATTGTTTTCCTTCTCACAAAACAACAACACTATGTCATGTAAATGCCATATCAGCCAGGAGCTTCTGATTACTGATTCACTCTGTTGCACAGTCTTGACAAGTACACAACTGCCGCATCTTTGTTGCTCGATTGAGGGACATTTACACTGCTGTCACCTAAAACTTCACATCCAACAGTTCTGTGTTAGCAGTTCAACATTAAATGCCAAATGATTCTACATTTCAAATAATTTTGTGCTCAATTGGTAGTGATGAGTTGGCACTTGATAATCAAGGGCTTGATAATCAACAGATTAGAGACAGTAAAATCTTGGCTCCTTTTTAAATTAACCTTGTCAGTCTTAAAGTGACAATATGTCATTTTCATACAATGGTCTTAATGACATGTAACTGCAAACAAGACTTAAAGTGAAAAGTACACAATTTTTATATAGTTTTTATTAAGGCTAGATTCCATTTTTCCTGCGAAGTCACAGAATGATTTGCTGCAGGTAGACAGCGCTACTGTAACACAGCACGGCAACAGTATCAGATCATTTAGAATGAAATAACTGTTTACATATTCAACAAATTAGACTAAAAGATGATTAATATTGTGACAAAATCTTGCATCTGACACAATTTCAGGGTAGTTATTACTGCTGCACAATATGAGGAAAATATGCAATATGCCCTAATGTTGAATATCGCGATAATGATCAAACTGGTTATATATTTTGAAATGTAACCTACTCAGTTCTGTGTTTCTGCTGCTTTCAGTATTTCGCTAAAGTACAACAAATTGCACTTTAAATTTTAAAACAAATGACACAAAAGTGTAGCTTTGTCAATTAAATCTTTTTTTTTTTTTTTGCCAAATGTTAAAGGTTCAGCAGACAAAATAACTTTTAATACTGTACTATGATCCATACAGAAAGTTACACGTTATCATTAATCTTAACACTGTTCTTCCTAAATCATATAAGACTAGGGCTATCTACAGTTAATTCTTATTAATTTTGTTGGTTAGATCATTGTTTGTTTCATTAGTGTCTTTATCCGTGTTTTGGGGATTTGAAACACGCTGTTCTGTACTATACATGTAGCCTGGTCCTACCAGACTCTTGTACATTTCATTGGTTAAAGTGTTAACTTCCTTAAGGGTGGGTACATTGTTGAAGTTTAAAACTATTGCATATGCCCAGAGCCATTGTGGATCTGCCATAACCAATCGCAAAAAAAAAAAAAAATCTAACTTCTCCACCGTCATTGGTACAGAACTCACTGAAGGTTACCAAACCTCAGCGTCATCGTTCTCAGCCACTCCCTCTCTTCTCTGATTGGGCCGCTAAATATTTGGCCAGAGAAAACCTGTAAATATACCGCAAACCCAGACAGAGTACTGAAGGAAATAGAAAATTATTATAGTTATACTAGTGGGTTATGATAGCCACTCTGAGCAAGTGCAGTGTTTACGCTGTCATGCATGCGGCAAGCAACTTCACGAGGGGGAGGGGCTTGAGGCAGCTGGTCTGTGTATGCTGTTAAAAATACACCGTTGTTTGGAAAGAGCATTTAATTTGGCGGGTCAATTTACCTGGGCGGGGCGCCCAAGTAGAACCCAGGGGGATATGGGAGCATCCGGAAAGCGTACCTGCTATGGGGAGATTCTGAGGCTAACAAGCCATCACCTTCTGCTGGAAGAATTAATTTATTTTGGCACAGCTACCAGAAGACTTAGAACTTTCAGACAGGTTGCTCACGTCACATCTACGTCGTCATGCTCAGTTTGAGGCTGCGCAGTACAGTCAACCATCACCGGAAAAGTGCTTCTAATTGACTTCACTTGTCTCCGTCAAAGTCTATGGCGTCACTGTGTCCATTTCTTATACTGTATGGTAGAACCTATGTATGGGAAACACATCGGGTCACAGATTTCTTTCCAGCCTTTTGAGCCAGATGAAAGGAAGCAGGAGATTTCTTTTTATAGGCCTAATTGTATTTTAATTTTATTTTAGAAGTTTTTATTATGGCAAATATTGGGGCAGGGCCATCAGAGAATAGAAGGAAATTAAACAAAGAACAACTAAAAGCTAAAAGGGAAAAGGAAAGTGAAAGACGTTAACATGAGTCACACTTGGACATGTTTTAACAGATTGAGACAGTTATGGGATTACATTGCAATGCATGTAGTTAAGTAGTTTCATGCAACATAAGAAACACAACAATTAGCTTTTATAGAATTGTACATTATCTTGGTTAACCCATGTTGTTTACGATGTTAAAGCTTAACGTGGTTTTGGTCTACAACACAATTCAAACTGATCACACTCAACATTTTGGTAGCAAACTTACCACAATTCACTTATTAGTATAGACATAAGTAAAATGAAATGGTAAAATTAAACTTTTGCACAGCGTAGCCGGTGACCCCCTGAGCATTGCTGAGAGACCATGAATAAAGCTAAAGTTTTTTTGGGATGTAGGCTACTGATCATGCATGCTGTAACAGCAGTATTTCTTCATTTGTTTTATTCATTTTGCTTTTATATTCTTAATTTTGCTCCCAGTGGGACATACTGTATATACAGTATGAGATACATATACAGAATTGGAGACACAACAAGCAACAATTCCAAATGCTATCTTCATACAGAAACCAAATGAAGGTTTATCCAGACATGATTAATGGACCCCCATATCAATTTGGAACAACATGCCGTATTTGGCTGGCACACATACAAATTCTAATTGTTTAGGAACCAAACAAATTTGCATGCTTGTCCATGAAACCCAGTGATATTTTGTAATTTGTCATTTGGCTAACCCATCAAGCCACAGTGGTAGTTTCATGGGATGACGGCAGCTTTTTCATGATCTACAGCTTGGCATGTGGGCACAGGGATTGTGTGTGTGTGTGTGTGTGTGTGTGTGTGTGTGTGTGTGTGTGTGTGTGTGTGTGTGTGTTTTAAAAAAAACTTAGTGAGTAATAATTAATGTGCACTAGCTAAAATTGCCACATCTCTGTGCTAGGGCAACTCCAAAAGTGACTCCTCTGAGACATTGTTTTTTTTTATCATCATCGCCCAAGACAAAATCTATTGAACCAGGCAGCTATTAGAAATGGATTTCACAATGAAGAGCCCAATTGCAGGATGGGTGTCTTTTTTGTATTTGAATCAAAATGGAAATGAGTGATGACCTTCAATAGCCTGCCTCAATCAAACGAACCAAGCTCAATTTGAGGTATTGTAGTCACGGAAGAAATCTCATCTCAACAGCAGTTTCTGTATGGTCTAGCGCATAATTCAAACTGAGATGAAAGTGAGCTGTTTACATTTTTCACTTGTAAATGATGCACCCTTGCCTTTGTGTTTCAGTGACACCATTTCTCACAGAGAACCAGGAAGTCTATGGAATACATTCAGAAGTTAATTCCAATTAATATTGTTGGATAGGTTATATGCTAGAAAGCAGGCAAAAGAGAATACAATTTCACTGCATAATTCCTTCTTGTGCCCTTGACATATTGCATCACAAGACACATAGCTTAGTCAAACTCATTTTAAGTTTACTTGAATGCATTTTGAGTGGCAAAATGTCTAGTATTAGAATTTATTGAATTAACATACATGAAATTCAGAAAATATAACTTCAACCTTCTTGTTTCCGGGGATTTAAATGTTAGTACAACATAATTGAAAATGTCCAATGGTCAAATAACTAATACTGTGGCACAGATAAGAGGAACATTAAAGAAAACTTAAAAATACTTGCATAAAAGACTCTTTGCCATCTCTGGTTACACTGACACTGGTTACACAGGGACTGATAGTGAAGACAATGGGCTTCTGTTTTCATTGATTAGTTATTGATTAATTGCAATAATGTCCCTCTAAACATATCTACAATACTGGAAAATGTGTTATTAATGTTATTCATTTTATTATTAATAGCTTCATGTAATACATTCACGGAATACACTTTGTTGTGCACCCACACGCTGAACACACACCATAAATGGTCTCATGTCACAGTGAGATGAGAGACTTTCGGCTTTCTTTACATTTCTATCAGGGAATTGTTAGTGACTTATTATACTGTACATCTAACTTGTGAAGTAGTGTTTATTTCTAGAGCATCTGGTCACTGGTCATTGTGAGTGGCTTTGCAACACAATGACAAAGATCCAGTTTTCACATTTTAAAGATCAGGAAAATAACCACATGTAGTGGAGATGCCAGCACCAGTTTGTGTACTGCTTTTTGAATTCAACCCTACTTTATGAGTTTGTGCACAGTTGCACCATATGTGTGTGTGTGTTGGCTAATGACAGGGCCCTCTAAATTGCACAGACTGGTATTTGGGACAGAGCCAACATGCATTTGTGTTACTGTTTTTTTTTTTTTTTATCAATACTTCCCTACATCACGTTATTTCTACAGTGTTACTGTGAGTCTGGACATGAAGGGTGGGAGTTATCAATTTCACGTATGCTACAGTACAAAAAACAATTGTTACTGTGTTTTCAAAATAACTTGCATGTATTTATCCTCTGATTACAAATAAAATATATGTGGTCTCGCAAAGATGTTGACGATGCCTAATACTGACTTTGTCAGCCACAACAGAACAACACTTAAATTGTTGCTGCATTTTTCAATTTTGTAAGACTGTTTCCAACGATATTATGGACAAGAGTCAAGGGTTAAAGACGAGGTTTCCTAAGAGTCTAAAGGGACTTGCTTTGTCTCGTTATGTTTAACAAACTGCAGATTCTCTTCATGGAGCTTTTTGGTCAACGTCAGATGTGGCAATCTTCTCCACTTATATCACACACAAGAAACAGCAGCCGTTTCTACATGCAGAAGTATAGTTTCAACACCTAAAAGTAAAAAGGTATTATTACTACCAGCTGCAGCACAAGTAATGTGTGGGAGACAAAACCACAGGCAGATTGGCCATCTGGGGCCAAAGTGCTTTTTGGGCCGACTGCCGACAATTCTTTTTTTTTTTACATTTTCTTTTTTTTTTTGTCTGGCCCATATAAGTGGTAGGCCTATATCGGCGGCTCGTTTTTTCCCATTGACACTGGGCTGCCCCTAAGCCCTAGTCATAAAATAGTAATAGTCAAAAATATCACATAGGCTACTGTTCTTTTTTTTCCTGAAAGACACAGCCCATGAAAAATGTTGCTTAGCGGCCCTGTGGTTGTTTTTTCCTAATTGACACTGGACTAGTCCAATCACATCTTTAAACAGCACCCTCTTTTGGATTTCTGCCTGCATGCAGTTTCAGTGTGCATCTGCCAGGCAAGAATAGTGATAGAGATCATGGAGCAGAAACGCAAAGGAGGTGCAGAGAAGCTGCGTGAGAAAACAGGCCCTTCAGGCAGACGCTGCCAGATTTGTCAATTTGACAGACATGTTTTTGGCAGTAGCAGACGGTCCTTCATCACAGGCGCGTAGTCAGTAATGGGCCAAGGGGGCACTAGCCTTCCACTTTACTCACTGGCCTGCACAGCCAAGTTTGCTCAAAATACATTTTGTTATGAAAAAAAAAAAAATAATAATAATATATATATATATATATATATATATATATATAAAACCTTAGCTAACTGGCTTTTTAGACAATGTACCATGGATGTGTTAAGCAATCTACTGTTAATCGTTACCGTGGCAACAATGGCTTCTCTTTAAAGTGGTATGGACAGTTTTTTTGGATAGAATAGAGTGTAAATAAGGACGAGCTTATCTGCAGCATTTGCAGGCATTTCCCCAGCGGAGCTGACAGCCCATCAGCGACAGAGGAGGCCCTCACAGAGTCAACATTAAGGAAAACGTGTTTCATGCTTCTTGTAACCTAGTACTAACCTACGTAGTAAGAAATGGTGAACAATGATGATGGCTTCTAGCTAAGCGCATTTGTGATTTGCCCACATTAAATACATTACAACACAAACACATACACTACTGCCGCGGACTCGATAAACTGTCTAAGATGTGGCGCCTTGCTGGCCAATTTTCCTAAATCTTTTATAATTCAAACGATGCTTGGCTGAAAGTTTTCACTCTTTGATTTTCTTTTACTGCTAGTAGCGCATTTGCTGCTCATCATCTGACCATAGTCCTGAAGCAACAGTGCTGTTATGAATTCACAAGGATATGTTACATGTACATTCAGTATGCAAACGCCTTCTCTGCTGTTTAGGTTTTATAAGGGTGCTGGTTAAATAATGTAGGTAACAGGGTAAAATGGACAGGTTTTTGTCTATTGTTGTGTACTAACCTTTTAGACTGAGCTTTGTTGGTTGAGCATGTTGTAGACAGTACTGCTATTGCCCTTTTAATGTGGTGTATGTTGGAAGGTAAAATCGTTGCTGTTTTTCTCAGTTTGTCCATTTTGCTACTTCTACCTCTTTTTAGAAAATGGCCCACTCACTTTTGTACTGGCCCTCTTAAATTACTATTTCTGCCTACACAACTGGTTCATCAGCTCCTGTGACTGATGATAGCGGTGGCAGTGGCATGCACAGTGAGGAGGAGAGGGGCAGAGATGAGGGAGTGAGGGTAGAACCTGCGGTAAGCAAAACCCCTTAAAACACTTTGTCCCTTGATAAAACTGAGTGTAGGGTGGGCCGGTCTGGGTCAAAATGCCAGGGCCGATTTTTGGTTTCAGTCAGTCTCTGAGCAAATCTGTATCCTACTAACCTCCAGTGTGTATTACAGGAATATTGAAGTTGTTTTCTGGCTGTAAAAGGTCTGGTGTTTGCTTTAGAAGATTTTGAAAATTAAACTCATCATTTATCAGTAGGCTTAATGTTAGCATAAGGGTTTTTAAACACTTGGCCATAAGAAAAATCACGCAATGCTACACTTGTCTTAGCTTAACTGCATTTTGTAGTTAGTACCACAATATATAATTAAGTAAATATCTGGCTAAACAACATAACTTCACACTCCTGCCTTTATTGTTTAAGAAATTAATCACTCTTATAAGTGTACCGCTTTGCGGCACTCTCTCCAAATATGGTTGTATAAATGAGACCAGCCCATTTTCAGTCTGTCTGACTCCCTGCCAGTGCTGTATGCCCTTTACACTGCATCAATTAGTGAGTACATTTTATAGGCCATTTAAACTTGGCTCAAGCTGTTAAGATTATCAATGGTGGAGCTAACAGTATTTGCCCTAAAGAGAAGGCAATTGGGATAAGCCTGCCTGCCCTTCCCCGCAGAAGCGGATTGAGATTCAATTGTGGAGTGACATTCGCTTTATGACAGAGTGATCTTGGTATTCACAACTAGGCCAAGATGCCCTCTTGTTAAACCGGGGCATTTTGTTAATGGTGAAGCAGAAAGAAAGCAGATTGGCATTTGTCTGGTGAGAAGGAGGGCATAATCAGGCGGATCGGAGGCTGAGGAGTGGAGACAAGGGCCAATTATGCTCTTCCACTGGAGACACTTCAGAGGAAATGATAACCGGAGCTTAGAGTGACAGAGTAATATCACACACTCCCCTGCACGAGGAAGTGGAGTTAAAAAAAAAAATCTTTGTATTTAAAACCTACATTTGAAGGCAAATTGATGGCCGCTCTGAGAGCTGCCGGTTACTTCACTTCACCCCCTCCAATGATATTAACAGGCGGTAATTAATCAAAGTTTTACTTTTTCTAATTGAACCCAACTTTCCGTTTGCCAGAAATGAGAACCCCCTGACATTGGGTTGTGATGATTTCACATTATGCTAAAGACAATTATGTGCATGTCAAGAGTGTTGTATCACCACTCCTAATAACACCATGTCCTCTTTCAGACCCATTGCGGTCATCTTCCATTGCGGAAAATACTCTCTAGACAGAAGAAGTGTGGGCGGCGGAGATAGCAGGGAGGTCACTGCACTGGCTGCGTCTGCCAGTCCCACAGCATTCAAAGAGGAGCATTATGTATCTGGTCAAAATAAGTCTGGAGGATGATATATTGGCTCCATTTCCAAAATCATTAGCAAATAAAAGTAAAGCTTTAGTACACTGTGCTTCATTGAAATGTGCTCTTAGCTTTGAAAAAAGCAACACCCCATTTTGCTTTTAGATATTTTAAATAAGTCACACCATAGCTCACTGTGTTTTAACTGCAATCTTTTTCTCAATTCTGTTAGACAAAATACAATTAGATGAATAGAAAATGCTGTCAAGCATTATGCAAATAAGACAGGAGGGAAATAAAACAGTGGAAAGAAACTCTAGTCAAGATTCACGATTAAAAAGAAGAAATCAATAGCAATATAAGAGAAAGATGGCAATCACAGCGCCTTCAGGATCAATTTTTCTCACTTGCACAAAATTGCATTTGCCTTTAAAAATACATTTTATCATTATGGATAATCTGATTAGGGTAAGGTTTGCCTTTTTCCATAGCTCCTTGCATGTTGGACTCTGGAGGGGCTGTTTGTGTCATTAAATCTGTCCGTCTATTCTGAAAACACATCAGTAAAACCTGTGAGGATGTCAGTCAACCTATGAGTAAGCAGTGGACACCTAAAAGGACGCAACACTTTATTTGTACAGACAATCTGGCAACTAAGGTGTCCACTGTTCATAAACATTATGTTGAACCAGGCTTTATGTTTTTGGTGTTTTGTCTTATTTTGGTAAGTCTGTTTTTCTGTTTTGTATTTTGCTCCATTTCCTGTTTTATTTTGCCAGTCTGGTTTTGTTTGGTTTGTCTCCAGATTGTATTGCTGTTTGTTAGTCTTCCCGGTTAGTGTTAGTGTTCCTGTGTGTTCTATTTTACTTGTACTTTATTTTTGGTTTACCGGTTTTTGCCTGCAGGTTCCCAGGACTCCTTTGTTGTTTTTTTGTGCACTTTTAAATTTTCGTGAAATCATCTAAACTCTGTTTCCGCCTCTACATTTGGGTATTTTCCAGCCTTCCCTGAAAGGCTTAGCTCAATATTAAGGGTCAACGTGAATTGAAATGAGAAATTATGTTGGAAGAAGTTTGTGGACTATTAGAGAATCATTTCTACTTGACTTTTGTTTTCTATTTTTTCTTTTTTGTTAGAAATGTTTCTCTTCAAGCCAGTGACATTTTTGAAATATTTAGTAGGTATGTGAGATGGAGACAAAGCTTCCCAAGTCACATAAATCAGCCTGTTCAACCAATCTGTTGAGCACGGCTCAACTGGCATCAAATATTGCAAAGTTAACCCATTTAAAAAGCAATTACTGTTTATTTTATTACTGTCTAACTTCGGATAAAACCCTGACAATATCCATATTACAATACAGGTTTCAGAGAATTTGTAATCATTCAAATGCAGAAAATTGTGGTTAAGCCTCTAAATTTCTTGCTGAGACTTGGGTGCTACTTGGGCTTAAATTTCATTGAAGCAAATTCATAAATGTTGTGGCATGTGCAATGTGCATGAGAGGTATCCTCAGCTCCAAACTTTCTCTTTTTGAAGGTTGCAGTCAACTCTGCAAGTTGGGGACCATCTCCTGTGCCAACAACCCATGATATCCCAGATGGACTGTTTAGTCAACACCTTCCACATGCTAGCTGTGCCACCTGTGCTCAACATCTGCTACCAATCCACCCTATCAAGGAGCCTATAAAATATGACTCCAGCAAGGAACATTTAGTAGTATTCACCTTGCCATCAGAACTGACCCAGAGGTGTGTCACAATCAGTGTTGGGGAGTAACTAGCCTATATGCTCAACACGGTCTCACGGTAGTTTGTGAAATGGTCATGTTATTTTTTTCGTGAGCCAGCACACAATCCATGGTTTCGTGGGACGCAACAACAAGGAAATTAAACGCCAGGGTATGATCCGTGGTCTCTGGGGGATGCAACGACAGGGTCATTATACGCCACATGAGACGGTGGTGGTCTCTGGGGGTCGCACGAGAACAGGACTGTTGGGTTTATGAAAAGAAGAACGGGGAAAGGACATGTCACATGCTGGGACATGAGCAGCTGTCTCTGGGGGATGCAACACGGGACGGTTGTGTTTAGGAAAACAACAATGGGGAAATTGTCACTTGCAGGACACAATCCCCGGTCTCTGGGATGAATGTCCTGTGGTGTGTGTTTGTTGTTGCTGACAAAAGTTCCACTGGATTTCACTCATTTAGGCCAGACAAATGCCTTGGGCTTTCTTTGTGTTGGCATTTTAAACTCCGGTTGATTTCTAAGGAGTATGGTTAACCTTATCTCAGATCTCTGCAAGGTAAATCCAGACAGATAGACTGTATAATCTGAGTTTTCTGTTGCACGACTGAAAAACCTTTTCACGTTCACATGTTCCAGCAAGACAAGGTCCTCCGTGAGGTTATTTTGCAGAGGCACCGTTGCTCCGTACATCGCTTAGCACTGCCCATTATGATTGTGATTAACAGCTAGTTTAAAGACATCGTAATAAACCAGGGCATGTTTTTCTCCCATTTCGAAATGCTGTGTGGACTAGCCAGACCCTCCTTTGCAGCGCTGTGGAGGAAGGTTTGCAATGCAAGACTAGGGAGTAACTAGTTACATGTAACAGCGTTACATAATTTAATTACAAAATGAATGTAATTATTATCTATTACAGTTACTGAGGAAAAAATATGTAATTAAATTGCAGTAACTAATCAAAAATGTTGGTGATTACAAAGCAGTTACATCTGAATATTGGTTTTAATAAAAAGCTTATATAGAATATAACATTCACTCTTGCTTTGCATCTCTCTTTGCATCCAACATCTGTTAGAAAACATTACTTATTACAATTTTAAAAGGGTAACTAGTAATCTGTAACTATTAGTTTTCCACAGTAACTTTCCCAACACTGATCACAATTTCTAAAAGTGTAAATGTAGTGGCCGGAACATGGGGTTTGATCCCTGCAGTTATTGAGCTTGATCCTATCAAATACTGAAAAGGATTCTCTATCGATCCCCAATACACTTTACCAACCTTCCAAGTGTTCATTGTGATTTTAGACTTATGTTTACATTTTAATTATTTGAGTGTTTTCCATGGTTGTGTTGACATTTCTGCCTTTTATAACTGAGGGAATTATAATCAGAGTAAGTTTAAGATTAAAATAAAAATGTTTAAATTTAATATATTTTTCTCCTGGTCCTTAATTTAAGTAGGTCATGAAAAATATCAATACTTAATCGATATCGACCGATGTGAAACGCTTACATCGTGAGACAGTTTTCAGCCATATGGCCCAGCCCTATGTCCCCCACATGTTATATGACAATTTGCTGGAATGTTGTATCAGTAAAACAGCAGCCTCTGTCATGTATGGCTAGCTTACTCAGCACTAAACTCATTGCAGAAAAAAAGCTAATTTAATATTTCAAATTATAAACAGTTCCAAAATCTCACTAATAAAGGAAGTACCAGCAAATTATGGTGATTTGTAGATAAATGATGCCTATTAATACTTGGTCATAGATCAATGTTCAACAGTGTCCATCTGAAACCAAGTGCCGGTGGCCGAATGCAGTAATTAATCTAGTAAACATAAACAAGAGACAAGAGAAAATACCAAAATCATTAGCCCAACAATAAGTTATTATTGACCTGGAATTTTGAATTAGGCCACACATTTGCCAAAGGCAGCTAGCAAAATTACAATTACAATTATTAATCACATAAATAAGTGGAGTACCAACTAATAACCGTGCAACAAGGGCAGAGTAGATACGAGATCCCCGTTGAGATTTACTTGGTTCCAGATCTGACAAAAGGCTAGATGTAACGATGTCGGTTAAACTGCAACTGGGTTTGTGCAGGGAGGCAGGTTGCTAATGGCAACAGAAAATCCAACTCAACCCAATTACAGTTGAGAGATGAATACTTCTTAAATTAAACTCATAGACTATATAAAATAAAATATTGGACAAAGCTTCTGGGCCTGAAAAATGAAGCCAATGCGGAAGTGATTTAGTGCATTCTATCAAATGTCCAGCAGGGGGCGATGCCATTAGTTGCAAAAAGAAGTCCACTTCTATTGAAGTCATAAACGAGTTTAAGGCTCAATTGGGGGGAATTGTTGGGTCCTGTAAATTATGTGGTCTAGACCTACTCTGTAGATCCCTAGATAACTTAAGTTATTTGACACTGTAAATAAAATTGAATTGAATTCTGTAATAGATGACATTCAGCACCCTTATGTAGAACTAATGAAATGATCCTTTGTCTCATAACCATGTTTTCTTATAATTACAGTATCTTTTGAGCATGAAGCTAGGAATTAGACAGCAAATGTCTTAAGCAGCAATACTGCAAGTTAAGCTATGTAAGTGTTCACTTCATCTAAACACAACATGGTATTTGAAACATGTGAAAACAATAGCATGAGGAAGCATCCAGGGTTATAACACAAGAAATTGGATTTGCTATGTGACCTATGCCGCAAAGTCAAGATGCACTCATCCACTACACATTGGATGTTTTCAGCTCAGTAGTCCCCATAGACGGGAATGATCAATAAGACCCTCTTTTACTGCTTCACTTCACAGCTGTCTGGTCCTGCAGCTCGGGAATAGTTTGACATGCACAGACATTGAGGTAAACAAACTTAGAATAGCAAAGGTGAGTTTAAGGGCCCACCAGGATGCTTCTTTATGAATATGTTTTAACTTTAAGTCTTCCTACTCTCCTCTTCCTCCTTTTTAAAACGTCTTTTTCATTTTTTCAGTCCCTCTAGGATTTCGTCGCCTTTTTTGGAGATTGTTTCAGCCCAAAATGCCTGATGTTGCGGGAGCTTTTGTAAAAAATTGCGATAAAAGTTGCAATGTTTTTTGTATATTTCTTACAATGAAGTTGCGGGGGACAGAGGAAGTTGCAAAAAAAGTTGTGATATTTTTTTTTTATAGTTCTTTAAAAATAAAAAGGAAACCTAGAATTACTCTAGGCTGAGTTTTCCTAGTAACCTTACCAATAAGGCTGAGGATGCTGCAAATGAAAATGACTTATGATTTAAGACAAAAAATAATTTATTGAATGAATCGAATTTGAACATATGTGTAGCTGTATAGTCTTACAGGACTCACAACTTTTCGCTTTGATTGTTTTTGAGAGACAAATATGGTTACAGGTTAGAATAATGGATTGGAAGGAAAATGTAATAACATTTT
The DNA here is from genome assembly GCA_013375575.1 of Percina caprodes. Taxonomy (NCBI): domain Eukaryota; kingdom Metazoa; phylum Chordata; class Actinopteri; order Perciformes; family Percidae; genus Percina; species Percina caprodes. The sequence continues at coordinate 2,917,077 of JABXJD010000039.1, forward strand.
TGGATTATGATTCTGAATTCACTAATGCCAAAAATGAAACTCAACAGCACAGTGCGCTCGGGACGATGTTAAGTTTATCTTGTAGTTCATCTTCAAAAAATGGACATGCATTTTGGGAGCATTAATAACCTAATAATAACCTTTGTTTATACTTAACAAAACTCACCCAGAAACTACCTAACTTAAGTTGAGTGAAGCACCGCACTCCCACACTAACAATCAAAACTACCTGACCAACTCCTACTGCAGCACTTAATAGAACTCCCAGTTAACTCTGGTTGGGTGAAGAAACTAACTCGGTCCACAGTCCATTTTATTTCAAAAGACCTGTGACTGTACAGTGTTTCTGATAACTTACATTGCAGCAGAGTGTGGAGTCTGTTTAAAAATATATTGTACATTATATATAGATAGATAGATAGATAGATAGATAGATAGATAGATAGATAGATAGATAGATAGATAGATAATGTATTCATCCCATACTTTGCCACACTTTGTGTGCATTAAAACTGGTGTGAACAGCATAATCCACATAACCTATTGTAGTTAGGAGCTTGCACTTAAGAACTCTACAGAACATCATTTTAAATGCTGGCCAAAATTGCCCACAGACATAATTTCCACTGTATTCCTAATTGACATAATTATCAGTTATGTAGTCATGCTTGGATGCCAAGTAGACAGTGCTGTCTTTCTTTTTACTTAAAGTCTGCTCAATTTTTCCTTCTCATTTTTCTGAATGATAGCTATTAACGTCTCCCTTTCAACCACATGCTTAAGAGCATGGTCGGAGATGTGACTATTGTATACATTCAATCAAGGACAAATTGATGAATCACATACTTTTGGGCCATTTTTTTCCCCATGCACTTTGTGGCAACTGCTTGTGATGTGCTCTTGGACTGTTGCATCTATGATTAGCACAAAGGACTGTGTGTAAACTGTAGCATAAATCATGCAATGTGTCTATGAGTTGTTAATCTAAACATTCATAGTTTCAGTGTCTTTATTTTCTTGCTTTCACACTATCACCCAACAGTCTTTTGTGCAATATTCTAAGGATGACAGTTCGAGCTAGTTGTGTTGTAAGTACATTACAGTTGAGGCTTGTCCAGTGGAGTGGAAGGCCCCAAAATGGAGGTTGCTCCAGCTGTGGGCATTATACAAATAAAAAAAGCTGATTATGTGTATGTAAAGAATAAAGATGAAAGACCTTTCTTACAAGAGCCACATCTGCCATTTGTTTCAGTGAATTATTGATGAATCCATTGAATTATTGGTTTTATTTATTTATGTTTTACTTCAAGCTTATGTTGACCTTTTTGTAAATTATTCCACATTTATTGTATGCTTTGCTCACTGTCAGAATCATTAGTGCCAGTGATTAATACATGCAGAAGGTAATTTATCAAACAATGTTCTTCATACTGCTTGCAGCGGCATAAGATGACCAGATGTGTTCTTCAGCTAAAATACACTTCATATCATAACTACATATTACTGTATATGTGTCATTTTCTGATTTCATTGCCCTTGCTGTCAGCTTCGCTAGTGCTGCAGAATTTTTCATCTTTGTATTCACACCGAACAAATTTAACTTGATTTCCATATTGTCTGATTTCTATCTCAGAATTTGAAGATTGAAACGAAGGCACATTCACACAAGCTAGTTCATCTGTTTGAACAATCTACTGGCCCCATCTTGAATGCATCCCTCAATGCATGCTAAAACAGGCTTCTATATGAGCATCACTTTAATCCAATACTGTGCATGTTTTCCATGTTAAGTTGTATACACAGAATAACCATTTCAGTTCATGAATTGGCAGTGCATGATAGGAGTGTAGCCTGTAGGGGAACATAGCCATTTGTTTAGGAACAGTGCTGGCTGCCCTGGGGTATGGAACAAATGTGTTTTGAAGCTTTTAGGTTTCTACACACAGGATTGAACTGTGTTGTTGTGGGTTATGAGAAAACACTAAAGCTGAAACCTTCAAGTTTGGAGGAAATATGCTTTCTTTCAAAAGTAACTGCAAAAGTGTTTTTCATGTTCAGACCTTGGAAAAAGGTACAAATGCTGCCTCTTATGCTGTGGATTTGTGGTAAACACACCTAGAAACAAGAAAGCGTTGAGCTTTTTAAAGTCTGTAGGTTAGGTCTCACAACACCAGGCTTGTAATTGCCACATAAACAAACCTTGCGGTGGCTTTATTACATTTCCATCCAGTATAGATATTTCATGATGGAAGGCCACCAAAAAAGCTAGTTTGCCACTGACAGATGTTGGTGGTATAATTCAGAGAGGAATTTTCATCTGTGGAGAGGGGGAGGCTTTCTGGAAGGCTGAGTGTGCATATTTGTCAGTGTGGAAATTAAGGGAGGAAAGTTAGTTAGGTGTGTGTGTGTGTGGTGTTGCGCTCACAATACTTTCAGAGTGCTATACACCATATTTGATCATGCATTTCATAATCATTAGGTGAGCCCCTGGCAGTGGCATCGGCCTCTCACAGGAGAGCTGCAGTTGTTTATCTGCTTGTGCTACTGCAGACAGCTGTAAATAAATGAAGAAGGAGTAACTCCTGGAGGAGTATGGGAACACGCACACTGGGATTTGCTGACTAGTTTCGTCATGGTAGACTTAGTTTATTTTTATTTATTTTTTTCCTTTTCTTTGGTCCATGTTTTATTTATCCATTCATCACGCCACACCTTCTTCTTACATGAATTCCTGTCGTGGTAATAGTTTTCCCTGATTAATCTTTCACCCATTTTACTCTACAGCCAGTCCTGCAGCAGCACTCTACTTATTTAATTTGAGAAACAATCTGAAAGAAAAACTCTGGATAATAAATGTTTCCTCCTCTGAGACACTGTTTGGTACAGGTCACATCCATCTCTGTGGAACTGCAACCCCCTCTATTATACCTGTAACTGATCTGGTTACGCATATGTGTGTGCATGCATTAAGTCACTGCACTATTGGTCTTACAAGCATTGGAGGGAGACAGCACTAATGCTACATATTTAAAGATGTATTTGTTCACCTCCATGCTACAATTTCATGAATGACACATGTATTGGTTGTGAAGTAGATAGGTGACCAAAACAGATACACTGTATAAAAGGCTACACTGAACATAATCTGTTTTTATGGGTAGAGACATCCAAGCTGCACCCAGACATTCTTCTTCAAAATTAGCCGCAAGGGAGTGGAGCTGATGAGGATGTCTCTGGTACGGCAAACAGAAAGGCATATTCCGTTTTAGCTCCCACATTACAGTTAAGCTTTGCATACTCCTAATCCTTATTGTCTACAATTAATGAGTTTCTCTCATATTGAGAAACATGCAAATGGAGATTTCTGGTTTGGAGACTGCAATTATGGAAAAAGCTAAGGGATATGAGACTCTAATTATATGCTATCATGAATGCCATGGCTACTGCTACAGTTGTCTTAGTATGCAAGGGTGGAAAGAAGAGTACAAAATATTATGCAATGCAGTGGTGGCATGTGATACAATAACTACCATTTTAAAGGAAAAAAACAAGTACAAATAGTATCAGAAGAGACAGTTTTATACAGGTAATCATTATTTTGAATATTTAGCACGTTGTGTTCCGAGAAGAAGAGCGGATACAAGCACACAAGGTGAAAGTTAGGCAGAAAAATGGTTGAATCAAGCAAAACAAGTGCAATGACAAAACTGATTTCGTGTCAAACAGCCTTGCATATTGCAACTCTGCAAAAAACACAATGTTCCATTGTCATGGAAATGTGGCACTATTGCATTCACCTCTCAAAACACAAACAAAACCCCCATGTGCACAAGCCATTGTACACGCCCGCGCTCACACTAACATTAACAAATTCACTTTTGTCAGCTTGAGCATTGAATTTAATCTGCTTTGATTTTGCAGCAGACAGACCAGGCAGGCTGCATTGTGAGTGCCATCATCTCAAAGAGCTTAGTGGGCAGAACTGCTTTTTGACAGAGGATAAAACACAATCTTACAGACAGAATTGATGCAATACTTCTAAACTAGCATGGATTGTTTGTATTTCCTGTATCTACTGTATCTCTGTCTCCCTCGCTGTATTCAAATGAAAAGATAATGTCTATCACAGATTAGCCTTATCACTGCATCTTTTGCTATACTGTACCAGCTTTATGTGCGGGCCCTTACTTACCGTCAAATTCATACGCAGGAAGACTCCTCAGATATATGATTTGCGGAGCAATGCAGCCAAGTTACTGTGCTCTTTTACTTCAATGTCATCCACCAGTAGATTTCCCTTTGGGCTTAACTGATTTGCAAATGGTGCAGTTCACCCCTTTTGTGCCGCTTACAATGTGCCTTTGAAAAATAGAGAAAAAAAATAATAAGTTCTATTCCCTTTTATCCCGCATTGTGCCAGTCAGTGCACCTGGGGAAGTGTAGCACTTGCATGATAAGAGGAATATTGAAAGAGAAGCCGGCTGAATTCAATATTTTAATATTTTTCTCTCTCTCTTCAGTGTTGCAGACTTAGATCACACTCAAAAGTGGTTTGCCTGACATTTTTAGTCACACATAGAGTACTTTGACTCATAATATGGCATACTGAAGATGTAATTTTGCATCATGACTTACTGTTGAATGTAAGGAGTTAGGCTCATTATTATCCTGAATGAATAAATATGCATCCGTTAATTATTCATTCACTTTAATATTGATCTGATGAAGTGATTATTTTAAGTAAGGTCCAAACCCTGTCATAAGAATCGCATAACATATTAATCACAAGTATAACCCACAGCACTCCCATGCTGTTGTCTTGGCGATACAGGCTGTAGGGGTGAGATAGGGCAGGGGCTTGGAGGTATAGGAAAGATGAACTCTGTAATACTAGTCAAAAATTCTTTGACCCATTGCTTGTATATTACAAGAGGGCATAATGTCCACATCAAACTGGAAGACTTGACCTCTGACACCTTCCTTGTGTGCAGGGCCCTGGGTAATCAGCACATCCTTGTGCAACATTTGCCACAAGATTCTAGCTAAAACCCTGTAAGTCACTGCTGCCAGGCACAGTGTACAATTGCTGGGCAGCTCTTTCCCCAAAGAGGCCTGTGGTGAGCTAAGCCTAGTCACACAGCCAGAGCCAAAGGATGCTGGGTAGTTGAAAGCAGCTTTTCCGTCACAGCTACCTTCAAAGACCAGGATGCCATCCAGAACGCATGGAGACAGGATCAAAGGCCCAGAGAGCTCTAGCTAATAAGTAGGTGGGAATCCTGTAAATGCACAAACTATTGTCTGCCACTGTCACATTAGTAATTGCAAATATTGAGTAAAAGGAAATAAGAGGATGTGTCAGGCTGAGGAAAGACAAATAAGAGGAAGAGGGAGGGAGGAGGACAAGATGAGAGAAGGGACATGCAGTCCCATTGTGTAAAAATAAATGTTCTGTCTGTGCGTCGCTTTGTCCCAAAGTGAATGGCATGTGTAGGTGTACGCTAATGTAAGCTGAGAATGCAAAGTCACAGCACCCTTTTCTCCTCGGTTACAATCTCCCATAACGCAGCAGAGCCCTGACTCTCAATGTCTCTTGTCAGGTACCACATCTGCTCCCATCACACTGTCAGGATAGAACAACAATCATACCTTACAGGAAAAATAATTCTTCACACCCTTTTTATTGTTTTGGTTAGTATCCCCATATGTTTTAAAAGAGACTGTGAACTGGTAGTTCAATTGACAGCAATTTTGTTTAAAGTTGTATCACACTACAAAATGGTGACTGGTGTCCAAATCCTTGTCAACCTGTAGCAAACACTAATTGCTCACTAGGCAGTTGCACTATATGATATATAGCTTATATGTCTAGTTCAATCACATACTGCTGAACTGAACTGCAAGCACACATAACCACAGTAAGGGTGGTATTCATGCATGTTGAACCAGCAAGTTGTGAGGCTAAGTGATGCCATTTAACATTAATTATGGTTTTCTCTTCTAAAATGATGTATTTAGATTAATAGAACTGACCTAGATGTAACTACTGTTTGACGAGCCTGTGTACAACTCCGCTAACAGACTTCTCTTTTGGTTTACTGTGAGGATGCTCCTGCTTAGCACCTGAACAAAGATCAATCCACTGCCCAATCAGGGAGCCCAAAGCCCTCTTTTAACTCATCTGCCCCAAATCACTGAACCAAGAACAAGGGCTGAGCTGGGCATGCATCCGGAGGACACACACACACACACACACACACACGCACACACGGAGAGAGAGCTGGAGTTGTATCCAGGCACCTTCTATTTCTATTTTGTATGTATTGCACCCTCTAACAGGTTTTAGTTATGGGATGTTCTCCTAGCTAGGCCTACTGTATGTGTATGTGATGACATTCAAATCAAGCCCCTGATTGGCTGAAAATGCTGATCAGACAAAAGAACCACCAGTGGCCTGCTGTCGTACTCCAAACCCTGTCAGCTTGACCCAGCAAAAAGGCTGCATTGAGCTAGATGGTGCTCTCACTAAAGTGGCACTGCACAGCCAAGGCATAGGTGGAAGAATACAGACTGATATTTTTTACTGTGACAGTGAAAGGTACAAAGCTGATGAGGCAGTGACCCTTGTGGCGTGTGCTTCAAAGCACTGTAACCCACCGCCTCATACACTTTTTGCATGGCACCATGCAGGCATAAAGGAAGTTGGTGGATTTAGAGGATCTTTGACCCGCGACCTATGGCAGGCAAAACAAAATTGCAAAAAAGGACAGAAGTCAAGACAAAATGCCAACACTGCACACACAAAGGGTCACCTTTTTACACTCGTACTCAGTCAGCTTCAGAGTGAGGTTTTGAGTTAGTTCTAATTTCCCTCTGCATACTGGCAGTTTCCCCTCCCATTTCAGATGCCTGGGGTATGACCAGACTGGCAGCGCAGTGGTGAGCGTTTGTCAGCACAGACTTTTTTGCCCCATGAGGTGTCGATATGCTGCACCTGACAGGCCGGTGGCTCAGCGCAGTTTGCCTGCCTTGTTAAGTTTGACACTGACAAGACGAGACTGGGTGAGAACTGACACACAGAGGAAAATCCATGGCTACAGCAAATATTTGATGATGTGATTTTTGCTGGAATGGAGATGGAAGCTGATGTTGACATTTGTGTAAGATCTGCATAGTCTGGTTGTCAGAGTCTGTCTCTCTCCTCCCTCTTCCTCCTTTCATTTTTCATTTATTAAATAGTACATACAAAAGAACATTAATAGAGCAATATAAGTAATAACAGAATATGCAATGAAGGCTAAAAGGCTTATCAAGGGTCTCCCCAAGTTTTGATGAAAAAAAAAAAAAGCGTAATTAAACAGCGACAACAGTTCTAAAGGCACGTTTTTTTTTTTTAGTTAACAGTAACATATGACAACAGAATATGATTTGTTTGTTTATTTAATTATTTATTTGGCTCTGCCAACACAAATAGTTCCACATGGACTGGGACTGGACTGTTGCCAAGCAACACCCAAACATTTTCCTGCACACTAGCTTGCTACTTTGTGTAAGCTCGGTCAACATGTTACCACAGGCCAGCTACTTTTTATATTTAGTACATGTATCTGTAAGTTTCCAGTAATTGTGCAACCAGTGAAATATGAGTCTGTAGACAGCTGCTTTGGTGAAATGTCATGTTACTTTGCTCCACTGATTGCTGCTCTCCAGATTGTATTCAGCTCGGTCTTTTTTTTGTCAATGTTTATATTATACAGTTTATTGTTAGATTTAGCTTCATTTTTTCTTTCCTATTCTGATGACCATTCATAATTTAACCCAAATGTTATTTGGAAAAGTGTCACCATCTTCGCGGTGAGAAGTATGTTACAACCTAAGACAGACAGGATAATGACCCTTGATTAACGATTTTTAGATTTGATTTTATGTAAAGTGGAGGGATAAAAGTATTGTTAAAAGTCCCAGTGATGTTATACTTTATATCAGCACTCATGGAATGCCTCTTGCCCAATCATATTACTTGGTTGGACCTAAAGGTATTGTACTCCAAATTGAGGGTGAAAAGCAACAGTTTGTGTGAAAGGAATAAAAAAAAAAAATCCTAGTTTCAAATCTAATTATCTGACAGCAGGTGATGAGTGTTGATGAGCCACATGGCATCTTCATATGCCAGTGCTGATTGTCATTACACAGCTTTACCCACCACATGCTGACCCATAGCATACATAATGTATCCATGAGCCAGAATAGTGTCACATGTCTCATCTTGTTGAGATAACATTTCTTTTTTTAAGTCAACTTCCCATGGAGGATTGGTAAGTCGTGCAGAAGATATAAACATTTAAATGCCAACAGGATACAAAAAGACAGAATGTAGTATTCTTCCTATCATTTGGAAAACTTCTAAAACGTATAACAGACTTTGAACCAGTGGTGATAGCAACTATCTCTGTGCAAGATACATAAGATGTCACAGAGCTGACAGAGCAAAGTATAAAAGCAGCCAGATGTTTGTAAAAGAAATTGAAAAGTAAAAAGATGAATTGAATGCTAAATCTCTCCCTGTAAGCTGCAAAAACACACTGCAATCTGTGTTCGACAGGATTGGCAAGAAAAGCTAAGAAACAAAGGAAAAACATTAAAACAGGGATGTAGGTTTTTCCTGTCTGGGTGGCTCCAGTGGGGCCATGAGAACACAGTAATGTCTTTAATGAAGACGACTTGTTCTTAATTGAGATTAGATTTCTGTTTTATCTAGCTGCCACATCAAGGATCCTTTAGTTCCAGTCTGAATGGCGTCTCATTGTGGTCCATTACGTGGTTGATCGACCATGTTAATTTAAACTGCATGCCATCAGTTAGCTGGTATAATTCTCACCGACTACAGTGCAGGGACCATTTGATATTAACTGTTAAGTATCAGGAGAACTGTGTGTCCCACTGTGTGTCTTTGCAAGGTGTTTGCATTGATGTGTTTCCTTTTCTGTTGTGTGGTTCATTGTGATAGTAAACATTGTTATACCTTTGGCTCATTTACCACATGGTCAGACATGTCACATGTTTGACCATGTGACCATGTTGGGTAGTCTGTATGTCTGACAGCTTGAGCGTACTCCCCCTCCTGCATTGCAGGATAGTAGAGAGTGCCTTTTAGTGCAATTACATGGGTTTCTACACATCAATTAGCAATCCAATTAAGTCTTGATGTGATGAATAGCGGTGAATAGGAGTGGAGGAGCGACTGATCTCGCTAATAATGATCTCGCCGATTACGCTGATCAGTCAGTGGCGAAGAAGACAGACATGCCAAGGTCATCAATTAACACAGGGAGGGAGTGGTGGGAAGAAAGATGGAGAGGTTGAAACACAATGTCATATGCAAAATAATAGCCGTGTAGAAGTTATAAATGGTTTGTATTTTCTACACGATACTAGATCTAATGCATGTTTTTTCATGTTGAAAAGCAAGCTGCTATGTTCTGACTGAATAGTCTTGATGAGGAAACAACTTATCCATGACTGATACATGAATAATACGTTTTTGAGATGAGTAAATGAAAATTAATGTACTTTAGCACTTTTTCAGCTTCTTAGTCGTGATGGGTTCCACAGTACATTTGTCATTTTCTTGTTGTTGGCACTCTTTGTGTTTCTGTGTGTATTTGGATTGTGCGTCCTTAGATTTGTTTTTGTTCATTTTACACATAAGTATGTTTTGATCTTTGTCTCATGGCCAATTAGCTCTGCTCTTGGTTCAATATTGGCATGTTACCGCATGTTGCTATACATCCCATTGAACAGTTGATTAAGAATTTCTTCAGAGAAGTTCCACTGTAATTTTCCATCCTTGATAGTCCATCATTTACCATACGATATCCGTGTTACTCTTAAGCCTGTTCTTAGCGTTCTAAAAGTTGCAAAGTGAAGTTAAAAGGACAAACCCATTATTATTCTGATTCATGACATAGAAATCTGTTGACCTGTTTTAACCTTTTCCCCTTATGCCACCTTAGAGTACAGAGCACCTTGCTAATATTTGAAGGTTCACGCACACATTGTTATTCTGGGCCACTGGTTAATTCTATTTGGGTCAGTGACTTTAATGAATTCGATTTCATTCCTTTTTGCGCTCTCTCCTCCTCCCACTTTGTCAAGCCCTGATTAGATATTTTAAGACTTGAGCAAAGCACTCCCTACAAAGTGAGGTTGTGGGAATTAATATATTCTAAAGGAAAGGCTACAGAGATACAGTATGTAGTGTCCGTTAGGAAAACAAAGTCATAAGCATGTAAACAGTTTCAAAATAAGTTTCCAATGTATTCCAAATGAGTTGTTGAAGATATCAGACAGGCAATGCATAAGAAAATACTTGATGTGACTTGATTTAGAAGTATACTGTGTACTTTGAAGAAATCTAGTGTAACACTTCACATTTCTGTGCATATATTGGCAAACTTGGGAAAAAGACTATTGAAGAGCATTTTGTGTTGTAATGTTGCATATCTTTAAGCTCTTGCTCATATTACACTCCACATTTCATGGTTACATTTAAAAAAAAAAAAAAAAGTAATTTAATTAAATGCACAGTCAAGGAGGCTGAACCTATACCAGCATACATTTGCCAGTTTAATAAGCTTTAGAAAATTAATTTACATACATTATATACACTAAAAATATTTAGATCTCAATGCCTGAGTTTGTGCAACTAAACCTAACCCTTCTACTGCTGACTGCAGATTTATTGTTAGAAATAAATGTCTGTTTTTGTTAGCTGGTGAACAGATCTAAATCTACATCTTAATTAATGATACAGTGAAATAGAAAAAAGTGTTTCACCTTTTTCCGTCAAACATACTGTTTATAGAGTAGGGACTTCTCTAGCAAACTTCAAATATTACAAACGTTGCTGTAACTCATTAGGCATCATTAAGCTTTTTCTTTTCTCTTCCTTATTAACCTAAATTACAGCAGCTTTAGCCTAGGCAGTTAATAATAACTACAGTTTAACAATGATGTGGGATTTCAACACTTTGTTCCTCATGAACATCACTTAGCAACATCAGTCTTAACAGATTTTTTCTCCATCTTATTATCATTATTTCCCTATAATGTACACAAATTCTAAAACCAGAACCCAGATGTGCTGTCCACTGTCAATCTGATCAACTACGGTATTCACAGATTCCTCTAAGATGTTTCTTCAGATTTCTTTCCACCTTTTTCAGACTATAGTTTGTACTTTGTATAAGTGCAGAAGTATTATTGTCTTGTATTATTACATATTATTGAGCAGAATGGCTCATGTCAGTGTTGTTTTATCAAATAATAATATTTATATATCTACTGTAGTAGATAACCAAGGTGAAAATGATTTTAACTACTTTATAGTATTGGATAGTCTGACTATAATAACCCATTGCATTTTATAGTAAGTACTTATAGTAAGTCCCCATAAAAATGTGTATGTACACTCTGCCAAATAACTGAAGGTGGGAAAAATGCAGTGGAATAAAATTTACAATATTTCCCTCAGAAATAAGTTGGAAGTATCAAGCAAAATGGAAATACTCAAGTGAAGTACATGTATCTCAAAATTATACGTAAGTACAGTATTTGAGTGCTTATTTATTGATTAACATTGATTAACCTTTTGAAACAATATTTATAAATTAGTGCTGTGTAACACAGTTATACATTTCAATTTGAACATAAAGGAAATGTAAAGTACACAGTACCCCAATAATGATATAGCTGCCAGCAAGTAATTGATGTACATCAGATGTCCAGCCCTGAACCCAAATTCTAGTCCTAATGGTCCCATTTTCAGTCACTCAGGATTGTATTTTACATCTAGCTTCTTTGTCATGGCAGAACTTGAACTGATATCGGTCTCCATGAAAGACAAGTGATGCACACAATCCAAATGATAAAAAGATGAATGGAATAGCAGTGTAATTCGTAAAATGGGAACCACATGGATTGAAAGACAGATGGGTGTTTTAATCAACTTAATAAACTCATCCCAGCAAAGACAAAGTAAGAATAATGCAGGAGATTGGTTTACCTCTATCATCACTGTTGCCCTTGACTACAGACGGCTCTTTCTATTTTTCTAATCAAGCTTTTTTTTTTTTCATTAAGATTAAATTTAGGGCGTTTTAGGCCTTTATTTCCACAGGACAGATGAAGACATGAGATGCATCAAAGGGCCGCGAATCTAACCGGCGGCTGCTGCGTCGAGGAGTAAACCTCTATATTTGTGCGCCTACTCTACCAACTGAGCTAACCAGGCCACCCATTCAAGCTTTTTAACAACATCCTGGGCACAAGTACCATCATGGAACACCTTAATGAAAACAGCAGTACATCTTTGATTTTAGAACAAAGAATTTCAGCATTTATTTCCTTAACAGGTGGATTTAATATACACTTTTTAATTTAACAAACACTCTTAACCTATATAATTGTGCAATAACAACACATCCGCCACCAGTAACCTTTAGACTGTAGATCTTCAACCCCTCCACTTACCTTCTTGTAGCTTGTGATTGCCTTCTTTGTATAATCTCAGCCGAGAGAGAGTCGTTAAGGGGCACAGCACAAAATACTGGACCCGGTGCAGAGGCATTCTCCCCGCTCCCCCTTCCATAGCTATTCATGCTACTATCTTTCTCGGCCCGCCTCACATAAGGGCCCTGTATACTACACCTTCTTGTCCCCAGTCCGACCCCCCTGACTCCCATAGAATGCGGTTGTAAACTGACCATTGCTCTGTAACATGCTTCTCTGCAGCAAATTAACAAGATGAAAAGTCAATTTCACAGCAACAGATGTTATGTCACTAATACCAGTATGTAAAGCATAATGAGCATGACTTAAGGGCCGTCCACACCAACAACGATGACTGTAACCGTAACTATAACGACGTGAGCATCCACATTGTTGAACGATTACATTCTGTAAACAGTTGCGTCAAGCACCCACTGCACACTCGAGCTCATAACACATAATACACTTATATTGCAGACATTGCAATTTATGATTAAAGGAATGTCTAGGAATATCCTACGTATCCATGAATGGACAGAGCTCCAGAAAGCTGGGGAAAAGAGCAGGGGGCAGGTGTCAGATATGTGCAGAGCACTGGAACAAAAAACGGAGATTCACTGTCAGTGGTTTCTGTGACATGAGAAATACTTTAAAAGTACTAATGTTAAAAATACACAGAGATACCTAAAGGATTGTAGCCCCACTGAGTGGAAAAAGTTACACCATATCGCTGACCCTCCTGTGCGGTAAAAATCAGGCTATTGTCAGTAACCATTCGTACATATATGAAAACTAATGCACTCTATGTATATTGCATGTTTTTTGTGAGAAACCAGAGTTTTCTTTTGTTCTTTCATTATTTTGGGGGATTTTATGCCTTCATTTGACAGTGTACAGTAGAGAGATGGGAAATGACATGCAACAAAGGTTCCCCAAGCGGACTTGAACAGAGGATGTTGTTGTTCATGTTCGGCACCTTAACTCCATAGAAACCAATCTTATTACATTAGATTTGAACCCCATTCATAAGTGGTTTAGTTCTGGTCTTCTTGGTTTGGCTCATCACATTTCATTTCAGCACTTTTGTGAGACATGTTTGGTGAGGCAATACTACTAGATTTAGTTATGGTGTGTGCATGTGCTTGTGTCTGTGATTCAGCTTAACAGCACCAGCATTTTGATCAGAAGCTGTGTTCCAAAAATTAAATCTGCAAAATGAACAACAAAAACATGAAACAAAGACAATACAAATATTAAAAGTTCAAAGTGCATAATAGAGATACAAATGTCTAATATCAGGCAAACATGACATGTCCCATGCAGTGAGCAGCACAATGGCAGTAGTTTGTTGACTTTTAACAACAAGCTGATCTGCATATTCAGTAAAACTTGTAAAGTTAAATCCCAAAAGATGTTAATGACTTCTGTAATTAACAGGTCTCCTGTTTGCTGCAAACTCATTACTCTGACATCTGTACAGTCTGTATGGCTCATAACTTTGCTGCAGTCACTGCTAACCACAAGTGGTATTCTCCAGTTTGGTTTTCACAATTTTTAGTTGTACAACTGAGAATATATGTGTTCTAGATGACAATGCAGTCCAATGAAATAGACAACTAATAGTGCCTCAGGCCATGAGTCCACAATAGCATTATTTTCTGAGTTCTTTTTTTCAATTGTTCCCAATGAGGAGAGAACTTTTGTGGCTGCCTAGAGAATGAAAGCTGTAGCCAGCTCCATTTTTCAAAACTGGCTTCTCTTGGCTTTAAAACAGCAGTCCACAAACCAGTGGGTGATGTCACTGATGCTACGTCCATTATCTTTTACAGTCTATGTGTGGAAGTCAAAGAGTTTGTTGTCTTGTTTCAGACTGCTGAGCCCCTTCATAGCATTGTATTAAAATTGTAATCCTGCAAATAGTCACTAAATAATTATTAAATGTATCGCTAATTTAATTAAAAAATGTTTTCTTGAACTTTAACAGAATATTGTTACCTTTTTTATGCAACACTGTTCCATGTATTTTGTTACTCCCAAAGCCTACAGATGAGTATGCATTTAAAATAAGTTAAAGTTAAATTAAAGGCTTTTACGAGGACACCTACAACATTGACTTAGATAAAAGCAAGCTTCATCGCATGTTGTACGCCATATTTTGGCCTTTGTCGTGGCTGGACTCATTTTGAACCTTAGCATCATCAGATTAATTCCATACCTGACAATTTATGATCCACTAAAGTTAGGCACGATAGAAGATGAATAAATCCCTGTTATTGTTATCTTTGCCACCAGCTTAACTGTATGGGAGCCGTGAGAACAATTCAGGTGAGAATCAACTCTTCTTTTTAGGGAAGAGGGAGGTAAGACGGGTTTAATTTTCTGCTGTGTTACAGCAATATTATCTAAATAAAGAACAAAATGTTTGTAATAAAGGACTGTTTGTATTTATTATTTGAGGCTACCGGAGGAGTTTTGGGGTCTTTTGTCAAAAAAGACTTGACCCTCCCTCTGCCAATAATACACTTTTTTATGACCCACCAAAATGATTGGGGAATAAGGTATGACCCTCCACAACAATTCGTTGATTCCTTCTGTTCTGGTTTGGGCTTGACAAAGATGTACAGATAGCCATTGTTTTTACATCTATGACATACATGACTAACCTCTGCTTTCTCCTCTTACACATCACACTCCACTGTTATGTGTTCCATTTCAGTAGATTTACTCACTAACATTGTTGTGGAAACACCATAAGCATGGAAACTAAATGCACACTTCCTGCATTACTGCATTACTTCAAATACTAAGTTACTCCTCTAGTAAACTAGCATTCACATGAAATAAATCAATAAGACATTGTTGCTGTTTTCATGAATACAAAAGTTGGGTGACCCTGCCCTCTAGACTAAAAATAGTTGAGCCTCCCCTCAACAAAGAATAAAAAGACATGACCCTTAGAGTTGGGTAGTATCCAAATTTTGATACCGTCAAACCTCCTCCCTATTTTACCGCAGTAAACGGTATTATCAATAATTAAAAATGATGACATAAGTCTCAGACGGCGTCACCAAACATTTGGCTTGTGCCTACGCCGGTCAGAAACGGAATACCAAACACTAATACTGAAACACCTCTCCCTTCTCATTAGGTCGGAACCCCAAATGCTGCCAAACTGCAGAAGTTGATAAATACGGAACAGACCCTAAATTATATTGTTTAAATTGAGAATTTTTGGACTTATTGTTCTGTTTATTGCTTATTACTGTATTAAGTTGATACGGTTAGCAAACCCAATATGCAGGGTAACAATACCATTACACTAGAAACCTGAGGCTATACTTCACTCCCTGTTCCCCACCCACAACCCCCAGAGATCTGCATTCTACTGAGTGCACTTTTCTTGTTTCTTTTTGAGTTTGTAGATTATAGAGTTAGATTGTGATACGTTAACTGTATCGCATATACAGCCAAGTGACAGAAAACGTCAAACACAAACCCTCAGAAATCATATTTGTTGTCTGGAGCCATACACACACGCACTACAATTCCACAATATCACATAAAATGATTAGATGTAGATGGATGTTTGACTGCCACTGTTGAGGATCATAGAAATCTTTTTCGATTGAAACTACACATGCAACGAGTGCTACTGTTGTCAAGAAGCATGAATTTTACCTTCCCTTGTTCAGATGGGTAAAGCATCATACTGTATAGGCTTTTTCTAACACAGACTATTCTGATTGGAGCCTTTTTCATTTGCGAAGGTCAGAAATTCTGTTTTATTTATAGGTAAAAATTTGCATTTCAGTAGGAATTGTATTACATCTATTGCCTTTGCAGCATAAAGATAGTATCTATATCCATTCTCTAATGTGGTATTGTCCCGGGTTTGAAGTTAAGAGTGTGCTTTGTGCCAAAGAAGCACAATGGAACCTGTGTGAGAAGCAGCTGGGTTGGTGGTATTACATGGGGGTGCACATCGTACGGTGGGTAGGCCATCCATCAGGGAGACCGCAGCTCCCAAAGGCTGTCTCTTCAAGTGAGCTGCCTGGCCCCAATGCTGCACACACACCCTTAGCTTGCTCTCGTTATAAACAGACACACTTGCACATTCACAAAGAACAAAGCACATACATACAGAAATGGAAAAAAAACATAATAAAATTACCAAATAGAAAATGACTTCTAAGCTTCAGCAACTAAATCATAAGATGACTTGCCTCAAGCTGCCATCATGTTGTGATTTATGTCAGTTTTGAAAGTAACAGGCATTTCTAAGTAACTGCCATTTAGGTGCTGCCTATTTAGCATTATTGGATCACAAGACAGACAATTGATAAAAGTAGTTGCCATAATCCACACAACTACATGCACATTCAGTCAGGAATACTCTTGTCATGGATTTAACCATTTATTGCAACAAGTGGAAATACAGCTATGCTTGGCGCTGATGGTTCCGCTTTTGATAATGCTCCCTGGACCAGCCAAGCAGCATTCTGAGCTGAAACAGGGAGCAGCATGCAGAAACCCCTTTGTGTTAAAAAAAAAAAAAAAAAAACATTGAAAAGCATTTTAAACTTGTAGTCATGTTGGGACTAGTAAGGTAGAGGCTGGGGTGGTGGAGGCAAAGCGTTGCCAGCAGCAGCAGCAGCAGCAGCAGCGAGTGAAGAGTGTGCGTCTGATAGGAATGATCATTTAATCAGTGAAAATAGCAATAATTAATTCACAGAAAAGAATAAAGATTCTGAGTTTTACAAAGGTTTTAGTAATTATGATAGAACTGCTTTGCAAGTTTCTTGCACCAAGGCCAGTGGCCAAAGAGACATCAAACATAAAGTAAAACATAACTGTCAGGAATTATTTTCCTTCATCCAAACAGACTTTGAGAAAGCCAGTATACCTTCAACCCACAGTGTACAATGCCAGCAACTTTACTCTCAGCTTTACTGATGTTCCAAGGTGAAAACACCCTGATTGGCATTTGTGTTGTCAAGGACACCAGCATTACTAATGCCTTTCATGGCCTTTACAAATCACCAGTGTGAAGTACTGTAGATTTCCACCTCCTACAATGCATTTTACCTGACGGCCGTGTGTTGCGGTTATGTTGTCCACCTCCTGCTAGGCATATACAGCATACATACTTGTGCATACATATAAAGACACGCACACCACCTGTCTCTGCATGTCCCTTTGGGGCCACTTTCACTATGTAGGGCTGGAATGTAAGCATGTGTGCATCCGAGTTGATATGTTAATAAGGTTGATCTTCTGCTGTATAGTACATGCATAATATTTTATTTATGGTTTGATTTCCTCTTTATCTCTGTTCTTTTCCTTTTTGAGAAAGAAACATTCCTCCATAACTGTAATATTTACTTGAATCATGTAGTACTGTTTTCAACCATTCATAGGTTAAATATATTTGGTTGTCTTCATAATGAAATAATTATAGACCTGGACCTTATGCTTTAAAGACTAATTTACACTGTGGAGTAACACATTTTGCAGTATTACAGCTGCATTCATTTCACTTTCTTCATATTAATTATTTTCTTACAAATATGCCCATCATCATTCTGCCTCATGCTCCCTTGAAACTGTATTTAAATGTGTCTGATTTTCTGCTGCTTATACATGCATTGAACCAAACCAGCCAGCCGTGAAACATTTCAATAATCTCACAAAGTGAATCCTCCTACATGTAGAACATTTGCATATCATAAGAGAGGGTCTATATTGTCAAACCAGATTTAAGAAAGGTAAAGAGGCTTACAGTGGGTACATGGTGTCTATGTGCATTAGTTGGGATACCAGATAGGAAAAAAGCAGGTATTACCCAGTCATCAAGCACTCACTAAGAGCTTTATTTCTATGATCCATCTTTGATATGTGTACATGGTCCAGCAATATAAGAAAACACATCTCACTACCATGTGGTATGCAAAAAAGACAAAGGCAAAGGATCTCAGGAATATCTACTTTATTAAGTAATTATGCATATTCCATTATTCATCAAATGAATTATTAAAATGAAGTGATCTATGTTCTCCACGGTAGCTCCAACACCTTCACCATAAAGGTGTATGTCTGTTTTAATTGCTGAAGGACATAGATGATTATTTACACGTAAAGAATTATGGGTGGCTTAAATCAACTCATAGATATTGATATGACAGTTTCCATGAGAAAATGTCGGTAATGTGTGTGCACATTTGCATTTGGTGTTAAAGCAGTGTCATTTTTATGCTTTGAGGTGACATCAATAACCCTTTTATATTTAAAGCTACAGGAAAAACTTAAATAATACACTGATTGAAAGAATATTGCACATTTCATCATGTTTTTGCCAAGTACACATATTGTAGCTGCCTTTTTATTTTCAAGCACTGTTCTATGTTCTGTCACTAAAACAGCCTCATAATTACTTTATCTGCATAATATGGCTAATTATTTTACTATTTTGATCCACCAGCCAGCGACCGCCAGCTTTGTTGGCTGAGATGACTGCTGATGCATTTTTTATAAACTACACCTAGATAACTAGTCTTGCTTTGCCAGACCTTCGTCCACAGCACCGCGCAGGAAGGTCTGGCTAGTCCATAAAGCATTCCAAGATGGGAGAAAACGTGCTCTGGTTAATTGGCATGTCTTTGAACCAGTCACAATCGTCATGGGTGGCACTAAGCTGGGGATCTGAGGAGCAGTTAACCATGTAGTCCTAATAAATCAACTGGAGTTAAGAACGCCAACACAAAGAAAGCAGAAGGTAATGGATATCCGGATAAAAAGAGGGTCATCCTGCAGAATTTCCGGCGGAATTTCTGGCGGCACCGGCGCAATCCCAGAAGTTGAACATTGTGAATATTGATTACTAGATAACTATTTAGGCTAATATTACCTCAGTAAGTTAGTTTAAAATCCAAAGCTTCACCGGCCTGCTGTACTTAGAGTTGCTAAGCTATGACTGACAATTTGTTTGAGTGAGGAGATAATCAAAAGGTTGATGCTAGAATGGATGGTCTTCCCTACTCTGCCTCTGATTGGCTTACATGATACCGTTACCTTAATTTTAACCAATCTCACTCCTTGTGCTTAAACATAACCAACCGGTATACCCTTCAGAGGCGGGTCATGCTTTAAGCCGTCCCTCTGGACAATCAATTCTAGCATCAACCTTAGCAAAAGGTCAATTATGTTGCAGCTAGACCTCTTCCATCATTTGCACTAGGCAGTCCCTCCAGGATTTTGCGGCCTTCTTTTGAGATTGTTGCGGCCCAAAATGCAATTTTACAATTTATTGAGTTAATCAAATATGAGCGCCTGTCGGTTAATTGTTGATCTTTACATTGTTAGTTAATTTCCTATCTTGGACTCACATTCATACGGATTGATGAAGTACTTATTGGACTTTAACTTATCATTGCATTGTCTGCACGTGTCAGTCATGGTGGAAACTCAGCAGCCCCACCCGCTGCAGAGAGCCAAAAAAGTTACAGCGTACATTGATGATAAAATGTATACAGGTTGGCAGGACGGTCTGTACGTTTTGTTGGTAAATGTGAGATGTTCAAGTCACACGTCTCGTTAACCCTTGTGTTGTCTTTCTCTCAACATGAAAAAAACACTTGTTCTCCCTATCTTAATGTTTGTTTTTTTGGGGGGGTTTAACATTTTTATCGTTCTTTTCCCGCCAATGTCTTTGTCCCTTTTGATGACATTTTGTCACTTTTGACATTTTAGCCGATTTTTCTGAAGTTTTTGACGCTTACTTCCAGTGTTTTTTTTCATAGTTTTTGTCACTTTTTCCAATATTTTTTTTAAGCTTATTCACCCAGTGTTTTGTCGCCTTGTTTACATTTTCAACCTCCCATATTTCTGATATAAAAAAAAAATTTGAAGGAAGGAAATGAATATGGCCACGTACGTGTGACTTCAACCCGTTCTCACTCCCGCTTGGTCGTTGGCTCTCAGAGTTACACAGATACAAAGTCTGGCACGTGGGACTGCTGGGATTGGTTGATGTCACAGGAAACTCAGGTTATTGGTCAAATTTGCAAAAGAGTTGCAGTGATTGGTCAAAATTGCGAGTCACACCAAAGTCACGGTGATTGGTCGAATTTGCGTGAATTGGCGCAATCGTGACATCACAAAAAGCCTGGAGGGACTGATTAGGCTATCACCTGAAAATTGTTTGATTAAGAGATTGCTTGTTACTTTTTCCGATCTAGGAAGACACACAAAAAGACAGTTCTAAGGTTTGAACAAATTAAGCAAAGGTTGAGTCATTCATCGGCATGAGAATCAACAGTAAATGTTCTTAATGTTCTTAAAGTAATTAATGTTGCAGTATTTCCCATCAGTTTAGTGTGTGGCAGATAAAGCATATGGAGAAACAGACGGTGATGTTATAGGCTACCGATGATCCTTTACTTAAGCAGGGAGTTGAACACTCTGGAGTGTAGTCTAGACCTACTCTATCTGGTCTAGACCTACTCTATCTGTAAAGTGTCTTGAGATAACTCTTGTTATGAATTGATACTATAAATAAAATTGAATTGAATTGAATTGAACGTTATCGTTGTTCTGTTATTACTGTTCATATCGAAACATGTTTTTATGCTAATTAAGTACCTTATTGGTTTGAATATAAGATGTTTTTTTCTTCATTCCATAACGGGTCGCCAGTAAACGCGTGTTGCCCTCCTAACTGAAGCGAGTCACCGTCTTTCACAGCTAGCTAGTGCCAGGGCCTAAAACATGAAGAGACACAGCAATCGTCCCGAACAAAGTCTCAGCTGGAGTAGAGCCACCTGATGGTTGCGCTGTTACTCGCAGTGCTGATCCACTTTTGTGACACGACTGAAGTGTGGTGTCGCAACTTAATACATCCATGGTTGATGCTCCACGCCCCTGACCAGCAGCTGATTGGACGAACGTGTCACATGGGTCTGGCTGCTCAAGAATTTCAAACCACTGTCATGGCGGCTACGACTGAATACAATGTCATATTTAAAAAGGCCAAATAGGCCATGCAGTTGCTGAGGGTATACTCATTTCAGATTGACAAATGTCAGTTTGAAAGATTTTGAAAGGAACAACAATGTTAAAAACAACAGACAAAGCCAGAAATCTTGGTGTAATCATGAATTTTAACAGCCACATTAAGACAATTACAAAGTCAGCCTATTATCACCTTAAGAATATATCAAGGGTTAAAGGACTTATGTGTCAACAGGATTTGGAAAAACTTGTCCATGCTTTCATCTTCAGTAGACTTGACTACTGTAACGGTGTCTTTACAGGTCTCCCTAAAAAATCTGAACGCTGCTGCTCGGGTCCTCACTAAGACCAAGAGACTGGATCACATCACTCCAGTTCTTAAGTCTTTACACTGGCTTCCTGTACCTTAAAGAATTGATTTCAAAGTTCTTTTGCTAGTTTATAAATCACTAAACGGTTTAGGGCCAAAATACATTTCTGATCTGCTAGTGCACTATGACCCACCCAGACCTCTCAGGTCATCTGGGGCAGGTCTACTGTCTGTTCCTAGAGTCAGAACTAAACAGGGGGAAACAGCGTTCAGTTTCCATGCTCCTCATATCTGGAACAAACTCCCAGAAACCTGCAGGTCTGCTGCTACTCAGTTCTTTTAAATCAATTCTTTTTGATGTTGCCTTTCTTTAAATGGTTGTTAATTTCTTACGGTTGAATTTCTTATACTGCACTGTAACTTTTATTTTTGTGTTTTATCTGTTTTTATTTGTAACTGTTTATTCTTGTTTTATCTGTTTTAATTTTTTAACTGTTTTTGTGTAAAGCACTTTGAATCGCGCTGTTGCTGAAATGTGCTCTACAAATAAAGCTGCCTTGCCTTGCCTTGCCTTGCATGAAGATGGGCATCAACCAGCTTTTTTGCTGTGCAACATGTTTTCAAAGGCAGCGCCACCTTCCCGGGATGCTGCAGTGGAGCACGGCGCAACAGAAGTCTTGCATGGCCTGATGGATCTACACTGTCAGCTATTCAAGTCGCAGAGGCTGGTTTTAGAACGTAAGGGACATCACCTGTTTTAACAGCCAATAGAGAAGTCAGCGGGTAAAGTCGGCTATAAACTATAGAAATGTACCATTTTGTTTAAATGTTACAAACAGCTGGTCAAAATGGCAGTGTTTTAGACTGAGCCTCAATGACCACCCAA
Organism: Percina caprodes; assembly: GCA_013375575.1. Taxonomy (NCBI): domain Eukaryota; kingdom Metazoa; phylum Chordata; class Actinopteri; order Perciformes; family Percidae; genus Percina; species Percina caprodes. Next base: position 2,939,825 of record JABXJD010000039.1, read on the forward strand.
AAGCACAGGAATGTTATAGGGTCAAGCGAGCTAGAGAGAGACAAAGAGAAATAGCACCCAGCATTGTGTGAAAAAAGCGGTGAATCAGAGAAATAAAACGTGTTTTTGCCGACTCATCAATAGGAGTTTAACTGTAGCAAGGATCTCAATATCACAAACGTTATCCACATTAATATTTAGGTGCAAGAAATGATGAATCCAGCGACAAAAGAGTCGGAAGTCAGAACGGAAGTAAAACGAGGCGTAGTCATGGGGATAATACACCGTCTAAAAATACAAACAGCCAGAGAAAATCTTACCGTGGTCCTTAAAGTGGCTGCTTCCAAGAGATTGACAGGACAGTGTGTGATTATGTGACTGTAAAACGTAATGATGGGATGCCCGTTACCAGAGCAGTTGGAAATATTTACCGGTAATTTAAATGTGACGCTTTCATCTAAAAAGATACTGAAAATATTATTTTATTTAAAAGATGTTAAAAACCACAGCATACCTTGTTTGATTCAATGTGCTTTTATAAGAATTATTTTCAAATAAAATAATGTTCTTTATAAAAACAAGATTTGGTCTTCAAAAAGTATTTTTTCCAAAAATGAGTCTTGAAGGGGGAGTTGTCCTATATTCAATACAGTAATATCGAGTTAAAAATGCCTGATGGAAACATCAAATTCAAATAATAATAAACATACAGTTGTAATTACTTTGATGTACCTTACATGAACCTAATCAACAACAAATCATCTGACTTAGGTTTCTTAATTGCGTGTTTTCTCTAGCTTGATACAAGACAGACATTACTGATCCTTATTAGCACCATGTTGACTGTGTTTATAAATGTCACTGAACTCATTTCACCACTATAAATGATGCTCCAAGTAGCAATGTAGAAATGTAATAGTGCCCTGAACTACAACAGCGATGTGACAGTCAAGTTTAGGCACAAAAACAACTAGTTAGATTTCTCTTTCACAGCATAAATCAATACTAGTGAGGTGTAATTGCCACAGGATCCCAATTAAAGGACAGATGTCAAAGTATATCAGGATCTTAAATTGGCCATTACATGAAATGTTCAATATTATTATATTTCTAGAAGCACATCACAACTTCTCTGAATACACCATGTGCTGTTTGATCTTGCTTTTCTGACAGATAAGTGGGTTACTGTGAGTATTCAGTATTGTACAATATACTATATGTGTTGACATGATGTGATATCAGGCTGCTTTTGACTGTCTCTGCTCATTCTCTGAAATGTCTTCTTATTGAATTCTGGATGCTCTTTCTCTCTGTCTCCCTTCTTTTCTGCTACTATCTCTCCCCTGATTCTTTCAGAACCTGCATAATATTTTACCAAACGGCCTGAAGTGTCTTCTCTTTGCAGCTGATGCTTCTTATGTACTGTATGTCTTAGTCATTTGTCCATCTCTGCGATTGATCCTTTTCTGTTAGATAGCATCTTTAGCCTTTAATTTCTTGTGTAAATATGAAGTAGACTTGTAAGTGCTGGTTATTGATGCCAACATTACTGGATATTTACCGACGCTTTTAAGTTTCAAGACACTGTGTGTAGAATGTTTTATGTGAGTGGTATCTTGTCATCAGTCTGTGTGCTGCCAGCTCATTAATTCTGTAATATTGCAATTTATTAGCAATTAGCATACATTAGCAGAATTAGCAATACATAGGTCAAATGTCTTGGCTTGTCTTTGTATTATAAATTCAGCAGCAAGGACCACAGCATTAACAGGATGTGTTTTAAACAATTTAATTTAAAAAGAAATGTTAGTGTGTGAGGCTTAAAACTTCTTGTAGTTCTTCCACTTGTCTACGTTGTGGAAGAATCAGTAGGGAGACCACCGTAGCACACTGGCACGATGTACCCCATCCAGAGCCTAATCGAGAGGAGGAAAGAGAGGAAGAAACACGAAGAAGAAAATATGATGGGAAGGAGGGGCGCAGAAAGCGAGAGCCAAAGAGGACAGTGTTAGTTGCGTATTTATATGAGTGTGCACAGGTTCAAGTGTCTTGCTCCCAAAACTCTGCTAGATCGCTACAATTATAGACTTGGTGTTATGGTTTGAACCCTAGTTTCCCTGGTCTTGTGTCTGTCCCGGTCTCTGTGCTTTTCCCCGTCACTGTGTCTGTTCCTGTCCCTGTCTCTGTGCCTGTCCGTGTCCCTGTCCCCGTGCTTGTCCCTGTCCCAATGTTTGTTCCTGTCCCTGTCACCGTCTCTGTCCCTGTCACCGTTACTGTCCCTGTTTTTCTCCCTGTCCCTGCGTTGGTCCCATCCAAAATTGTCCCCCGCCGGTCTCCACGTCGTCTCCGTCCGTCCCGTCTCAGTCTGCCCTCTCTATGTCCACGTCCTTCCAGTCTGTCCCTGCGCCTGTCCAGTCCAAGCCGGTCCTGTCCCTCCGCGAGATTCCTAGTGCGCCCCCTACGTGGGCTTCCTCGCGTGCCCCCCGTGGGCTTCTTCGTGCTCCTCGTGTGCCCCCCCCGTGGGCTTCTTCGTGCTCCTCGTGTGCCCCCTCGTGGGCTTCTTTGTGCTCCTCGTGTGCCCCCGTGGGCTTCCTCGTGCTCCTCGTGTGCCCCCCCCCCCCGTGGGCTTCTTCGTGCTCCTAGTGCGCCCCGCCTCGGGCTTTTCCGGGCACCCCTCCACGGGCTTTCTTGTGTGCCCCTCCGCGGGCTTTCCCGTATGCCAACAAGTGGGCTCCCTTGTGCGCCCTCTTCCGAGCTCCCTCACGCCTCCTAGCTCCCCTCCTGTGTCTGTCCCTTCCCTTCTCTCTCCCTTTCTGTTTGTTCATGTGTATGTGTCTTAGCCCCTTCCTCTCTTTCTCTCTCTGTCTTGTTCTCTCTCTCTTTGTCACGGTATTTGAGTCTCTTTACCTCCCTCTCTGTCTGTCCAGCTCCCTGTGTCTCGGTGACTCTAACACTCTGTCTCTCTTTCCCTGTCTGTCTCACTCTGTCTGACTTTTCCCCTTTCTCTGTCTGTTGGGATCTCTGTCTCTCTTCACCTCTCTCTCTCGGTGTCCCTACCTCTGGTCCTTTTTCGGCTCCATGTCTGTTGTCCCATCTCCCCTCCTTGTGCCCTTTTTAGGCGTCTATCCTCATGCCCTGCCCTTGCGCCTTCTTTCTTCGTGCTGTTTCCTCGTGCCTCTGTTTCGTCTGGTCCCTCTCCTCCGGTCCCTCACCTGTCTCCGACCTTTTTTCTGGCTTCCCTCGTGCCCCATCCCTGGTCTTTCCTCGTGCCTGGTCCTTGTGCCCTTTCTCCTTGCGCCCTCACTTTGTCTCCTTTCTTTGTCTTGTCTACCCTTCCATCCCCTCTCCTTTTCGTCTCCTAAGCCTCATTCATCTCCTCATGTCCTTTGTCCCCTTGCCTCTTTTGTCACTCCTTCGTCTCATCACATTGCCCCTTTCGTCCTGTCTCCTCGCCTTTGTCTCATTGCTTCTCTCGTCTCCCCTCTTCACCTTGTCTCCTCTATTCGTCTTACCCTCGTTTTCATCTCGTTACCTTCCCACTTGTTAACCTGCCACCTCTCGTCGTGTTCTTCCCTCTCTTTGTCTTGTCCCCTCTTTCGTCTTGTCTCTCGCCTTCGTCTCCTAGCCTCTTTCGTCGCCGCGCCCCCTTCGTCTCCTTGTCTCTTTTGCCTTGTCTCCTCTCTTTGTCTTGTCTCCTCTTTTGAATCGTCGCCTCTCTTCCTTTATCTCCTCTCTTGTCACGTTTCATCTCTTCTCTCGTCCCGTCCTTCGTCTCCCCTCCTTGCTTGCCTCTTCGCTGGTCCAGCCTTTTTCTTTTGCCTCGTCCCCTCTTTCGTCTCCCTCTCTCGTCTCCTCCTTCCGTCACCTCTCTCGTTTCCATCTCTTGCTCGCCCTGTCGTTCATTCTTGTTCCCTCCTTCCCAGTCCCTCTCTTGTTCCCTCCTTCCCGGTCCCTTTCCTGTTCCCTCCGGCTCTCCTTGGTTCCCCGTGTTCTTCTGTCCCCTCTGTCTTTGTCCCTAGTGCCCTTGTGCCCCTGCTTCCCTGTGTCCTGGTTTCCCCAGTCTTCGGTCCCCCTCTTTCTCGTCTAGGTTTTGCCCTCTCTGGGTTGTTTTTGGTTCTTGGTGGGTTTGTTGTTTTTTTTTTTGACATCTGGTATCTGTCTTGGGAGGGGGGGAGGGGTACTGTTATGGTTTGGGTTTTTTGTTGGGATTATTTTTTCTTTCTTTGGCCTCCTCGTGTTTTCGTCCTGGTTTCGCCCTAGTTTTGAGTGTCTGTTTGTCCTATTTCCTGTTTTATGTTGGTAGTCTGGTTTCCTGTCTTGTCTAGTCCTGTCCAGCTTTGCTTTGTGTCTGTCTGATTGTCCAGCCCCGCCCTAATGTGATTCACCTGATGTCTCACCTGTTCCCTGTTACCTCATTAACTCATGTATTTAACCCCTGTGTTCCTTTTGTCTTGTTTCAGATGGTTTTGCTTGTTTGCCAGTCAGCGTGTCATGTGGAGTAGTCTTGTTTGTCTGCATTGCTGTTTTCCTTGAGTGTTCCTGTTTGCCTTATTTCCCAGTGAGTAATCCCCTGTGATGTTTTCTTGCTTTTTGTCTGGCTGAGACCTGTTTTGTTCCTTTGGCTTTTTGGTATTTTGGATTCCCCTGTTTTTGGACTTTGTCTGCTCCCTGCATTTCTTCTTTTGGATTGCAAAATAAAGGTTTTTGTTGAAGTTCCCTCCTGCCTGCTCTGCCTCTGCTTTTGGGTCCTCCTTCCTTAAACCGTGACACTTGCGGCTTAATGGTTTGGAGAGTGATTTCTAGACTGTCAGGGAGGGCCTGCACAATTCGGGGGAAAAATACGAATCACAATTCTTTTAGCTTAGAATTAATATCACGATTCTCTGCCACGATTTTTTTTTGGACCATGACAAAACAAAACAAATTGGCAGTAACAAACCAAGGTTATTATAGTTTTGCGTTTTTCCATTAGTTTAGATTTTTATTTCATTTTAGTTTAGTTTTTAAAGTGTTTGCTAGTTTAGTTGACTTTTTATTTTTTTTTAAATGCTTAGCTTTAGTTTAGTTTTTATTTAGTCTTTTTTTGTGATATGGGTTGTCGGGATTTGAAAAGGTCAGAAAAAGTATTGTGTAATAATAACTCAACAACATACAATTTTAGAAGTATGTATTCAACAATATAACACACACAAACAATGTACATATGATGATGAGCACAGATGTATAAACAGTCAACACAAGACGCTGCAGTAAGTGCAGAATGTGTTAATGTGTCCAGGAGAAAATCCTAACCAGCCAACTCAATCGACTCACACAGTTGTGTAGACATCCCAGTATTAATCCACATATTAACCCATGTTCCCTCCTGCTTTTGGTGTTCCTTCATATTTACTAACCAGCTACTGGGTCACCGGTGAAAGCCCGCCTGTAGTGTTCTCTGTCCTATGGTTGTCTCCGCCATGCTTCTGGCCCTACGTATCCATACATCCATGCCCGGAGCGTTACCGGGGTTAGCTTCTGTTTTGGGGAAATGTCACGGTCGGAAAGCTATAACGTTATTGGCTCTATGAAAGACATTGACAAAGCCAAAAAGGACATTTACTGGATAATTTTAACCAAACAGATTTTTTTGCCACTATAACACATTGCTCATCCCCACAAGTCTGTAAACATAGAGGCCTCAATGAAGAAAAGGGAGAGGATTGCAGCGCTTGGGAGTGCTTTAAAACCTATTTTATACAGTCTACGTTTAAAACTCACAGAAGAAAGTAGTAGCGTTTGTGATGCATTCGGCTCGTAAAATTAAATCAGAACAAAAGTCATTAAAAAAAAATTTAAATTGAATTTATTGAAAAAAGCGATTTTATAATAATTAATTGCGCAGGCCTACTGTCAGGGCATGTATTTTACATTATTATGGCTGCATTTATTTTGCTCTCTCCATGTTTCAGGTTGATTGACATTAGGCAACTAAAATACTTGGCTGTTGTTTGGGAAAACTCTTTGTTACAGTTTCGAAAAACAAATGTTAATTGCACATCTGCTGAACCTTATTTCCACAACGCCACATAAAGGCCAAACTACTTGCCACAGTTGCACTGAATGTTTGTGTTGGACGTAAAACGAGAGCTGCAGTTTTATCCAATATCAATGTCATACAGACAGATACTGGGTGGTTGTAGTCATGCCAAGGTTTGATTTGTCACAAATGCTTTTTTCACCATTACCATTGGAATGAATGAATAGAAAGGAGCAGTATGGAACAGTTAAATATTCAATTTGATCTTTATTTCTACTTAAGGACTGCAGATATAAATGGATGATTTGAAGCATTTTCTTTTTAAACGCCATTACTGTATGACATTTTATTGATTGCTTGAAGACTTTTGTAAACACAGCACCATTTTGAGTCTGCATGACAAAAGATACATTTTATAAAATTCAGAAAATACAGTCAAAATTATGTAAATGTCATGTTTCATAAACACGGCGCTAAATGAAATGATTAACTGTTTGTTTTAAGTTATATGCCTTGGCCTGTTTCCAATGTTCTCTTCTGTACACGGAATGTATTAAGAATTCCAACTGCATACAGTTTACTGAGAAGCACCTACACCCCAGGGCTTCAGTTCTCCTTCACTTTAATGTCACTTTTGTTTTCAAACTTACAAACCATGCTCAAATGTTACCACTTTGCAGCAGTCCCCTGTCTAAGTGGCAACATCAGTGAGTGTCTCTGGCGAGAACTGAGCAACTGTGCCAAAATAACACACCATGAAAGGCATCACGAACTCTGTTACTCAAGAAACTGTCACAATGGGCTGATGCAGAGGACTCTCATTTTAACATGCATTTCCCCTGTCAAATTGCTCTTGTAAGAAGGCCCATCACATCACAAAGGGAGAGAAACCACATAGCAGAATTCCCAATCCTCAGTTTAGCAGAGATTTGAAATAACAATCCCCATCAGGGCCAGGCAATGTCGGTTAACTTTCCCATTCACTGAACAATGGCACAGAGCCGACCCTCCCGAAGTATTGTACAGCGTCAAGGGACACAGCTCAATGGAATCAGCCGGGGGGATCTCTCACTTCTTAAGCTTTTCAGTAATGTGATCCCCTGCTATCTACATTACCATGAGATCCACCAGCCAGGTAGGGGCTGAGGCAACAGAGTTTCAGGCTGATAGGCTAATTGATTTCCGTTTTAAGCAAGAGGATTGGGGAAGTTGGAGAGCAGCGAAAGGGCCCTTTTTCAAAGCTGCAGCTTTCAGGCTGTAAGGCTACATTATACCTGACTCAAGGAGAATCTGATCTGATATTCTTGTACAGCTCTCTGAGGTGTTGGAGTGCATGAATAAGCTATGGGCTACAAGAATTCTCTGGTTGTCATCAGACAACTAGACAGACATTCCCCGAAAGGAGGGGGAAAACGGATATCATTTTATCTTTTTCACTTAGAGGATTTGTTTCCAGTGGCTATCTTTCTCGCTGGACATATCAATTAGAAGGGTGCGATGTTGTCTGTTAAAAATAGGAAAGAAAATAAGAAACCATTTAGGAGCATTGTATCTAACATAAATGTCAAAAACAAAAAAAGACCATTTATAAACAAAGAATGTTTTTCTTATCACAGAGACTAAATACAATCTCCAGGCGCCAGCCTTTTGGAGTGTAAGATATCAGGAGACTGGGTCTGCCCACGAGTGAATGAAAGAAAAATGCCGCCCAGGATAGATGAATGACAGATGAGTAATTTCTATTTATGAGGTTGAGAATGCTCACACTGAACTGCTGTCATGCCTCTACGTGAGTGAAATGTGTTTGCATGTATGAGTTTGCATCAGAGACAAAAGACTAAAAAGAAAGAAAAGAGAAGGTGAAATGTATTAATTTTTCGATTCCATTGAAGAGTCCCACGTTGTTCCCCTTTTTCCAGCCAGTATCACAGTTCTTGCCCTGCTTACAAATGGCAGGTGTTTCTCCAGAAAAGAGCAGTCGACCGTGGTCCACCCCCTTCCAGATGTACGACTGCTTCGTCCCATTCACAGATGTAAAGAAGGGAGAGGAAGTGTGCATTTGGATAAAACCAATCTAGCTGAGATGTACAACATTTCCAGGCACATCCAGTTACAGGAGCTGCTGCATAACTTAACATTTACAATCTTTCCCAAATAAATTCACCGCCTATATCCACTGAATATTCATATAGTGGAACCAGTTGTTGGACAAGGGGAAGTCTTACACCTTTATCAATGTAAACTGTGCATCATTGTACAATCTGCCATTAAAACAGGAGTTTACACCAAATGTTACAATAACAGATGGACAGCATTGCACATCAAAATCAATTATGGCTCAATGTAAAATAATCTGAACTAGCAAAAATGCCACTTCTACAGCAGTAGGCAACAGTAGGCAATGTATTTCACTGCTCCATGGGCCCAAGTGCAGTAGCAGGGCCGTTCATCCGGGTAATTTTATACAAGGAAGTAAAAAATGTTTGGCTTCATGTGCCACTGAGCAACTCTAATAGGAATGAACACTGTAATCAGAATTTTTTAAACATCCATGTTGAGAACGGGTAGGCTTCACTGCTCCTTTTGTGTCAATACAAGAATCATTCAGGCAAAGTACTGACTTGTAGTTCACCCGCATTTTAACTAACTATCCAAGCCCAAAACGCAGTCACCGTAGTTCTGTGCCTAAAACAAAATCAAAATTAGACTTGAAGCATAAAAATATGCAGTGTTGCACTTTACGCACATATAGCGTGAGTAAAACACCATTCGTTATGCAGCCTGTGTAGACACACTGTTATCCAGAAATAGATTCAAAAATCACCCTGGTAACTCCTTGTTAAATCTTGCCAGAGCAAAACCCATTGAGCAAGTTAAACTAGGTTTTCTGTATTCCCAATTCTCACAAAATGTTACCACAACACTAACGGATAGCTATGTAATTATCATTTTCTTCTACAGTGTTTGAGTAACTGCAATGCTCTCACTCTAGCAAGCTTCCTCATTTAGTACCCAGCAAACCCTTCTGTCTCCTTACTAATGTTGTCACAGTACTCACAGTACTCTGCAGTACTTTCAGCAGGTTAATTACACACTAGCCTCACAGTCTCTCAAAGCAGAAAAGGTTGCTTGCTAGCTCCATGCAGTGCCATTGTTGAACTCCCCCATTATGCATTCTGTATCTATAATGCAGTCCTGAGGGAATCAACAGACTTAATTGGCAGACTGTTGCACACACAACCAGTTGCATGCCTCTCAGTCACCTGTTATCACAATACTGACTGCTGCAGAGAAAGCAGCGTTTGAATTCTTTAAAGTAGGATCACGGCAATAGTTGCAGAACATTTTGCAAGCGCTTCAGTTTCTCCATCAGCCAGCTCATTCTCTGGTAGCCTGCCATCAGTCATCCAGCTGTACCTCCTAAATGTGTTTCAATCTGCCATATCTCAGCAAACCTAGAGAGACGTGTAACAAGTCATGTGTCTCTCACAAATGGAGCCAGCAACAACTACCGGAACAGAGAGAGGGAATTGCTGGGAGGAAAATGTCTGAGCTGTTTGTTAATTGGAGAAAACATTTAGCAGACTTCTTCACAAACATATGACAACTCCACCTGTTCGTTTGCCAGTCTCCCTTGCTTGTGTTACAATATGGAGCTGACAGTTCTGCCTGGGAGTTTGGCTGCTGTCTTGACAAGAGAGAAAAAAACATGAAACACTTGCCTTGTCAAAACTCACATCACAACCATCAAAATGTAAAACCAACAAATCATAGATGGGTTTTTTCTCTAAAAAAAGGTATGTGTTTTTCCATTTGCTGCTGCAATTTGCTGCTTTAGATGAGCAATGGATTTCACTTTCCAAGACAAATGTTCCTTAAGAATAGGAGTGCCATAGTTATAGAAATAGTTTGTCATTATTTTCTGATTTCTTTGTGGTATTTGTGATATAGATTTACTTTTACCACGTTTTCTTTTTTTATATGTGCTTTTCATCAAAGGAAAATACTCAAGAAACGTACAGGCACATATATCCAGGACACATACTGGCAAGAGGGTAGCCAGCACACACACCAAGCTCCACAAACAAACAAATCAATAATGCCACATCATTACTCGTGGTGCTATTAACCTGGTGAAACTTGTAACTCTACAAATTCCATTTCTTAACAAGCAGTCTAGTCAGATGACAACAAAATAATATCCATCTACTTCACCGCAAAAACACATAACTCTGTCCCTAAAAACACTTGCACTTAAAGCATATTTCTCGCCAAAATGCAACAAAGAGTCTTTTTGTGAATGTATACGAGTCATAATTTCATTTAAAAGCCTATTTACGACGGAAGAGACTTATGCTCAAAATCACTATTTTTAAAATACTAAGAAGGCTCAACATAGTATGAAACTTTGCTCTGAGTATCACCAGGGGCTCTAAACACGAACTCTAGCATTAAGAACATTGTTTGTGTACACAGAGTTTACTAAAAAAGATTTTAACAACTCGCCGTACATCTAGCAAGTCAAAAATAGTTGAGGGAGGAGAGTAAAGATGAAAAGCTCCTAAAGCTTTGTTCCATATAAATCTACGGATAATGTGTTATGTCGTTAGTGAAAAACAATATTGACCTTGTAGTTGAAAAAGGAGCCTTGTTTTAAGAATAAAAAAATGTATTATTGACTGGGAGAATGTCAGATAGCGTAAACAACAACTGCTAACATGAATTGCTCAAAACCTTTCTTTTTAGTAAACTCCGTGTACACAAACAATGTTCTCAATGCTCGAGTTCATGTGTAGAGCCCCTGGTGATACTTCGTGCAAAGTTTCATGTTGTGTCGAGCCTTCCTAGTGTTTTAAAAATAGCTATGTTGAAGCTAGTATAAAAGTCACATTCAAAAGTCCATTTGACAGAAAATCGAGAATACAGTCAATCTTAAAAGTGTCTCTTCCGTCCTAATTATCAAAAGTTTGACTCGGGTACATTCATAAAAAGACCCTAGGTTGCATTGTGGCGAGAGTTACGCTTTAACAAACAGGTTCATAAAAAAGTCAAAGTGTACAGTACATCACAGCCAACATTACACTATAACACAACCACTAGCCTCAGCTGTGTCGTACAGATTGTGACATATGGTGCACACCATCTGAAAATCATGAACTCTAAACTACAGTACTCTGCACACATTGCCAACTATAGGTAGTGGAATGTAGGCAAGTTATATGTATTTTCAATCCCAAGAGGCTCTTGAAAAACCTCCTGTTCCTTTTTCACAACAGTACTGAAAGTGAAGCATAATAAGCTCGCCAGGGCATATACAGTACATGCTTTTTTTTTTCTTCTTCTCCGTAACATTTGGAGCTGAATGGATTGGACTCCAGACAACAGTCTTCAGAGAACTTAACGATCATGCCATCTGGAGGCACGGAAGTGTTGTAGCCACTGATATCGATCATCTTTGTACACTTTACTCTCACAGATGGTCAAAAAAACCACCATCTGGGCGCAGGTGTTGGTGCTTTGAAAAAGGAAAAGAAGCCACAACAAAATGGCCATAAAAATATTTGTTCTGACACTTCTAAAAGTTTGCTTCAATTAGAAAGCTTTTAATGTGTGAGACTTTTAAGAGTTTGTGTGTGTGTGTGTGTGTGTGTGTGTGTGTGTGTGTGTGTGTGTGTGTGTGTGTGTGTGTACACATAGCCCCTAGGGCTTAAAAGTTTCAAACAAAATTCATAACTTAAATTTCATTTTACCTTCAGATAGGCTACAAACTGCATTGCACTACCTACTACACAGTAAATACCAATGTATATGAGATACTGATATGAGTCTTGTTTGTGCATTTTATTTCATGGTTGTCATCTCACATGAATAACTTTATTTAAGTGCAACACGGGATTTATTTATTTTTTTGTAGAAAAGCACAAAGTCCTGGAAAGACACTTTTTGAACTCAGACACCATAACAATGCTGCCATCAAGTGGTCAACTATCATCATTACATCAATCATATAATCTTTTGGGTCTTATGGTCTTGGTTATCATCATCATCATCATCATCATTATATGAATACCACCATTAGGGCACACGCTCTCCTTTAGTTACTCACAGAACCAGCTGTTGAATTAATCACAATGTATACATCTACCATAATATGTGTGTGCAGAATGGGTCAGGGAGACATGTATCAGTATCTGGTTTATTTGCTTTACAGTTGCAGTTGTATAGATAGCCTTTTTATTGGAGTAGTAAAAAATCATGGTATTTAATGTTAGTGGGTCAGAATTTGTCTATCAATGGCTTCAGTAATACATTTGTGTGGCCACTAGATGTTGCTGCTTACCATTAACCTAACCCCTAGCAGTAGCAGAAGGTGCTCCTGCATCTTTAGGAACACTTTGGTGCAGTACACAACAGATGAATTAGATATGGAGACAGACTCAAAACCACAAAGAGAGGATCAGCCTTGTTTTGTCCATGTGCATCCTTTACTCTGCAAATCAACCCCACGTGCATGGACAAACGTCTGTAACAGAACATGCAGGTGTTTACTGTATAACTAACTGCTCCATCTTTTTTTCCATGATGCCCGTCATTTTAATATCCTGTTAAAATCCTAGGCTGAAAATGCTGAAATGTTTGCAGTTTATTACTCCACATGTTACATTTGTACAGTACATGTGCTGGTTGGGGCTAAGCTGTTGGAACAAACACAAACTCTCACACACACTCTGTCTCAAGCACACACAGACACAGACACACACACACACACACACACACACACACACACACACACACATAAAAAGCACTGCAAATTGTATTTAATAGTTCAAGCTCCAGCCCACGTACTTCCACTTGCTTTGTTTTGTCTCCACCAGGCCAATATGTGGTGAGTGTAATCAAGCCTGGAGCCAGAGAGTGAGAGAGTGAGAGAGAGAGAGCGAGAGAGAGAGAGAGAGAGAGAGAGAGAGAGCACATTGCCTAGATCCATCTGGCCCTCACCTGGAGAGTATAACAAGCCCTGAAGCTGCCGCCTATCAGAGTAAAGAGGGTAACGACAGTGTTAGAGGCCTTCAGCCAAACTAAGTCACATTAACGCGGTTTCTGGAAGGAAAAATAACGCTATAGTCCCAAAATCATTTTTCTCTGCTGTGATTTTCATTGAAATACATAAAAATGCTCTGTTTCTATTTCTCTCTCTGTATGTGTACAGTACTACGTGTTTGCACTCAGATATTTGTTGGTATGTGTGTGCATTTTCTTCCACACAGTGTTTTTGTATGTCTATAGCTGTCCTTTCACCTATTGTTGTGGACTGACGCTGCCTTGGCAATATTAATTCCAGGTTCCAGTCTTTCCACATTTTCTGAAATCCACATGAAAGTGTAGGTCTGTTAACAAACCCTGGGCCTTGTAAAATCCTGGAATGTGTGTTGTGTGTTTCCTCGAGGCCAAAGTCTAAAAGTAAAAGTAAAACCTTTTTACAAAGGATGATTTGTTATGGGTCTGCAGGTCTTTGAGTAGTTCTCTTGGGTTCTATTTTTCTGAGGACTTTAATTGTCTATCAATGGCTCACTGTAATAATATAATACCATTAATTCAAGCTTTGTAGGCATTTACTTATCTTTACATTTTCTACTTTTCTTTATACTATATTTAAGGAAACATTTTCCTTTTAAATCATCTTGTAATGTGGTTCCGCCAGTAATCACAAATGTGATTCAAGAGTCAAAATTATTTGTATTAATTTAGAGTTCAGATTTTTATATGAAAACATAAAAAATGAACATAATTAAGAAATATTTCAATGTATTAATTCACAAAACTAAAATATACTGTATATGTTGATCAATAAGTCAGTAGTGCACAGTAAGTCTTTTAATTATGCAGTTGCATATGTTATTTAAGCTAAACTATAATGAATTTCTGCTTTCCCATTTTTGGATACTGGTTTCTTTAAAGTTATGTGATAAATTATGTATGTATGTAAGTATGACACAGCATAAATATTTAAATAAATAAATAAAATAAAAGTGACTCAATAATATATGTGCTTCTTACATTTTGGTACCCACTTGAGAAAAAACCTATTCAGCATTCAGAAAATCAGCTCTGACATAGCTGACAATGTGTGGGCTCTGCTTTAACACACTATGGAAAATATTCCAGTGTGGCCTACCAGTACAAGAGAAGCAACATAGCACAGTCACAGCCCTAGTCTCATTGCTTAGACCATAGCTGAACCACAAGGGTTCTTGATGTTGCATCCTTTGAGGCCAGGCCTGTTTACATGACATAATGATGACCATGCTGTCAGTTTAAAGCATCTCAATACTCTCCATTCCCTCACAGAAGACACTCATCAGAGATTCACAGATGGTCTGTTTGGTAGTGGAAATGTGGCTCATTATCATGGGTAAAATGATATGAATTGGGAATTTAGCCTTTATGTCAGTGTTTATTGTAATGTGTGTTCTGTAAGAAAAAAAAACATAAATTGAGACCATGCAATGGAGAGAAAGGAAATGGGAGAAAGACAATAACAAAAATCAGACAAGAAAAAAAGTTCAATATGGAATCTAAGATCTTGTATGGTGTGTCAGGGCCCCATTTGGAACCTAACTGTTGAGAGCTGTGTTTACTATTTGTCAAACAATGGCACAGCAAGTGAAATTTTAAGGAGATGTGTCAGTAGGTGTGCCAGTGTGTGGCTTCGCTCTCTTTCTCCCAGTCTCTCTTCTTTTAATGTAATAATGTGCAATATATATGTATAAGTTTGCAAATGTGTGCTTGTATGTGCATGCGTGCGTGCTTGCGAACATGCATATCATGTGTTCCTCTTCGAAGCATGTTTGATGGGAAAGCCCCATCAAGGTTTGATTTTTAAACTGGAATGTTTTAAACCAAGTTCTAACATTGTGTGTGCATCTGTCCGTATATATTCAGTAACTATCATCTCTACATGGATAGGCAAACTTGCATGAAAGTGCTTTATGGATAAACTCACTATCAAGCTCTTGTGGTGAGATTATGATTTATTATTTTGCCTGCGATATTTAAGCATGCAGTTTCTATTTAAATATCCTAAACCAACATTATTTTACAAGACAACTTAGTCTCAAGCGTGTCTCTTACCGTTTCTTAAATTTGTCAGTTGGTGTGGGCCCTTACCGACAGAAGATCCCAAATCTCGTCCTCTTTGTTAGACTTTTTTTTTCCATCACCGTCTTAAAGTAAATCCCCCTTCTTCCTCCAAAATGTGATTTCTTCCGGTTTTGCCCAAACAGCATGAAATAACTTCAACACACCTACTTGCTGTGAATTCTTACACATTGGGCTCAATTGGGTACACTGACTAGTTTTTAAGGAGCTTGCAGGGTAAACACTGTTTGATGTCCAATACCAACTGAGTCGGACATTTGCGTTCTCCCATACAGCTCTGCTGGGTAATGTCTAGATAATTTCAGGTTTGCAGCACATGTGTGAAAGGGTCTTAAGTGCATTAGGTTCCTTAGTGCTACCATGTTATCATAAAACTGTTAAGTACATTCTGCAGACTGCTATATAAAATATACAGAATGTGTCTTTCCATTATAGTTTTTCAATGAGTGTGTTTTTAGGATCAAACCAACCAAATACTCGTCCTCATTACTCTGTTAATAGAGTCTCCCCTTTTGACCATAGGTCAGCATTTTGCAAAATGACCCGTGGTACAGCTGAGGTGATGGCTAAGGAGATTTAAATGTGTATAGTGGCCATGCAGGTGATATCTAATTAGCTAACCGTACAATGAGATCAGTCCAGAAGAAGAGCTCTGGTGTCACAGGTCATGGTTTTGGCCTAAGGCAGGGGAGGTGCTTAATCTGACCCCAGAGTCCACTTCCAATGTGGACTTTCCCTGCAGACCCTGAGGGTAGACAATAGATGCAGAAAAGTGGGGGGAAATAAACTACTAATCTCATAGTCAGTGTTGTTTTCTTAAACATATTTTGCCTATTCAAAATGTGTTTATTTAACTAATCTAGGGAGGTAATTCTTGCTCTGCATATTATTTTTGTTTGTTTGCTTCTTTGTTGTGTTTTTCCCTACCATGACATATATTAGCAAATCTTGTATGAAAGCCACCGTGGATAATCTGGTGATGCTGATGGACATAAGTGTGCCTCTACATTTGTTAAAGTGCTGTGAGATGACAGCAGGATACGGGGGTAAATTATACAGTTGCTGTATTGCTGAGGAAAGGGGAGAGGAGGAGGAGGTTTTCTAAAAGGAGGAACCAGATAAGAGGATAAAACAGCATCACATGTACAGAGGAGCATCTGCAAGAGAATAAAAGTAAAACAGAACAATAGAGATGAGGTGTGACCATTCAATGAACATTTAATTTATTTCGAGCTGCAGATTCATCTGTGGGTCATTATCATAACACACCTTATATGAATACCTATAATTCAAATTAGGTGGGATAGAGCATGATGTTAACAAAACTGATATCAACTCACCCTTTTCCAAACGGAAATAACTAAACAAACAAAAGCTTTTGTATTCTGCTATTTAATTATTTGATAAGAGCCTTTGCTTTTGCATGAAAAAATATGTTACTTGTTTGTCACGCCTTTGCCGATCTGACACTCTCAGTTCTGTTGAGTCTCAATCTCTCCTCACACTGCCAGACCTTTTCCCAAATGGGGAAACATATAACAAAACGCAGCAGAAAAGCCCTTGTTCTCTTCTAAAGTGCAATGTGTCTGCTTACCACCTGGGAGGCAGAAACAAAGAACCGTATGACTCACAATTCACCACCCCAGCTTCCTTTCAACTGTCACCCTATTTATTCTCCAAGCAGAGCTCTGATGGTTAGATGTTGGACAAGAGTCCCAGCTTTTCGACAGTTCTGTGGTGGTTGTGGTTTCTCTCTTTCTCCTCTCTCTCTCTCTCCCTCTCTGTCCCTAGCTGTCTCTCACTGTGGCCTTGTTGTCTCTAAAGTTCCCGCAGATTAAAGGATAGGCAGGAGAGGAACACACACTAAGCTAAGTGTGTATGCATTTTTAGTGGTTTCCTCTTTACTCTGGTGCTATTTTTATATGTTTGATTATGCCATCATGCAGTCAGAATTAATGACAGAATACGATGCATGAGTGCAGATCACTGAAAATTTTGGCAGCAGTTGAATGTCATCTAGATTGACTGTCATGTGGGACAGATGCTATTTTAGGGGGTGAGATTTGAATACGTAAGTCATTGACTGTAAATATTCTTTAAAACGTTCTGAGATGGTACATGTGGCCGCTTAAGATTTATTGGCAAGAAAGTGAAACGTGGAAAGAATTAGAAGTCAACAGACTTTTATAGTTCATCATTCCTAGTGAGTCACACAGGATTACATTTTCACTTTATTGAAAGTAGATTAAGGTATTAAGTAGCACATTAATTGTTTGAAAGTAAGTCATTACTTCACTACACCCAGTGTGATCAGTTTCAGAAAAGCCATGCACTCCCATGCCATTTATGTCTATCATGATATGGCTTCAGACCGCTTCCTTGCCAGCCATACAAAAATCTATGCATATTGCTTGCGGCAGCAGTCATGGTGGCATGACATCCAAAGCCACGTTGCTGTACCACTGTGGTGGTACTGTAGATCTCCATAATTTTCTCTATTCCTTGATCTGTGCCCATCTGCGTATCTGATGGCTCGCCTGCAGACTCGATCTCTGTCATTTGTTCCAGCATGTCCCCGTTAAGTCTCTGTTGCTCTCTGGGAACATGGACCACAATAACCCCCTTGGGGGATTGTTGTCCTAAATGTTGTTGTGAGTACATTTTAGGTAGTTGGGGGTCAAAGAGAGCAGTCAGAAAAATAGAAGAAAAATGAATGGTAGAGAAAGGGGGAGACAGGGGAGGTTGAGGAAGCGTTTTTAGTTGAAACATGTTTTGAGTATGAGACTGAAATCCTTCTGAACACTCAGTAATTGGAAAAATATGAGGGGGAAATAGTGGATTTAACAATAAAAGCCTTTTTGTTCATCTGTCACAAATTCAGCTCCTTCAGTTCCTGATGGCCATTTTCCTCCTTTTAGGGAGAAAATGCAAACACTGTTCCCATTTTATGCCGTGTACTGTAGTTCTTTATGTATAGTTCAGCTCAGTGGTTTTGTACTAGGCTTTGGGGATATTTCGCTGAATCGGTTAAACTTGTTAAGACAAAAGTTATTGGTATGAAGATTTTGAATGTAGTTTTTGTGTTCTCTTTTTAATAAAAGTAACTTTTGTATATGGCTTAAGTGTCCCTAACAAATACTCACAAATGCTAAATGCCAGCAGCACAGCTGTGTTTTAACGTGGGGTTATTTTGTTAATAAAACAAAAAATAGAAATGATTTGTTATACAGCTCTGATGACTTAAACTTCCTGTAAGTGCTGATTACTATATTCCAGTCTATGAACACGACATGTCATGACCTCTCCTTCTTTTCTCATTTATCACACACACACACACACACACACACACACACACACACACACTGGATTATTTTTGACTAAAAAGCTACAGAAGCAGTTTTACTGGAGCCTGTGTTATTTTTATATGCCAAAGAATTTGACCAGACTCCTGCAAGGCTTCTGACACATTATATAATTCAGACCTTGCCACTTATCCCACAGAACCCTTTCTCTAACAGCCGTCAGACTGATTTACACAGCAGGGGTCATTAAATGTGCAACCAAAGAGACACTTATGAGGTTGTAAAGCTACCTCATTCTAAGTGTTTGCCCTAATGGCTTCCAAATGGCCAGGTCTCATCTGACTATGATTTTCACATCAATGTATTACATGTAAACAAAGGCCCAGGCCAGCGGAGCATGAAACCCCATGCCTTTGTGACGTGTTGCTTCGTAAGTCATTGATGAAAAAGGAGCCACATAAACAGCATCAGGCAGTTTGAGAGTGAACATGTGGTCAGGTTAAGTGACCTTGCAACAAGAAAATATTTACTTAAAGCTGAGAACAGAACACTGTATAGGAGAGTAGTGCATTTTCTAATGTGTGTTTGTGGTTAATTCAATTTTAATTTGTTTATTAATCCCCAGTGGGGAAATTACAATTTACACTCTGAGTACACACTTTGTTAGTAATCACACACAGGCCTGAAATACACATTCGCTCGGGTCCTATACATGCACTAATGGAGAAATGTCAGAGTGAGTGGGCTGCCAGCTGAACCAGCGCCCTGAACGGTTGGGGGGGTACGATGCCTTGCTTAAGGGCCCCTGGCAGTGCCCAGGAGGTGAAGTGGCATCTCTCCAGCCACCAATCCACACTCTGTACTTTTTGGTCCTGATGGGGACTTGAACCAGTGACCCTCCAGTTCCCAACCCAACCCCCTACGGCCTGAGCTACTGCCACCCCCCATTATTGATTGGGAATGGGATTTACATGTAAGAAATGAAACGCACCTCATGGAGTTTTTGTATTAGCAAGAAGCAGCAGTCAGAGATGAGATGCAATCAACACATTTGTGCATGCATTGCATTTTTATAACACACACATGTTACATTTATCATTTTAACTTGTTCTTGAATTGGCAGTTTGGAAAAAAACATTCATATTTACACCCGCATTAACAGGTTTTTTACCACTTGGGGACAGGACAACAAGCTATCGCTACCATGTGTCTCAGCTTCATGCTGTCAGCCAGTAAGCTATGTTTGTGTTTGTATTTGTATGCTCAAGTATGCAGAGATGATAGAGGAAATTATACTGGGGGCGTTGCTGATGCTGCTTTTGATTTTGATTTTGATCAAAATCGAAAGCTAATTTCTAACAATTTTCCATTTAAAATCAAAATTGTCACAACCCTGTGGCATATGGTTTGATCTCCACAAACTCCTGAGAAACGAGAAACATATCTGATACCAAATGCACAACTATGCTATTTGATGCGGCAGGCAGCATACACTGGGGTTATCAGAGCGTTGTCACTGAAAACAGCTGCATATGTAGCGTGACATGCTGCTGATGAGAGCAGTGAGACTGAACCAAAACAGTAAATTTGTGGTCCTTAAAGCCAAAACAATGAGCTGCACAATGAGCAAATTCATGAACACACACATCAAGCACCTAAAATAGCATGCAAACTCTTGGTGTGAACTGATGCTGATTTAAAACACTACACAAGTTACAATTTTACACACACACACACACACACACATTGCACACATGAATGCAAATTAATGTACACACATACAATTTGCCTATGTTTCTAGTTACAATGCAGCAGGTCGGATATCAGATTGCAGGTGACAGGGTTAAACCTGTAGCTCCTGCCCCGGCTCCTCCCCTCTCCCCCCTGCATGCCTCAAGGCAGAGAGGGCGGCTCTGGGCCGACTTATGCCATGCCAGAGATTCACACCGGCAATTTGAGCTGTCAGCGTGATCATGAATCACCTGGCTGAGGCGTCATTATTCTGGGAGATTTATTAGAAACACACAGGCCAAATTTCCATACTAAAGCAGCAAGTGGAAGAGCCCTTGAGGTGTTGAGGTATTAGGTGGAGAATATGTGGGAAAATAAAAAAAATGGGGTGTTGACATTTATGAAGCAGGTTGAAGGGCTTTATAGTGTAGTGGTGGTGTGGTTTCATTGTTTTGATCCTTAGTTGCTTAACCGCCTGTAATCATATTTTTATTAATGAAGTTGATGCTAAAATACATTTGGGAATTGATCTCACCCTGAGTCACATGCAGGAACAAGTGTTGGAACTAAAGAGAAAAAATAAGGTAAATGCATTCTAATGTTTGGCTTTGTCCACAAAAAAGTGCTTAAATCTGAAGATTAGATCTAAAGATCTGTTAACAATAACGGCAATTGTACATATGTGCATTGTCTCAATTGTTTTCAGCTTTTACAGTAGGGATGTAATACTTAGTAAGTAAAAAGCAATGCTTAATGGCTGGAAATTATCTGTCCGTCTAAGATGACGTGCGTGTGATGGTGCTGTTGATGTGATTTTATAAAATGAATACTTAAGGCTGTAAAGTGATTAAGTGTGTGGACAACACACACATTTACTCAAACAAACTGGAATGAAATCCTATACTTGTGTCTTTAGACCCTAATAGTTCACATATTTGTTCAAAGGCACTATGGTGACAGTTTTTCATTATTTCTAACCTCATTGTTTCTTCACATTTTCCCCAACCTGTATGGGGATTGAAGCCAACAATGTTGGTACCAAATGTACTTCTTTGTAACCTTCAGGTACACGTCCACTGTGGCTCTAGATTGGAACCTTGTTATTGCCAGCTGGAGGCTCCTCATATTCTAATCTATATTTCACAAACAAAGAAACAGTAGGATGATTCATAGGATCTTTTTAATTGCAATGCATTAAAAAAAGGAACTAAAAAATAAAGTGAGTGTATTTAAGAACAAGGAGAGAAGAAAGTCATAAAAACAGGGCCATACCAGCAAACCTCTAATACCATGTGCCGCAGCGCTACACATGCATTCCTCTTCCACAGAAGTAGGAGCGATAGCCTCCCAACCGCAGAACTAGTCTGAGCAGCTCCTGCTTATTCCCATAAGAATGATTGAGGTTCTGATTAAGGTTGTGTGTTAATGAGTTGCACTTCTGAAATGTCCAAGTGCCTGAAAAATTGTATTGCAATCTGACAGCACCACCTCTCGACGTCCTGTCTCCATTTCACACCTTAAATTAACTCTCTGCATGTAACCTGTAGCACTCCTGTTGATTTGAACTAACAACCACTCTTAGCCAAATAAGCCTCAGATTTTCTCATTTCAGTGACATAATCTTGGATCTTTTCCAGTTTGCAGACTGCGCTTTGATGTTGTTATAATTTGCATCTATGAATAACATTTGCTTAAGCACCAAAGCTAAGTGTATACATGTGTTTCTGAGTATTTGTGGATGTCATGTTCAGGGATATCTTATCATGTCATGTTCATGGATAACTTGACAAGGATGTGTATCCCTTCCTGGACCCTTACTTTTTTTGTATCATTCTTGATAAGCACACAATTGTGAACGATTTTCAACACATACATTGTTGAGTGCTATACACATTTTTTTCGTAGCTTCGTTAACTAAGACCCAGTTGAGCTTCTCATCTGGAACATTGTTAAAATATAGGTGAGTAAAAGTGTTACTTCAATGTCAAGAGGAATTTAATTTTTAGTGAGTGTACAGTAAGTATGTTAAAAAAACAAACAGCCGATTGTGTATAATTTGAACTTGATTTACAAAAAATAACACTACCAATAGCAAAACTTGGAAGGAAACAAGTATTAAACTAGCCAGTAACACCAGTGAAACACACACACACACACACACACACACACACACACACACACAAACACAGTATGCCCAATAGCTGTTGGTGAATCTACTTAGCAGTATGACATTTAATACAGATAGAGAGAGACAGGCCTGTCTGGTCTCTCTGTCTGGCAACATTGGCCTGTCATTATTTATGAGGAGGCTGTGGGTTCTGACCCCTCTGGCCTTTTTTAATTAAATTAGATACATGTTGTGCCCTAAAGACCGGAGACCCCCAAGATAAAGATTTGCTAAGGCTTCATGACCCTGGTAAACTTTAGATCTTACACAGGGAGCTGATGTTGCATGTCATAAAACAAAGAGATTAAGGAAGAGAGAATTAGAATATATAAACTCATGAAGGGGGAGACACTGAGAATAAATAAAAGATAAGCATGTGAGAGATAGAAAGTAAGAGAGGGCACAGAGATACAATAAGTGGAAAATGATGAAAAAAGAGAGAAACTGATAGTGCTGCACCCTGAAGGGTGGTTTAGTGTAGCACCAGTAAGGGTGTCATGGCAGAGCCCTGGCATCCTAACCTCAGGCCTATATTTTGTTGGTCAGTCTGTAGTTTACAAACCTGACAGAAGCAGCAAGTCCTTCATTGTACTGGTACACACACCCCATTAGCCAAGGGCTTCCTGTTCTCTGTGGCAGCTCCGTGACAGTTAGTTTCTACAACTGAACATGTCATGCCCCTGAGTAGCCTACCTCTGCATGTAGTACTGTATGCACGGTGCGATTTTCAGTTGGGGATGCGTGGGATATCCCACTTTCTGGTCTAAATATCCCTGCCTCGGCTGAATTATTTTTTTATCCCCTCGTGGGGACAAAATGTATTCCCCCCTCAAAGCGATCAATGCTGCTTCACCAATAGACTATAAATTATAAACCTAAAATAAAAGTATTTTAAACTAGGTGAAGCGTGAACACACTGCCATAGAACAATAAAATCTGAGCGGCAGTTGCTGTATTTAGCATAGTGCACTATATCTATGGTATTGAAAGGGGGATTTTATTCTTGCATGTTTTGTTTTGTTGTGCATATTCAATCCTACAACTGACTTCCTGTTAGTTGGAGAACTAATTTTAGTAATTGAACCACTTAAGGATTGTGTCAGAAAGACCAGTCAATTTTTACTAGTCTGTCTAGTATTATGGTATTTTTGTATTGTGTTAAAGGCAGCATTGAAAGGAAAATTCTTGTATTTTTAATATTTGTCATATTGTGAAACGTGTTGCCATTGTTACCATAAATCATGCAACCAATTGGCTTAGTTACAGCAAGAAAGTTGCCCCAGAAGTAACTTCTTCAACATTTACCAAATCTCTAGAGATTTCGAGTGCAAAGATAGATTAGTAAGAATCACGCACTTCTGAAAACAAGACCCAGGTTTGAAAATACTGGAATCTCTTCAAGTGAAGGGGAAAGTAAGGTTGTTGTATTTATATATGCTGGATATGAAAATAGAAACCACAGCAAGACACAAGACCACATGTGGTGGTTGTGAGTAAGTAGATTACACATAGAGGTGATAAACACATAAATAGCAGTAGTTACATTTTCAGGTTCTCAAGCTGTCTTCATGAAATGGGTGTAAAGATATACTGCACCAAGGCCAGTTTTTAGTCTTGACGGTAATATTTTGTAATATTTCTAAGCCAGGCTATTCTCTGTGAGTCACCACACACTTAGCACTTTCTCAGTGGAGCATTGCTCATTCACATTTTCCTTAATTTTTCAACCATTCAAAGTATGCCAGTGTTCATCATTTTTCAAAACTAATGACTAAACCCAAGCGTGAAAATCTTAAAATGGCATGACTGTCATCGTAAGATCCTCTTCTTTTTGACATTTCCACATATTCCATGTCAGATATCAGAGAGACTAGGAGAGATTAGGAATGCCAGAGACTCAAGTTAGAGTGACATTTCAAAGCTGGCCTGCAGTCATCTGCTGGTAGATTCATCAGTGTCAACACCATAAAGCTCTCATCAAAGTGTCTGGGGAAAAAAAAAAAAAAAAACAGAGGCTCACTAATCATGTCAACACACTGGTATGTTGTCCATTTAAAGATAATATTTGTAGTTTAAAACATTACCCTCTTGTAACTATTATCCCTCTGGTGAGTTTATGTTTATAATAAATAAATATAATTATAACATATATAATATACACATGCAATTATATAATTTCTCTTGATATTATTATATGTGCTCTACATAATTTCCAAGCTATAATTTATGCATTCATATCATTAATAAATTGCATAGGTTGTAGGTGTTGAAACATTACAGCAACATTTTAGTTTTTTCTTTTATCTGCAGGAACATTACATAAAAAAATAAAACATTAAATCATATCAGTACACAATTAGCTAATTATTCATTTGACTAATTGTCCTATCCGTGGCAAACAATCTGGTCCATCTGTTCTGGGCAGATGTGGTATCTGTATCAGCAGCTTGGACATTGATTCACTGTGTTTCTGTCAGGCTTCATGTTATTTTCAGTTAAATGGTGATAATAAAATTAAATAATCACCACATTCTTATCTGTGCTGTTGGTCCTCACTGACTGAATTGCTTTTCTGTCTGCAGGGCTGAATGTTGACCCAATGAAAGAAAAGACCCAAAATTGATTGGTGGTTGGTGCAGTTTTGGTGTGAGTAGTATTAATCTGTGAGGTTCGTTTGATCTGTGACGTAGGCTGAGGAAAACACTGCAGCTGCCACAGGTCAGGAATTTATTTCCCTAGGTTGTTTGTGTGACTAACCTGAGTTTAAAGATAGATCAGTTTACCATAAATCATCATTTTAGTCCAACATGGACAGATTTAACAGGATTCTTAAACAAAAACATTAATTCAAAAATCTCCAGAGGGTAAGACACTGGCACCGATTATCTCTAGGTTGACACAGCTGAAAGCTACAGATTTTCACTAACCAGAGTGATTCAGTATAGTCAGTTCACTTTGAAGATATTTGTAGATAAAGATTTGCTTGTACATGTACTAGATACCTCTGCCACCTTAGTATGGCCATTTAAAGCAGGTATAATTGTTATCAAAAAAAGAGTATGAATACATGGCTTAGAAATAAAAGGCCTCTTTATCCCATTACCTGAAGCCATTTCTCCCACCCGTATGGTACACTGTGATTTACTGCAATTGGAAAGAACTAAAACAGTTCCCGGTCAAAACATGCCTGTTCATTTATTACCCAGCAATACACCTGCCAAGATGAACGCTTCTCCAGATATTCAGACAGACAGACGGCTGAACATACTCACACACATACAGAGGTTCCTTCCTATAGTTAGAGTGTGCAAAGATAAAATGACAGCAACCCTTTTATACAATAAGACAATGCTGTCTAAAGGTGTGACAAAAGTAGGAATGATAAAAGGTAAAACAAATGAATTAATAAATAAAACTGCCCGTCAAGTACTGGCAGGGAGCCTTTGTAGGATATTACAGAATTAAAGCATTGGATCAAATGCGTCAAAGTGGAATAACACTTGTTGGTAGAACCTTTTTCAAACTGAATTTTGTCTTGGTGTAGAAACATCATCAGGTCTCCTTTTAATACTAATTCATACTGTTTATTGATCCCCAGTGGGGAAATTACAATTTACACTCCGTTTGTTAGTAATCACTACACACAGGCCTGAAATACACACACATGCTCAAGACCTATTCATGCAAAAATGGAGAGATGTCAGAGTGAGTGGGCTGCAAGCTGGACCAGCGCCCTGAGCGGTTGTGGGGGGTACAGTGCCTTGCTCAAACCTGAAGTGGTGAAGTGGCATCTCTCCAGCTACTGATCCGTACTTTGGTCCATACGGGGACTTGAACTGACGACCCCCCGGTTCCCGGACTGAGCTACTGCCACAATGACAATGATGATAGTGATTGGCTTTCACGACAACAGTTAAAATGCTTTTATGTTTTATGCAAAGTGCATGGTAGAGATATGGTATGCCCCTTTTAACTGCTCATCCTCAGTTTAAAGGCAGTCTACTTTTGACATGTTAAAATCTCTCTCTTGCTCTATGTGTCTCTCTCTCTCTATACGTACCAAAACAATCTTGTTTTTCCCCATCTTTGCTGCCATCATTTCAAGAATATTTGCATCCAAACGGATGGATTTTGAAATGACTTAACACACTACTTTATTTCCAGGCCTATATATAGGTGCCGCTGTTTCTGCTACAGAAAATGGAGAAGAAGAGGCGGAGCATGCGCACAAAGCTTGCGCGCTGTATACAAACAGACAGTAGAAGAAGAAACCATAACACTAGAAGAAGTCAAAAATGGCTAGTGCAAGAAAACCAGAATCGTTTGTGTGGACTGATAGTGACGTCGAACTACTGCTGCGACTTACACTGGAGGGGTCAAGGGGTGTGGCGATGACATCATTGATACGCCATCCAAACGAAGATGCAAGTGTGCCGTTTTCAAATTTTTCACACTGGGACCAGGTTTCAAAAAGTGCGTTTCAAAGCGTTTTTGTGTGGATCTCTCTCTCTCTCTCTCTCTCTCTCTCTCTCTCTCTCTCTCTCTCTCTCTCTCTCTCTCTCTCTCTCTCGGTCAATTTCAGTTTGCTTTATTGGCATGACAATTGGCATGTGTTGCCAAAGCATAAGAACAAACAGCTACAAGGAGTAAATACATCAGATATAATAATACAAGAAAACAGGATTATTATGATATAATTGCAGATAATAAACAAATTCTGTGGGTACGTTGAAAGAATAATATAAAGAAATATAGAAATAAAAAAGAATAGAATAATGAATATAATATATACAATTTCCTACTTATTTTGCCTTGTATTGTGGCAGAAGAAGACCTATTTGGCCGATAGCGATGCTGTGGATTTAACTTCCTCTAATTCCTCAAATTTTTGGAAATATATTCATGTCTAATAATGTTGAAAGCCCCTGTTAAGTTAACAGTTTTGAGAACAGCAAGGTGACTAAGTCTCTTATCTAATTTGGATTCCAGTGGGTGTGTCTCTGTTTCTTTGTCTCTCTCTCTCTCTCTCTCTCTCTCTCTCTGTACAAAAGAATGTGAATCCGGCTGCTGAATCCAGGGCTGGTTAATTGCTGTGAGTGAATAAGTCATAGATGGCAGCAGCAAGCCTTTGGGGCGTAGATCGTTTTCATCCTTCCTCGGCCACACCGCTCTACTCAGGTTTTGACTTTTTTCCAGCCCAGCTCATTTTTCAGTGGAATCGTCTGGCATAGTCTACCACTGTACTCCGTCAACAACAGCTGTTACACTAACCTGCCGCCTTTGCAATTAAAACAGATATAGCCGAATCATAATGGTGCCATCACTGCAAGCATGAACAGAATTAGAGGGAACAAACTGTGCTTTCATTAAAAACTCACATAAACATACAACCCTCAGTTTGACCTCAGGAAAGCAATGACTGGTGAAAATAGTGACTTAATGACATAATGCATGTTAAATTTCATTCAGCTCTTGCATGCATTAAGTTTTTTGCGGGAAAATTTTAGTCTAAGCCTTTGGTTGGTTTTAATCGATGGACATAACATTAGAAATGTCAGATACCTGCATTTGGAGAGACACCTAACACTGGATTTTAGTGATTTCTTTTTTACGTTACCCGTGCCCCGATGACTAGCTTCATAAGTTAATTAGTGGTTTTCACTAAAAATGGTTACATTCGATTAGCATGAAAACATATCAACTCGGTACACACGTTATTAAACCCTAGGTTCATTTTGCACCAGATTTGTCCTTTAAACACACTTTGTTAGATACTCATTCATATAAAAATGGTTGAGAAAAGCAGTTATTGTAGTAAACTGTATTAAAAGTCCTTTTTTTGTGTCATTTCTTTTTCTCTCTTTAATTCTTACCACAAACGTTTGTGACTCCTTGCAAGCGTCCTGTTTACCTTCCTTCATAACTTTCCTGAAGCTTTCTAGATAACCGTTGCATTGACCAGTAAACTGTGTGTTTACATACCTCATGTATCTTCAACATTTATTGGTCACCACCTATAACCGTTCAGTCAGTCCCCTTAAATCAGCGCTGTCTGTTCAGTGGCTCATGCGGGCCTGCAGCCTCAGGGCCCTGCTGCCAATCATTTGGAGATATAAGGAGGCTCACTGTCAATCAGTTACTCTGTAGCAACCCCCCCCCTCACTGTCAACTGTGTGTCTTCCCCCTCCCCCCAGAGAATGAGCCCAACACCCATTCTCTAGATGTTAGTCATACAGGTATTCAACAGGTCATTTTGTCGTAATTTAAGCAATGTTTGGAGTGGTTTGGTCTTTGTTAACCCTTTACTCTCCTGCCCCAGGGCTTTTTTTATGTTGTTTATGGTAAACAAAAGCTGTAAGGAATTGTATTGAGCTGCAGTGCATTCGTTTGACAATGCTGAGTAGATACATTTAAAAAAAAAAAAAAAGAAGACAAAAGAACAGTTTCATGAGAGCATTTCCAAAGAAGAAGAAATTTTATAATTTTCTCTGTTTATTTCTATTCAAATTCTGCTCTCTTTTTTCCCCTCTAATTAAAACATAATGGTAAACCCTCTTCTTTCCTACCCCCACTTCACTACCAGTTTTGGACAGATAGAACTGCCGCAAGAGCAAACCTAAAACAGTGACAATCCAAACTGTGTATAGGAGACTATTGTTTTCTTATACAGTGTAGTCTTTCTTGGGCTTTGCTTTTTTTTAAATTTTCAAATGATGTATTTAAATATCAAAGCAATCCTTACCAGATGAGTATTCACTCATGACAGGCCATGCATGAAGACAAAGAAAGTGGCTGATTTCAATTGTGTTCTGTCATTTCTTGTTTAGTTTGGTTTGTTCGTGGATTGATGTGGGGGGCATTGTGCATGTAGTGAGCATAACATAAAAAACAGATTTTTCACCATGCACGTCACCCCCATAAGTCCAAATTGTTACAAAACACATAGGGATGCACATGTTCAATGAACAAAATCAATATCATATCCACTCACAGTATTGCATCTGCTAACCATGCAGATGATGGGAGCAACTTGGAGGTTGTACTGTGTTTCTACTGCGCATAAATCCCCTTCGTACAGTATGGCGTAATGTAAAGATTAGGTTCCACAGGTGAAGCCCTCGGGGAGGAGATGGAGACCAAGAGATCGCTAAATACAGCAATAAGGTGCCATAAAATTTATTACATTCACAGACTGATAGTGTTTTCTACATTTCTAAGTCAAGTCTTTACATGTTTTTAATCTGCTGCAGCAAGTAGTATAAAGTCATAGAAAAATAAGAAATAAAAATGAACATTTAATTTGCAGTATTTTTATATATATATATATATATATATATATATATATATATATACTGTACAGTGCTGTTCAAATTTGTAATACACCACCGTAATTAAAACATTACATTGTGTTTTCTTATATCCACCTGAAGCAGTACATACATAATAATTAGCACAGAGCTTTAGGGTAATGTCGGCACGTTCCAAAGACTCATGTCTTTGCCTCTGAGCACTAAGAGAAAGTATTAGGTAAGAAGAGCCATTAAGTTAACACTTGTTATATAAGACTTGGTGAAAGGAGCTCCCTTAGGCAGGGGTCCTGGGACAGTTTGAGTTTTCCTCTTTGGCCTGATTTCTGAGGAGAGGAAAACAATTCGGCATGTTTATAAGAGGTGGGGAAAACTTTATCTGTGGCAGGTTGTTATTAGAATGCAGTAACAAATGTGGTCTCTACACTGCATATTGTATTACTGTAAAGACTCCTGTCTCAACCCCCCATCTCACACACACACACACACACACACACACACGGGTAATTAAA
>JABXJD010000039.1:2975000-3105000 GCA_013375575.1 Percina caprodes
CATAGGGGGCCCACAATCTGTGTTGTTTAGTATGCAATAATGAACTAACAAGCAATAAAGCTGGAAAGGAGGAAATAAACATTTCCACGCTGAAATGATAGCAAATATGGTGAAACTTCCATTTAAGAATGCTATTTATCTACATAAATACATTTAAAAGGGATGTTAACATGGAAATTGACTCATTACCAAAGTGAAATGTTTAAGTAGTTGGAGCATCCTGTGTTACACTCAAGCTCAAACACACACACACACACACACACACACAGCTTTGTCCCGAGTATGCAGTCAGGCGGGAAGGCGAGCTATAGCCACAGGGCCAGAGAAGCATGCTCATCTGAAGGACAAACGCTAACCAGGCAGACTTTCCTCATCTCCCTCCATCGCTCTCCCTCCTTCCCACCCTGCTCTCCGCCTGCTCTGTGCCC
The DNA here is from genome assembly GCA_013375575.1 of Percina caprodes. Taxonomy (NCBI): domain Eukaryota; kingdom Metazoa; phylum Chordata; class Actinopteri; order Perciformes; family Percidae; genus Percina; species Percina caprodes. Next base: position 2,975,429 of record JABXJD010000039.1, read on the forward strand.
TCTAACCTCGCTACGAGTACAGAGCAAGAGAAAGAGGGGATCTATAAATCCAGCCCCTCCACCACACTCCTCCACCCCCCTTATTTGTCGGTGGAGAAGGCAAGGCGAGGCTGGAGGTGGTGTGTAGCAGGTCTTCAGAGTAAGCTGTGGTGACAGGTGTCACTGAGTCTCATGAACGGACCTGTGACGAGTGTCCTGCTCACTTACAATCCTCACTTTGGCGCTTTTCACAAGTCACGAACTGATGAGTGCCAAAAGAGGTGGTACGAGGATTCAATAGCCCGATTTCTGTTCCCTTTACCCTAGTGTGTGTGTGTGTGCGTGTGTGTGTGTGTGTGTGTGTGTGTGAGAGAGAGTGCATGAGCACGCACAGATAGAAGCTCATGCATGCCCATGATGCAAAGCGTCTGAACCCCTCCACCCCCACATGGGCAAACTTAGATATGGGTGTACATGTGCACAAATCCACACATATATGCACACATACACACACCCTCAAGCCTGGCACTACACACACGCCGGCTGCCAAGCTAGTTTAGTGTAGTCCAGGAGAGCTGCTCTGTCTCAGGGCAGGGACACTGCAAACAAAGCCTGTAGCTCCTCAAAGCAGTGGGTAAATTTGATGTGCCAGAGGGACAGAGAGAAGAAACTCACAGGCATGTCTATCTTGTTTAACATGATGTACAAAAAGGCTTTGCCGGGTGCAGAAAGGTCGTTCACACTCCTTAAAGTCTCAGTCCGATGATAAATGACGACCAAACAACTTCAATTAGGGTAGTTTGTGTTTCTAAATGAAGCATACATGGTCTTGTGTTGGCTTTTCAGAAAGGCGTACAAGCGGCTCTGTGAACCAAATTAATTGTTAAAAAAAACTGCATTGACTTGTTGTTGCCAGTGCTTTCCAGACATGGCTTGTTAAGTCAGTTTATTTTGTTGTCATGTGAGATCACAGGGCTTTCATGTTTTTTTCACACTTGTGTTGCAGGAGGAAAGGATGGATGAGTGCTGACCAAATTCAGAAACAACAATGAACTGAAGCCCAAAGGAATCAAAATGATTATGTTTCATAAAAAAAAGTCCAACTGGCTTGGAGCATGGACAAGGTATGCACTTTCTAAGCTTTACCGATTAGTAGGTAAATCTGATGCAAAATATGCTGCTAAGAGTCTGCATCTGCAATTTTTCTCTCCCAAGGGTCCCTGGGCCTCCAATGATGTGATCACAGCAGGACATGGGCCTCAATACAGCCTGGGAGGAGCTGACCATTCATCAGATCATGGCAATTACTGAATTTCCATTTCACTGGGACCCCAGTGGGGATACACATACTCATGAAGATCCTCTTTTGTACCTGGAGAACGGTCAGCCCTGCCTGCTATTATCCTGCAGCTTCGGTTTGAGGAGTCTAATGAGCACAGGCCCGGTACGTCTGTTCTCCAGGAGGGCAGCTCCCATTCATCCACCGGCCCTTCTGTGAAATCTCATGCATTTACCCAAGGCCAGGCCTACAGTCAGTCAGTACACACACACCACTCCTCCCTTGTTTTCTCTCGCCTCTCTGTGTTCGCTCTCCCCGCTGCGGCACACAAACCACCAAAGCTCAGTTCCACCTTTTCACACTGTGCAGGCCTCAAAGGGAGGCTAGCGGGGGATGTAGAAAAGAGCTGTGTTTGTTTAAACATGTCTTTAAAAAGTGAGGGGGGGGAGACTTGTTAAATGCAGGCGAGTATGGCACCGCTGCACACACCAGGACATGGAGTGAAGCTGCAGTACTGCGGCTGCTGCTGAAGGCCCTTTAGGTATCACTGCCACTCAGGCGCTTCATAAAGCCACGTTAAATGCCACCAACACAGCCGTGTGTGTGTGTGTGTGTGTGTGTGTGTGTGTGTGTGTGAGAAATAAATGTTATATTTTATTATTATTATTATTATTGTTGGTTATTATTACTTGAGGAACATAAAAAACATTTGAATAGTTTCATTGACCTATCTGTTATGGGCTGTTTATGAACATTGTATCTGTTTTTTCTTTTATGATTTTGTTGCATTTCTTGTGTTTTATTAAGATTTGATGACAGCTTATTTCTGTGGTTTATATTATTTGAATTTCAAAAAGGTCTCAGTTATTCGTTTGTTCATTTATTAATTTATTTATTCATTTGTTAAATCAAATGCATGTTTTTCTCAGTGCCACTGATGACTTATGGAGTGAAGTGAAGCCAGCATTTGATGGCCTTTTACGTCTCAATCTGTGTTACATGTCCTTTGCGATTTCCAAGAATAACTAACCGTGAGTTAATACAGCCAGTGACATTTTACTATTCACTGAATGCAATTCATTTATTTTTATCTCCAAAATGCCAAGCAAGTATTAACCACCATGTTTTACGTAATGCCCATTTTTCTGCATCACATTTTGCTCCATTTGTTTTTTTAACCAAATAAAACATTTCAAAAATGTCTAACTCTGTTTGACAGATTCACTGAAGATATTCATTTAGATTACATTGACTTTTAAATTCTCCTCGCTGTGTTGATGCAATCTATGAGAGTAAACATGTGTTTAGTTATTTTGCATGTCTAATAACGGAAGGTTCTCACGGTTGACTTTGTGCAGGAAGACGCAGCCCTGTCCTGTTTGTCACGCCTGGACTCTGTCACAGACTTGTCACTGCTTTGATTCCTATAGCCTCTTATTGGAACTTCACAAATTATGTTAATTTGCACTAATAACAAAGATATTTTGAATGTGTTAATGAGGGCTGTTAATGTATACCTAAAGTGTACCATTGTTTCAAAATAATTAATGACTAGGCTGGCTGATATGCATCACATATGACTTTGTGTAGAAAATAAAGAAATTATTAATAACTGCCAGGCTATGATTTTCCTGAAATGTACTTTAGGAACAATTAATGTGTCTATGAATGTTATTAGTGAGTTTACAGGGAACCTTTTGAGCTTTATTTTTTATTATATCTGCTAAGAAAGACAAATATTTAACTAAATTGTGTTTATTTATTAAAAACAGACATTAACAGATAGCAGACAATTGCAACGAGTAATTTCATGTGATTCCTTTCTTGTGAAATGTAACATGAATCTAGATTGTGTCAAGTATATAATTTTGCCTGCTTGAACCATCTCCATGCACGCTCAGGAGACTCAGAGAGGACATTTGCATTTATGCAGATTAAATTAATCTGTTGATCTTCGTGTCTGTCTAATGAAGAAGGCATTGTGGTGTGTGGATATGAATGTCTGTATGCATGAAGAGGATGGGTTAATTAGGGAAACTGCGCCTGGGCTTTCCTAAAAGGTCACACTTTGCCAAAGGCTTGAATACATTCTCTCCTTTTGACATGCCACAAAGTGACAAGTGCAATGACAGATTTTTTTTTTTTTTTTTTTTTACTTTTAGTCAGGCTAACGTAAAGACAAAATAAGGAGATGGTGAAATATGTTCAGGGCTTTAGTGGGTTAATTTTATACACCTAATGGGTTCAATTTGCCCCTCTCATTAATACACAGCCCTTTGGATAATGAATTATTTTAATTCATTCTGCCCTATCATGCATTGGTGAAGGATTCCACTCATTTGGGCATAAAGCCATAATTTGCCCTAGATTTTACACTCTTTAAAATTATAATTATAACATCTATATGTCTAATTGTGAATATTGTCATCCAAACAAATGTTACCTCAAACATGACAAGTGTTGAAAGTAAGACATCTTTTTTTTTTCAGAGTGAAAAAAACGGAACTCAAACATGGGTGTGAAAACCTTTTTCTCGCTTCATATTTTCTTTGGCTGTCACTTCCCACTCTGGCTGCGTTGTCTGATGGTTATTGCTTCCTCGTCTCATCAAATTATTCAAATACAACCTACCTGACAGCCACGGCCATAGGCAGATATTCACGCAAATATTTGTGTGTCTTCTTTCAGACAGAAGGAAGCAGCAAAGGAATGGAAGCTCACATTGACTCAACAGAATGAGATAACTATAACATTGTATGAGCCCTCTAAAATATGTGTACGGCCTGGTTTAGAAGTGTTTCATTTCACTGTCCTCCAGTGAACCCCTTTTTCTTGCAGGATTAGAACCATCAGCCCACAGTGGAAGTAATGATCAACATATTTCTCTTTCTCAGTCTGTTAAACCACAAAGTTGCTTTTTGATCCCTCTTAACCATGCTTTCTCTGATGTAAAACATCTTTCATAGTTTATTGTATACGGCCACATGATTGCTTCTAAAGACCTGTGACAGAGACTTCTAAAAATATCAGTTCTGGTCTCATGCTTGAAGAACTAGAGCCATTTTGGTTTGAATACTTAACGATAATGTTTCGGTGTTGCCAAGTGATCTAATGTCCGGGATGGCTTGAATGCCTGTAATAGGTTTTTTTGTTTTATTTTATCATGGTCTGCTACCAATCACATTTTTAGAAAAATTAATTTTACAAAAATAAATGGTGCAATTAAAACAGTGACACCACACGTGTGTGTTTATTTACACATGGAGATTATCACTTAAATCTCAATGTGTCTGCAAATAGTCTGTTTGGCTGCACAACACAGAAACAATAGCCTGGGAAAACCCTGAAGACGTTTCTGCAAATTTGAGATTTACTCTGCAAATCTGGCCAAGAGCTCATTCAAGCCCATTTCCAATATTTCCAAATTGAGGCACCAATCGCAACTGTTGAGGCGGGCTTTACACGTTGACGATAGCGCAGCGACAACAAAGCAGATTTTGTACATAACAAAGATGGCTGCCGCCGTGGAACATCTGGAACATCACTCGTTCTAATCAGCTATCGCATCTGTTTTAAGTGATTTGAACGTTTCCTTCTTGTTAAAAACTGAGGAAAGAACAACACTCACAGCCTTTCATATCTAAAAAAGATGTTGCGGACTTGGATTTAGCAAAAGTCTGATCTATCATATGTCATCTCCTTCATCGCTCTGATTGGTTTTAGATCTATCTAATTCGCCCAGACGTGAGCGGCGTCCGTTGGTGACGCCCCTCCCCACACCCACTCTCAGTTACAACTGAGAAGGGTCTGGTGTCAACCAGGCTGCAGAAACAAGGTGGAGGAAAACTTGGGCAACACATTATGCTTTGGTTTTGTAGATAAATAAGAGCAAGTCTTACAAGAACATATCTTCAGTGTTTTGGTAATAGACACACAAATAAGTGAATAATTCTATAACAATACAAAAGCTTAGCATTGCTGCAAAACTTCCCTCCTATTGTGAAGCTCATATAAGTTGATAAATAACGTGCTGAAAATTAGAGGCACCATACAGAACCAGTACAGTAGAGTACATTTATTTTCAATTTACGTTCACCACTGCGAAACACCCTAATTTGTCTAATTGTTGTCTTTTTCATAGTGTATATCAAACAAATAAATGAGAATCAATCATTCTGGTGGGTTCCAGGATGAAGACAGAGGACAGAGTTTGGTTTTCAAAGGTTTGGAGTGCAGCAATGTTCTAATATGTAGGAACTAACTGTACATAAATGCATAAAGTATGTGTACACATGCACATAGATAAAGCATCACTTTTGCAAGTGAGTTAATAATGTTGTTACAGTCTTGCACTTTAGATCTGAGATGGCATCAGCAGTGGATCATGATTGACCTCACTGGTTGCATTTCCATCAATCATCTCCTTTCTACCCTTCTACTTATTACCCTTAAAGAATTGATTTGGCATATTACATACTCCCACTAAGCTTTGTATCTAAAATCACCTGAGATAGTAGCGATTGGGCTGGTATTAACAGATTCCATTCCTGCTATTGTGACAAAATCTGAATCTGAATGAGCCAAATCCCTCTTCAGGCCTACCTAACCAAACCACAGTGTCTCACTTTGTTTAAATAAAATAAAAAGAGTAGTTTGTGCTGACACTGGAAATGACACAATGCAAACAAGCACAATGTAAGTGACACAAAGGATCCAAAAGATAAACACGTATGACTGAATAAATGGATTACATGTTTCCCTTGACAAAGTAGCTTTCTGCACCTCTGGGATTTTGGAGTTTGCCAAGTGCTGACTGCCACGCCCGGCCAAGTGAATAGATTTGGAGGAGAGGGCGGTGTGCTGACTGATCCTTGGAGCTTTACAAACACAGTCAGTTTCCAACTGGTCATCAGATTAATTTTATTAAGTCTAAACAAAATGTCGGACTTGGATGCTGTTTAGGCATGCTAGTATTTTGTTATTCTATTCCATTTGACCAAAAGAATATAAGGTTGGGCTTTTCATAGCAACCTTGGTTGGATTAGAAAAAAACACAACAAATAACTCCTAATGCTGTTGAAATAGTTACAAAAATGACATTGTTCCCTTGATTCTGGCAGTGTGAGTTGGCCGTAGTGTGTTGGTAAAGTGAAAATATTAGATGGGAGTCTGTCAGTGTTGGCAGCTCCACTAGAAACGATGAGAGCAGGGCGCGCTGCAGCATGCCTCTGTTACACATACATTATTTAAAGAACTGTGGGAATTTGACACAGGAGCCAGCCTACTGCAGTGCTTCCTCTGAAAAAACTTCAACTTTGAGTTTCAATTTTTTTGTTAGATATAGGTAACTGGAGCTAAAAATGGCTGCCAAGGTTCAGAGTTGATTGTGCTTCTCTGTGACAACCATGGAAATTGTTCTTCATAATGTGAGCTGAGAATCTTATTGTCTTAAACTCATCAGACTATACCAACACACACCTCTGAGCACACACATACACCTATACACACACTCTCAGTCTGCTAGATGATGGCCCCCTCCTCACTGTCGCTTTGAAGTGTGGACCTGGCAGTAAATTCTTGGGCTCTTTTATGCTCATTCCCATTTCGATTAGTGGGGTTAACAAGCCACTGCAGCTTGGGCTAATGAGACTGTACCACGGAGAGGGGTCAATAGAGGTGGGGTGGGGGAGCTGAGGATGGATGACTCAGTCCTCTTCCTACTGAGGACTTAAAAGAGATGCAGGGGAATCCTAAACATGTGTTGTTATAACTGAACTATCTGTGTTTCAGGAACTAAATAAACAGGAATTAACTAAATAAAAGACGGTAAAATCCAAAAAGGACATTATCTGCTCAGTGCAACGTCTAGTACATCATTATGTTTTAAAAAGGGGCAGTTGCTTTTACCTTAACTGAATCAATTACTCGCAAGCACATCGCGCCCTGCACAAACACACACTAACAAACCTCCTTGCTAACATGGGGGCCCTGTGCGGCCAATCCCGCTGGGGACAGATGGGCAGACAGAGAGGGGGGCCTCATTAAGGCAGGATGTACCAGGATGCAGTAAAACCACTACTTTCCTTTCCTCTCTTTTCCCCCTTTTTTCTCCCCTGTACTCCTTCAGAGCACACAGTCCTGTTGGAGATCACTAACAGATGGAAAGGAGATAGAGCCAGATCACTTTAGCGACAAAGAAGAGACCTTCTAGCTGTCTTTGTCGTTTATATCACAGAAAACTTGCATTTCAGTTACCTGTCCAATAAATCATGCAACAATGTGAGACCAAAAATGCATGTAGGTGTGACATTATTGTGCCATCATGCTGCAAGTTAATACACTGTTCCTCTGATTACTTTCTCTATGTGTTCATGCAGGCAATCAAACTTCCAGCATAAAAGTACAACATAAACAGCTTGTATGACACAGGTCTGAGGCAATATGGCAGCCCCACATAGTGGCAGATGGTAACTATCTCAAAAATGTTAACACTGACACCCAGAAATCTTGTAATATAAGTGTACAAAGTACAAAGAGGAGCAAAAGGGGCAAATGACATGTGCAGGTTTCCTCCACCTTTTTAAGGTTCCAAATCTCTCTTGATCTCAGAAAATAATAAACTTGGATTATATAATTAGTATTATAAAGGCTCCAAATGGAGGAGATAGAAATTATTAGATATCTGCAGTTTATATAATAATAAAAAAATTACTTGTCATACATTTTCAAAATCTGTGGTGTATATCAAGTGACCCAGGATCTTGTGTTATTGTTTTGTGTTATTGAGTCCACATTTCTCTGGACTGAGACAAGGGCCTTCTGTAAAGGGGACAGTTTTGGTTTTTGTATTCAAATGTTTATATTTAAATGTGTCAATTGTGTTGCTGTGTAACTGACAGAAATGTAATGACTGGGTAAAGGAAGCAACAAAGTTACAAAGTATCTTTCAGCGTCTCTTCATTATTGCAGTCCACTGTTTAAGAAGTCAGGTGTAATTGTACAATAATAAATAATCAAATCAAAGTATCAAACTGTCATCTCCATCACAGATTGCTCGATGTGTTCATGCTTGGACATTATGTATGAAAACATTAGCCAGTGTAATGGACCAGCCCCAGGGCTCCTGTTTCGCCCATAAACGCTTTGTGGGGGTCAGCACACTAACAGACCACGGCTCTCCTGCAGAGGTTAAGTGTCTCGACCAAGAGGTCAGGCAATCATTTAACAAATATATCTACATCCTATCTTATCCAGCTCACATGCTGGCATGGAGATCGCCGTGATGGCTGGCCAAGTGAGCAGACAAATGAGGAAATGATGAGAAGCGGGGGGGCCTGTATTGTCTTGTCTCCAGCAGCATCAGCCCTCCCCTCCCCTGCTGTGTCTGTGGCTGTCTGTGATGTTGTCCTAATCAGGCCAGTCAGCGCTGACACACAGCATACTGTACTGTGGCCCTTCACGGCCCACAGTCCACCAGCATCCCAGCTCCTGTCAGTCTATGCAGGAGGGCAGGAAAGTTACCACATTACCCTTCAAAATCTGAAACATTTTATGATATAGATGTTTCTTTTCGCCTCTATCTTAATATTTGAAGTCCTCAGTTCCTCTCATGCATCCTGTCATCTCTCCATCATTGTCTTTCTAGCTCACATCCAAAAGAGTGTGAGACAGACGTTCCCTTCAGGTATAATTGCAGACACAAAGCTCTCAAGCCTGTTGCTCGGAGCGATGGAATGAATGTCGAGCTCTGCACAGAGAAAAAGATGAGTGGAGGAGAAAAGGAGGGTGAACCTCCATATCTTTCATATGGGGGTTCCTCTTAATTTCATCAAGCAGCACCTCGGGGGAAACCGCGAGGGCGAGAGGAGGGGTTAGCGGGGGCAGAAACAGTGGACATCGGGATAATAATCATAATTCAATTAAAAGGTTACTCACCTAATCAGTAACTCAAGGCGGGAGATGAACAACGCTGCTAGAGCTCCGTCTTCCAATCAGTGAGGCCTATCACAGCACCGCCTAATTGAGGTCTGTGTGCCTTGTGTGTGTGTGTGTGTGTGTGTGTGTGTGTGTGTGTGAGTAATGACAACAAGGGGACCCTCAAACGCCTCCCAGGGGCTCCTCTCCTAATTGGTTAATTAATCCTCACAGAGCTTGTCTGCAGGGCCAGGAGCGCTCAGTGTAAAGAGGGAGGGAGAGAGGTAAGGACAGAAGGCTGGAGGGATGTGGGGGGAGAGTCTGTGTGTGATGGGAAGGGGAGCAAGTTTGACAATGACATCAGCAGCAACAGGGAGGATATTATCCATTAAAGCGCCACATGTTTCTCACTAAGTCTGAAACAATCTGTTTCTTTTATGGGATCTCAGTTTGAGTCCACATTTTGACAGGATAGTATGATGAAAACTTTTTTTCTTCTTTCCCTTTTCTTACTCTTTACACCCCTCTCAGTCTCTCTTTCTCTGTTTCTCCTCCTCTTCTTTCTGTTTTGAAGAGAAGGGTTACAGTGGGCTGGAGGGAAGGGCAGCCATGTATAGTGCTTGTCTGGATGATACTCACTGAAAGAGACAAGTATGTAATTTGCCCTTAGATGCAACACAACACATAATCCACTCTTGCATAATATGCTGGTTACGTGGGGTAAAGAGAGGATTGTCAAGTAGATGTGTTACAGCTCCACTTGAGAAGGAGTGATACAGATTGGCATTATAAGTATTTCACTTCATTCATCTTTCAGTAAAAGAAGGTAAATATGTTTATTTCATGAAGTTTTGACCAGTAGTCACTTTTTCATAACAAGGAGTATTTTTGTACAACCTTGTTAGGGTTCAAACCGCGAAGCGGTAAAAGCCTTCTATGTTTGTCTGTTTTACTTATTATTATTATTATTATTTGTTGTCTGCTGGCTCAAATTCCAGTGAGCTGCTGCTAAAACATAAATATTGGGGAATATCTGGAAATGGTGTGCATGTGGTTCAATAGAAATATGAACCCAATCGGCCAAATGGTGGCACTGTAATTAAGGCTCCAAAAAGGCCACACTCCCTCCGATTGTCAAGTCCGATTGACTTGAACACACATCAGCAACCGTAAGGCCAATCATCACAAAACTCACAGGGTATGTTCACATTAGTGCCCCAGATATACCCAGACAGTTTTATATACCACTAGGGCGTGCTACTAGTGCAAGATAGTTGAGTGGCTTTGCACATATTTTACTATAAATTACATATTCATTGTCCAAACATCACAAATCTCTCAGGATCTAGTACCTGAAGTACCTGAACCACGCCCTGACAGTTTCATTCAAATTTAACACCAGGGGGCGCTATACATGCAAACAAACTGCAGGTGCTGTAGCGGTGCTATGAATGACTACATGTTTGTCTAATCAACACAAAACGATGCACAGTAACTGGATGTGGAATGACACAAATCAAGGTTTGAGCTTGGAATCGCAGCTTGCGGCTTTATTAGCAATTGTTCTGCTTTTCTCAAATTGCCGTGAGCTGGACTGAGCTACATATCACAACTGAATTGAAAATAGATGTTTTTGACCAATCAGTTGTAGGCATTTTAAACAAAGTGCAGTTTGTCCAATCACTACAAAGTTTGCAGGATATGTTGTATAACGACGTTGGACCACATGTGTGAAGTCGCTAGTTTTTTTTGTGTTTATTTTCATTTTTTGTGTATGGGCTTATTTTATTATGTTTTGGCCTGGAGTTGTTGTGATTAGAGAGCTTTTTTCATTACAAGGAGGACTTAAGTCTTAGTTTTGTGTTACGGTATCACCTAGTGCTAATTCCTTTACAACAACATGCAGTTGATGTTTGTGTTCGCGGTTCAAACCGTATAAAATTCCTTCACATTCACTAGAGAAGGTATGGAGTAACAAATGCACACCTGAGCATGAAAACACAAACTCATGCTCAGGCAAACAATTACACACACTGAGGAAAGCCAGTGCACTTCAAATTCAAATGCAGACAGGAAAACGCAAGCCACACACAATCTTTGTATGGCCCACACACACACACACACACACACACACACACATACACACATGCATGGAATGTAGTCTTTGCGCAGCCTCATATATGTGAACAGGTTCAACGAATATAGTTAAAAGGGTTTGATGATTGAGGGACCATGCACACACACAAACACACACAACCACACACACACACACACACACACACACACACACACACAAACTGTCTCCCTATTCACACTGCTGTTAAAACAAACAACACACACAAAGCGATGGGTGTATGCTGTACATTACTGGGGACAGTATATCATCAAGTACCATAATGTCCTACACAAGTAGAGGTAACTGTTACTGTGATGCATTTTGTGTGCAAATCGGGCAGGGCTGAATTTTTACAGTGGGAAAAAAACAAGACAAAGTGAAATAAAATATTAGTTAGCTAGCCAAATGAAGTTAATGCATAATATTCTGTGTGGTTTCAGAGCTATATTATTTGGGGTATTTTGTTTTATCTATTTTTACCTAATAGAGTGAAAGAAGTTAACAACCATGTATAAAAAATATCAACCATGTACAAAAGGTTGCATCATCTAAAATTCAACTATTTTTAACTTGAAAGTCAGCAACTCTCACAATGTGTGTGCATGGGTGTGTGTGTGCGCGTGTGTGTGTGTGCGCGTGAATGTGTGGAAAGAGAGTGAGTGACTTGGGGTGAGGTTCAACAGAAAACCACTAAATTGTCCATAAAAATGGATACGTTCACGTTTTAAATCATCACCCAGATCTTCCTCTCCCATCCAGGTTTGGGTATTCAGTGTGACACAATAAGCAGCCTGCAGGCCTTGGCACGCCGATCACTGCTGTTTCACCATAAATCAACCATCACTTCACCACCTAGCATAATACTGTTTTTAATTTCACGCTCAGATGTTAAGTCTTTGTATGAGGCTTAAGTTACATGGAAAATCTTACTTTGGTTTTGTACTTTGTTTATTTACTCAACTCAAAGTCTAGAGTATGGCTTATATGCATAACCTCCTTACTTTACTATTTCAAACCAAAGATCGCTTTGAAGTGTTCTTCTGCTGCTGTGACACTTCAGTTCCCTGTATCCCTGGATTGTTTTTATCACAGACTGAGGAGACAAATAAAGCCCTTGTTCATTCTCTTGGACAGAAAAAATACGAGCGAGGGGTCCCTTGTCTGTTATAGCTGAGATCCATAGAGTTCAGAAAGGATGAGCCATAGTGGTGTACCAGAAAACATAGCCTGAGTCAAATCAAGTGCTTGTCTTGGACGAGTTCACCCTGAGGCAAGGACGAGTGTAGCACCGAGCAGACTGTATGTGACATGACAGTTACAAATGAACCCAAATGGACACACACTGACTGCCCAGACAAATAGTTTGTATGTGTGTATATGTAGTGATGGTGGCAGTCATCACAGAAAGATGAAGCAAGTAAAGTAGTACAGCAAAAGTCTTGGTCCTTCTGTGTTCACTCTGCCCCTTGACAGTCCTTCTCCCTTAGGACCTTTTTCAGTCCAGGTCAGGGATGTTAAAGTAAAACACATGTAGCGTAAATAGACACAAGTTAATGAAAGCAAACAACAAATATGTTCCTACTTTGGGAGAGAGTGGAGCATCACATTTTCCATTGAATTTCCTTTCAAATGTTTCTGTTTTGTGTGCTGTGTGTGTGTGTGTGTGTGTGTGTGTGTGTGTGTGTGTGTGTGTGTGTGTGTGTGTGTGTGTGTCGTTTTCTCTCTTCAGACGTCAAGGAACAAGGCGAGGAGCGTCAGAAGTAATTTGGCCACAAAGGAGACACACGGCACGCTGCCATTCACTTCGAATCAGCTGCACACTGAGAGATCCAGCTGAGCCTGGGGGTCATGGCCACTGACACACACACACACACACACACACACACACACACACACACCTCCATTACCCCACCGCATTCTGCCTCACAGACACACCAAATACAGGATCTGTACCATGCCTCATCACCCAGCCCCTGGCCACCCCTCTTGACCTGCTTGGACACACACATGGACAAAAGAATTGTACATAAACACACAGACACCTACAATCTCCAGATACACACACGGACACACAGGGATGTCAACAAACGCACAAATTTAATACACACGCACATGCACCAGACAAGCCCTGTCTCTCCCATTTATTCTCCCTCCATCCTCCACCTTCACAGAGATTTCTTTCCTTCCCCACTGACTTTGCTGTCTCCCTCCTTCCTTCCTCTTTCTTCTCGTCTCTCTCCCCCCTCCCTTTTGGAGATTTCAGAGAAAATAGCTGAGGGCCAGATTAGAGGTTGGCTGCCTCTTTGCATTACCAGCAAAGATAAATATTCCCAGGATGACTCCTCTTGCCTGGAGGATGTTTACGCGTGCACATGCTGCTCTAACCCCCCACCCCCCACCTCCCAACACACACTTACATACACTGACACACATATGTGAGCACATGTGCAAATTAAAAAAACACCTACGTGCTGCTACATTTCTTCTATGCTCAGCCTGACACAGTGCATTGAGCAGAGGGAGAGCACTATTTGTCTGCCTGTTACCATCTTAACTCACTGTTACCTGTTGCCAGGTGCCCTCATCAGTGTGTGTGTGTGTGTGTGTGTGTGTGTGTGTGTGTGTGTGTGTGTGTGTGTGTGTGTGTGTGTGTGTGTGTGCCAGCCAGGTGAAATGCCAACATCTGTTCTGTAATGTCACTGTCACAGGCTGTAGGAATAATATGAAGATGACATTGCATGTCTGTGTTTGCAGGAATGTTCACACATACAGATTGATTAGGTTACTTTGAAAACACAGATTGTTCTCCTTAATATTACAATCAGTAATGTAAGTAATTAAAGATCATCCAGAAGATTGCATAATGTATTCTGAAAGCCTGATTAGTTGCTGTCAGATAACTTTTTGGAGATATTAAAGTACAGATAAGAAAAAAGTTAAAGCATGACAATCACATTATGTTCCTCATTTTAACAAAATCTCCTGTAGTCTGTCAATATTTTAAACTTAATGTCCTGTTTTCACTCATTCCCAAAGGTAATTCTCTACTTTTAAAGGTTGACAGCTGCTCTGTGATGTCACTGTCACTGGCTGTTGGAAGAATATGAAGACTTAGCCCCTTTAGTGCATGTCTATCATGCAGCCGGCACGTAACCAAAAGAAAACACAGGTCAGAGGGGGAGAGGAAGGGTGAAGAAGACGCAGAGAAAAATGTCTTATTGGCAGAGAGGAAATCAAAGACAAAAAGAAAAATTCAAAGAACGGCAAGAGATTTGATTGTTTATGACAAAATTACAAACCTGCTATGGTGTAATCTGCATCCTTGTGATTTCAAAATCATAATTCAAAGAGTAATAATAGATCTTGTTTGCAGTTCCATGTGTCCTGTCAACAGTTTTGCTGACATTTGTTTTATAATGGTCTATAGGGAAAATATTTTTGGGACCACAAGCAGAAAAGAACAAACATGATGTGCCAGATGTTTACTACTCATTACACTTTTAAAACCCTTGCAATTGGGGCACCCTGGTGGCCTGGGAGTTTTAGGCGCAGGCTATGAATCCAATATTATATTAGTTAATTAAAGTTGAGAAGAGTCTTACAGGCGGCTAAGTGACTCACACAGCAGCAAAACACCTGACTGTATTGAATTCAACAATCATGCGTCGTTATTTTTATTTTTAGGATTGTTATGTCTTCTTTCAAATATGTGTTTTTTTAAATCATGTATCAATTTTTGTACATTGAGTTTGAACTCAGTTTTTACAAGTGAGTAGCCTGTCACCTGAGTACAGAGAACAAAACAAATATCTATGAAGCATAATGGCAATGGTAATGACATAGACATGGAGTAATAAAATAGCAAAGATTTAAATATTAATTCAGCATGACAAATTACAAATATTTACTTTCTAAGATATCATTGGCATACTGGTATAACAAAAAGGAATACAATTACAAGCACATCATGTAAATATGTGAAAAAGAAATACGCATTCAGAGACAACAGCAACAACAATAAAAGGATTAAAAATAAAAGCATATTGTGTAAAACAGTCACACTTAAAATTAATAGAACTTCTAACCAAATGTTTTTAAGTGCCCTTTGATATCAGGGTCAAGTTTAAGTCTACGCTGTAAACTTTTCCAGACAAATGGGGCACCATTTCCACAAGCTGTCTTTCCAAGATTAGTGTTAACTGCAGGAATTACATTATATCAGTGTAATATAATGTAAATTTTTCATGTTTGACTACACAGTAATGTGCTGTAAAAACATACTGTCATTACCCACCCGTGCATATTTATACGTGTGTGTTTGTGTGCGTGTTGTGCACATAGGCATTTAAGGCTTGACTTTATGACCATGCTTTGGATGCCAGCATTGTTTTATGTGCATGTGTATGCATGCACAACAGCAGTAGGAATACAGTATGCCTTGTACCTCCTTCCTTCTCCACCCTGGTATGTTCACCAATAAAATGTGAGTTTCTAATTAGCTTGTTGTTTTTATTTTATGTTTTAACGGTTGAGAACAGTGTAAGAGGTGGGTGAGCACAGAGAAAAGTGTGGGTCTCATCTGACCATTTAAACATCTGTAAATTACAAGCTCAACAGGATATCCTAAAAAGAGTGATTTGGAGATATCAACAGCTATATGATACAATTTAATTTAACATTAAGTGTCTCAACAGGCTATTTGTTAAATGATATTTACTAAAAAGTCAAATGGATTTGCCACTTGCAAGAATTGTCTTTCAAGGTGTGTCTACTAATGTGTGATGCAATGCCTGTAAATGAGGATAAAATAACACAATGTGAAATTTACCATGTGCTTACAATATGGATACACTTTTGTATATCATTTTAACAATATGACATTTTAACAGATGTATGATTGTTTAACTTTACAATTCCCAAGTGTGGGTAAAATAAGAAACATACACCAAAAAAACAAACAGGATAAAAATTACAGAAAAAAAACATAACAATATATAGGGAAGAAAACAATACACAAAATTACTTTGTTTTTGTACTTTTTATCTTTCAGTGTGGATATGAATGTCCTCAAAAATGTATGTTTAGGCTTTGTGGACAATAGAAGACCCCAGTTCTGGTCTTCCTTGTGCTGCTTTGTGTTTTCTTATACAGTACATGGTAGTGAACACAACAACTAATTTTCTCCTTTTAAGTAACCTTATAGACATTTCCACAGCAATTGTAAACTGAATTAGAGACTGAAAAACACTTTGGATGTATGCTGAATGCTCAACACCGCCTGATGGCCAATATCACAGCAGTCTACAGTTGCAGCTATGCTAGCATAGTTAATGGAATAAACTCTATGCTCAATTGTAACTCAATTCCTGCAGGCCTCTATGGTGTCACCACCAAAACAACATGATGTGGAAGCATGATTCATCCTTTGGTATCTTTTTTACATCTGTAGGGTATCCACTGTAAGGAAATCTAACCTCAAAAACCAGGCCTCGCCCAGGGTGACCAACGGCTTTATCATGACATCTTCCCAGAACAATAATTACACATGAGGGGAAGAGCTGGCAGGACTCAATCTTGTGGGACAAGCCAAGAAGTTCTTAACCATGTCTTTTTTCCTGCAGAAAATGTGTGTGAATGCTGAAAAGCTAAACTGCTAAAGCTAAACTGTAATGCTGGCATAATTGCATAAGAAGAAGGTGAAGTAGTTGCATAAGTGTGAATGGTTTCAATTAGTATGAATTTCATTAAAATGTTGAATAATCCCAACAATGTCTTAAACAAAATTAGAATATAGTCTGCAGTGACTGCTTGTTGATTGTCTGTTGGAAGAGTGCAAACCACTGTGCCACTGTTCCACCAAGTAATTTATGATTAAACCAGTCACCTTATAGTATTTCCAAAAAAACACTAAAAATTAAAGTTGATATATTTATGAAAAAGTATAGTATGTTGAAAATTTATACAAAAGTCAGGCTATAGTATGTTAAAAAAAGTGATAAAAAGTCATAGTATAGTTTGTCAAAAAATAAATAAAAAGTCATAATATAGTATGTCAAAAAAGTTGATACAAAAGTCATGCTATAGTGTGTTAAAAAAATATAAAAAGTCATAGTATAGTATGTCAAAAAAATAAGAAAAAGTCATAATATAGTATGTCAAAAAAGGTGATACAAACGTCATGCTATAATACAGTAAAAAAAAAAAAAAAATAGTATAGTAAGTCAAAAAGACCAGGCCAGACCAGAAATCAGTTGAGGTAAAGTTTTCAGTTACTACTTGCTGGTTGCCTGTTGAATAGTGCAAACCACTGAGCCACAGTTCCCTCACACAATTAATGTTGAAAACAGTCATAGCATATATCAAGAAAGTCAATGAATGAAAACATGTATAAAAAAAAGTCATATTGTAGTATGTCTAAAAAATTGATAAAAAATGCATGGTCTAGTATGCCATAGTATAGTCATAAGTCATAATATAGTATATTGAGAAAAAAATAATAGTATAGTATTGTCCAAAAAAGGACCAGTCTGGACTGGGAATAGACTTGGGTCAAAGTCTGCTGTGACTTGCTGGAACAGTGCAAACCCTGAGCAACTACTAAGTATACTTTGTCAAAAAAGGCACAGTGTAGAAAAAATCTTACTATAGTATATCGAAAAAGAAGTCATAGTATGGAATGTATAACAAAGGTATAACAAAGTTATAGTATAGTATGCTGGAAAAAAGTGATAGAAAGTCACGGTATAGTATGTTGAATAAAGTCACAGTATAGTATGTTAGAAAAACTCATAGTATAGCATCTCTACAAAAGTGATAAAAAGTCATGCTATAGTACTGAATGTGGAAAAAGTCATAAAAAAGTCATAATATGGTATATTAAAAAGAATAATAGTATAAAATGTCAAAAAAGTGATGACAATGTCATAGTATTGTATGTCAGCAAAAAGTGATAAAAAGTCATAGGATAGTTTGTCGAAAAAAAGTTATGGAAAAGTCATAGTATAGTATGTCAGAAAAGTCAGAAAAATGTCATAGTATAGTATGTTGAAAAAAAGTGATAACAAAGTCAAAATAAAGTATGTCAACAAAAGTCAGAAAAAAGTTATAATATAGTATATGGAAAAAATTGTATTGTATGTTGAAGAAAGGGCCAGCAGAGACCAGCAATCGGACCTGGGTCCAAGTCTACAGGGACTACTTGCTGGAACAGTGCAAACCACTTATCCACCGTTGACTGTCCCCAAAATAAATGATGTTGTAAACAGTTGTAGCATGGAATGTCCAAAAAAAGCCATTAAAAAGTCAACGTATAGTACAGTATGTAAAAAAATTTAGTATGTGTAGTGAAGTATAGTATATAAAAAAAGTCATAATGTAGAATGTAAAAAAATGGTATAACAAAGTCATAGTATAGTATGTCAGAAAAAAGTGATAAAAAAGTCAAGGTATAGTATGTTGAATAAAGTCACAGTATAGTATGTTGGAAAAATTCATAGTATATAGTATAAATAAGTGATAAAAAATCATGCTATAGTATGTGGAAAAGTCATAAAAAGTCATAATATGGTATATCAAAAAGAATAATATTATAGTTTGTTGAAGAAGCTAGAAAAAAAAGTCTTAGTATATATAGTACATCGAAACTGGGAAATTAGCCACTGTTCCCCCAAATGGGTCATGTGGACAACAGTCATATTAAAGTATGTCCAAAAAATCCATTAAAAACTCATGGAATAGTACATAGTATAGTATGTCAAAAAAAGCATAGTATAGTAAGTCCACAAAAATAAAGTCATAGTATAAAAAGTAAACAGTAATAGTATAGTTTGACAAAAGAAAGTCATACAAATGTCTTAGTATGTCAAAAAAGGGCCAGCGTGGACTGTGAATTGAACCTGGGTGAAAGTGTGCAGTGATCACAGCTGGTTGCCTGCTGGAACAGTGCAAACCACTGAACCACAGTTCCACCAAGTAGTATGAATGTAATAATTTGAAAACAGTCATTGCCTAGCATTTCCAAAAAAGCCATTTAAAAGTCAACAGATAGTATGGCAAAAAAGTCAAAGAAGTATATGAATAAAAAAAAATCATGAAAAAGTCACAGCATAAAATGGTAAAAAAAAAAATTAAAATTAAATCATACTATAGTATATTGGAAAAAAAAAAGGTCACAGTATAGTATGTCTGAAATAATGTCCTAAAAAAGTCATAGTGTATAGTATGTAAAAAAAAAAGTGATGAAGACGTTATACTGTAGCATGTTGGGGAAAAAAATCATATTACTGTTTGTCAAAACAAGGGGCATTTCGAAGCGGGGATGGAACCTGTGTCACAGACTGGAATGAATACTTGAAGGTTACTTGTTGAATAGTGCAAACCACTGAGCCACAGTCATAGAATGTCAAGAGAGTCAAAGCATAGTACATCCAAAGAATTAAAAAATTAAAAAAGCCGTAGTAAAGTATGGAAAAAGTCGTTAAAAAGTCATGGTATAATATGTCAAAAAAAGTCGTGAAAAAGTCATAACAAAGGTATAACAAAGTCATAGTATAGTGTGTTGGAAAAAAATGACTAAAAAGTAGTACAGTATGTTGAATGAAGTCACAGTATAGTATGTTGGAGAAACTCATAGTATAGCTTGTCTAAAAAAGTGATTAAAAAAACAAAGTACTTCATGTCGAAAAAAAGTTATACTATAGTATGTCGAAAAAAGTGCTAAAAACGTTATGTCAAAAAAAAAAATCATAGTATTGTATGTCAAAATAAGTGATAGCCTGAAGTGGGGATGGAACCTGGGCTGCTGTCAGGAGTAATTACTTACTGGTTGAATAGTGCAAACCACTGAGCCACAGTTCCATCACATTGAAACCATTGAAAACAGTCATAGCATTGAATTGTTTAGAATTGTTTTCATATAGTTTAATCATTTAAAAACAGTCATAGCCTTGTATTTGCAAAAAGACATAAAAAAGTCAACGTATAGTGTGGCAAAAAAAGTCAAAGAAGAGTTTGACAAAAAAATTCATTAAAAAGTTATAGTATAGAATGTCAAAAAAAAAATCATACTATAGTATATAGAAAATAAGTCATAGTAAAGTATGTCTAAAGAAGGTATAACAAAGTCACAGTATAGTATGTCTGAAAAAAGTGATTATAACGTTATGCAATAGCATGATTAAAAAGTCATGGTATAGTATATTGAATGAAGTCAAATTATAGTATGTTGGAGAAATTCATAGTATAGCTTGTCTAAAAAAGTGATAAAAAGCCATAATACAGTATGTTGAAAAAAGTGATTATAACGTTATGCAATAGCTTGTCGAAAAAATATTATAGTATTGTATTTTTATAAAAAGGGCCAGCCCAAAGTAGGGATGGAAACTGGGTCGCTGTCTGGAGTAACTACTTAATGGATGCCTGTTTAATAGTGCAAACCAGTGAACCACAGTTCCAGCATTTAATTAATGTTAGTGTAATGAAAACAGTCATAGCATAGAATGTCAAGAAAGTCATAGCATAGTACATCGAAATAATTGATAGAAAAAAGTCATAGTAAAGTATGGAAAAGTCATTAAAAAGGCATGGTATAGTACGTGGAAAAAGTCATAAAAAAGTCATAGTATGGTATGTGGAAAAATGATAATGTCATTGTATAGTATGTTGGAAAAAAGTGATAAGAAGAGAAGTATGTTGAAAAAAGTTATAGAAAAGTTATAGTATAGTATGTCAGAAAAAGTGATAAAAAAGTCATAGTATAGTATGTGGAAAAAGTCATAAAGAGTCATAATATGGTATATCGAAAAGAATAATAGTAAAGTATGTCAAAAAAAGTGATAAAAAGTCAAGATAAAGTATGTCAACAAAAGTCATAAAAAAGTCATAATATAGTATTTGGAAAACATTTTTTATTGTTTGTTGAAGAAAGGGCCAGCAGAGACTGGGAATTGGGAAAACTGGGTCAAAGTCTACAGGGACTACTTGTTGGAAAAGTGCAAACCACTTATCCACTGTTGACTGCCCTGAAAACTGTTGTAGCATGGAATGTTCAAAAAAGCCATTAAAAAGTCAAAATATAGTACAGTATGTTAAAAAAGTCAGTATGTGTAGTGAATTATAGTATGTCGAAAAAAAAGGCATAGTCTAGAAAGTAAAAGAAAATCTATAACAAAGTCTGGTACAATATTTTGAAAACGTCATAAATAAACTCTTTGTATTGCACGTTGAAAAAGTGGCAGCCTAGAAGAGGAATTGAACCTGTGTCAATGCTTCCCATGGCTTTTAGGCTGGAACAGTGCAAACCACTGAGCCACTATTCACCCAAATAGTTCTGGTTGAAGACATTCATAGCATACATAAGGAATAGTACGTCAAAAAAAATTGTAAAAAAGTCAAAGTATAGTTTGTCAAAAAAATTATAACAAAGTCATAGCATAACAAGTTGGAAAAAAACTGATAAAAAGTCATAGTATAGTATGTCAGAAAAAGTACAAAGTCATAGTATAGTATGACAAAAGTCATAAAAGTCTTAGTATTGTGTGTCAAAAAGGGCCAGCATGGACTACGAATTGGGTGAAAGTGTTCAGCGATTACAGCTGGTTGCCTATTGGAACAGTGCAAACCACTGAACCACAGTTCCACCAAATAGTTTAATAATTTAACAATTTGTGGAAGTCTGGGACGGTGCCTAAGGAGTGGCAGACCAGGGTGGTGGTTCCCCTCTTCAAAAAGGGGGACCAGAGGGTGTGTGCCAATTACAGGGGTATCACACTTCTCAGCCTCCCTGGTAAAGTCTACTCCAAGGTGCTGGAAAGGAGGGTTTGGCCGATAGTCGAACCTCAGACTGACCAGACTGGTCGTGGAACAACGGATCAGATCTTCACTCTCGCAAGGATCTTGGAGGGGGCCTGGGAGTATGCCCAACCAGTCTACATGTGCTTTGTGGATCTGGAGAAGGCGTATGACCAGGTCCTAGGAGCTGTGGGAGGTGCTGCGGAGTATGGGGTGAGGGTCCTCTCAGGGCCATCCAATCCCTGTATGACCAAAGCGAGAGCTGTGTCCGGGTTCTCGGCAGTAAGTCGGACTCGTTCCAGGTAAGGGTTGGACTCCGCCCGGGCGCTCACTGGATCGGTTCTCAGCCGAGTGTGAAGCGGCTGGGATGAGGAGCAGCACCTCTAAATCAGAGGCCATGATTCTCAGCAGGAAACCGATGGAGTGCTTTCTTCATGTAGGGAATGAGTCCTTACCCCAAGTCAAGGAGTTTAAGTACCTTGGGGTCTTGTTCGCGAGTGAGGGGACCATGGAGCGTGAGATTGGTCGGAGAATCGGAGCAGCTGGTGCGGTATTACATTCAGTTTATCGCACCATTGTGACGAAAAGAGAGCTGAGCCAGAAGGCAAAGCTTTCGATCTACCGGGCAATTTTCGTTCCTACCCTCACCTATGGTCATGAAGGCTGGGTCATGACCGAAAGAACGAGATCCAAGGTACAAGCGGCCGAAATGGGTTTCCTCAGGAGGGGGGCTGGCGTCTCCCTAGAGATAGGGTGAGAATCTCAGTCATCCGAGAGGAGCTCGGAGTAGAGCCGCTGCTCCTTCGCGTCGAAAGGAGCCAGTTAAGGTGGTTCAGGCATCTGGCACGTCCAGCTGGGAGGAGGCCGCGGGGAAGACCCAGGACTAGGTGGAGAGATTATATCTCCAACCTGGCCTGGGAACGCCTCGGGATCCCCCAGTCGGAGCTGGTTAATGTGGCTCGGGAAAGGGAAGTTTGGGGTCCCCTACTGGAGCGGCTGCCCCCGCAACCCGATACCGAATAAGCGGATGAAGATGGATGGATGGATGGATGGATGGATGGATGGATGGATGGATGGATGGATGGTCATGGTATAGAATGTTAAAAAAAATCATACTATAGTATATCGAGAATAAAAAGTCATAGTAAAGTATGTCTAAAAAAGGTATAACAAAGTCTTAGACTAGTATGTCTGAAAAAAAGGATTAAATAGTCGATGATTAAATAGTCTGTTGTATGTTGAAAAAGTCACAGTATGTTATGTGAGAATATGAGAGAATTTGGGAAACTCATAGTATAGCTTGTCTAAAAAAGTGATAAAAAGTCATAGTAAATTATGTTGGAAAAAGCAATAAAAACATTATGCTATAGTATGTCGAAAAAAGTGGGGATTGAACCTGGATTGTAGTCTGCAGTGACTAGTTGCCTGATGAATAGCACAAGCCACTGAGCCACAGTTCACCACGTAAGTAACATTGAAAACCGTCATAGCTTAGAGTGTCAAGAAAGTCAAAGGATAAGTACATCAAAATAATTTATTAAAAAAAGTAATTGTAAAGTACGGAAAAAGTCATTAAAAAGTCATGGTATAGTACGTCAAAAAGTCATCAAAAGCCATAGTAAAGTTTGTCAAAAAAGGAATAACAAGTCATAGTGTAGAATGTCGGAAAAAAGGGATAAAAATTCATTCTATAGTATGTAAAAAAGTCAAATATGAACTGGGAATGGAACCTGGGTCAAACTTGCTTTGATTTCTTGCTGGACAATGTAAAGCCACTTTACCCCCAAATAATAATAGTCTATGCTTTATTAATCCCACAAGGGATTAACACACAGGCCTGAATTACACACACATGCTCAGGTCCTATACATGCACTAATGGAGATATCAGAGTGAGGGGGGTGCCCTTGGAAAGGCACCCCAAGCAGTTGGGGGTTAGGTGCCTTGCTCAAGAGTACCAGCTACCAGTCCACCACCATACTTTGGTCCGAACGGGGACTTGAACCAGCTACCCTACGGTTCCCAACCCAACTCCCTACAAACTGAGCTACTGCCACCCTACATACACAGCAGTGATAGTATAGTACGTCCAAAAAAGTCATTAAAAAGTCAAAGACTAGTACGTAGAAGAAATTGATATCAAAGTCAGGGTATAATATGTTGAATAAAGTCACAGTATTGTGTGTCGGAAAAATTCATAGTATAGCAAGTCTAAAAAAATAATACAAAAAGTCATAGTATACTACAACAAAAAAAAGACATGCTTATAGAATGCTTAAAAAAACATTGTATGACGAAAAATATGTACAAAATCATAGTATAGTATGTGGAAAAAAGTGATGCAAAAGTCATTATAATAATGTGTTGAATAAAGTCACAAGATAGTATGTTGGAAAAAGTCATAAAAATATCATATTGTATATCAAAAAGAATAAACATTTTGGAAAAAGTCTTAGTATTGTGGGGGCCAGTTCGGACCTGGAATCAAAGCAAAGGTCAAAGGTCAATGTCTGCAGAGAATACATGCTCGAACAAGGCAAACCACTGCCCCTGCACCACTGCACCAGTCATAGTGTAGTATATAAAAAGTGTGTCAAAAAATTAATAAACAAATTGTAGGCAGGGACCTGACAATAAGACAACAGTAGGAACAGACAAAACGGAGCTGGCCGCTCAAAAACAAAAAATCTTAGTATTGTATGTGTTAAAAAAGGGAGTGGGTCAAAGTCTGCAGTGACTACTTGCTGGTTGCTTGTTGGAACAGTACAAACCACTGAGCCACTGTTCCACCAAATAATAATAATAATAATAATAATAATAATAATAATAATAATAATAATAATAATAATAATAATAATAATAATAATAATAATAATACATTTTATTTAAAGGCGCCTTTCTCTGCACTCAATGAAGAATTTCTGTAAAAAACATAGCATAGTATGTCCAAAAATGCCATTAAGAAGTTAAACTATAATATGTCATAAAAGTCAAAGAATAGTATGTCAAAAGTTACAGAATAGTATGTTGAAAAAAATAGGGGTATAGCATGTTAAAAACAAAATCCTACTATAGTATATCAAATTAAGTCAGAGAATAGCATGTCTAAAAAAGTGAGAAAAGTCATAAAACAGTCTCAGTATTATATGTTGAAAAAGGGCAAACCATGACCAGGAATCGAACTCGAGTCAAAGTCTGCAGTATGTACTTGCCAGTTGTCTGTTGGAGCGATGCTAACCACTGAGTTACTGTGTCACAAAACAACATTTGTTGAATCAGTATTTGAATAGTATATCCAAAAAAAGCCATTAATAGGTCATAGTATGTGCCGGGTTGGCTCAGTTGGTAGAGCAGGCGCACACACAGTATATAGAGGTTTACTCCTCGCGCAGTGGCTGCGGGTTTGACTTCGACCTGCTGCCATTTGCTGCATGTCCTTCTCTCTCCCATTTCATGTCTTCATCTGTCCTGTGGAATTAAAATGGTCAAAAGAATCATCTTTAAAAAAAATTAATAGTATGTCTGAAAAAAGTCAAAATATGGAATGTTGGAAAAAAGTCTTAGTATTGTATGTTGAAAAAACGTCACGAAAGGGCCAAGCCAGACTGGGAAGTAAACCACAGAGTCTGCAGTGATTACATGCTGGTTAGTTGTTACCAAAAATAGCATAGTACGTTTAAAAAGTCAAAATATAGTAGATAGAAAATTGATAAAATGCTTATAGTATAGTATGTTAAAAAAGTCACAGTCAAGTATGTTTGAAAAAAGTAATACAAAAGTCATGGTCTAGTATATCGAATAAAGTCATAGTATAGTAAGTCAGAAAAAGTCATAGAATAGTATGTTGAAAAAAGTGATAAAACGGTCATGTTGTAGTACGTGGAAAAAGTCAAAGCATTGTGTGCTGAAAAAAGTGAATCAAAAGTCAAAGTATAGTATCTCGAAAAAAAAGTCATAGTATAGAATGTTAGGATCTTACTCTTTAACAGAAAGGTGATACTCCCTAGTCCATAATGTTATCAGACACAGCCTGTCAGTGGTAAAACAAGCACTTTTGAAGGTAGATACGAGCTGGAGAATTGACCTATTAACTTACATTGTAGCTTGTTTTGCTTCTTCCGACTGATGCGATCTTGCTTAATGCTGGACCAATGTCAAAGATTGTTGTTCCTATCAGTCACTTAGACACAAAAACATAGAAAAATAGGGTTGAAAAAAACAATAGTTACCCTGTCACTACCCGATATGAGTCAAGTTCTCAGTCATTCTCAGATTTAAACGGTTCACGGCATAACGCCAAGGTTCCAGCAAACGTTTTAGCTATCTATGATTGTTGGATTGCTACCGTTAGCTCTTAACGCCATTCAAGTGACAGCCTATGTTGTGTTTGATTGCTAACTTGAAGCCAGCAGTTATGTAGGTCCATTTTTACTGTATTGACATTATAGAAGTCTGTCATTAGCAGGTTCTTGTGGGCTACTTCAGCCTCTAATCTAGAACTGACATCAGGGATTATGCCGTGAAAATGTGATGCCTTACACTAAATAATAAATCACTGCTATGTAATGTATCTCATTATTCTGTGGCTGACAGCAAAACAGATCTGCGTGAAATCTGTCGGTAGGCTCGTTCGAGATGAACTGCTCCCGCCTGTAAAGTAGACGAGAGCAGGCGGCAGCAGCGCGGGGGGGGACAAAATGCTGCGGTAAAGTCGGACAGTTTCCAGCCGATTCCAGCCGCCTTCAGGCTGGACAGGAAAAAAACACTGTGGTGCGATTCCGATTTAATAAAGTATAACCAGACCCACATATCAGCTGGTACACTCTCTCTAGTTGTTTTAATTATGACAGAGTAGCTCTCAGAATGTTCTACATGCAATCTGTTGCTGATGTTAATTAACAACAGACTGTAGATGATCCATGATCTGAACGGATTTAGTCTCTCTGACTTCTAAACGTCACTATCAGCCACACTTGTGTTCTGTACAGAATAAGTCTTTAAATCAGACAAACAGCAATTAAAATCCCTTTGATTCAAAATCAATAACAAAATGTATACAAGACGTCATCATGTTGAGTCAATTGTGAACCAATCAGCTGTTAAATCAGCTGGGAGGTCGGCGTTTCCCAGCATGCTCTGGGTCCGCCTGGCTCTTGCAGTCGGTGATAAGCAACTGCGCTGCCTGCGTCTCAGAACTGCGGCCGCCTTGCTCTCGTGATATTCCCGTTGCCCACGTGTGCATGACGTCAGAGCAAGTCGGGATCAAGTCGGACACAAATCTAACCGGCATGCAACGGGCGCCGATCGCCGGTGATTGATTCTGCGCAGACCTGGCTCATCTCGAACAAGCCTTATGCTAACACTGATGAAGATTAGTGTCAGCCCAGGTTGCTCTAGCAATGCGGGGCCTACATACAAGGCAACCTTACAGGATCCTTTGAATGGAGATGGTTACGGAACTGCTGCTTTCACTGTCCATGATGATAACTATGGCAATGACGAAGATGGTGACACACATACAGTGGTGTGAAAAAGTGTTTGCCCCCTTCCTCATTTCCTGTTCCTTTGCATGTTTGTCACACTTAAGTGTTTCAGAACATCAAACCAATTTAAACAATAGTCAAGGACAACACAAGTAAACACAAAATGCAATTTGTAAATGAAGGTGTTTATTATTAAAGGTGAAAAAAAATCCAAACCATAATGGCCCTGTGTGAAAAAGTGATTGCCCCCCTTGGTAAAACATACTATAACTGTGGTTGTCCATACCTGAGTTCAATTTCTCTAGCCACACCCAGGCCTGATTATTGCCACACCTGTTCACAATCAAGGCATCACTTAAATAGGAGCTGCTTGACACAGTAAGGTCCACCAGAAGATCCTTAAAAGCTACACATCATGCCGAGACCCAAAGAAATTCAGGAACAATTGAGAAAGAAAGTAATTGAGATCTATCAGTCTGGAAAGGGTTATAAAGCCATTTCCAAAGCTTTAGGAATCGCGAACCACAGTGAGAGCCATTATCCACAAATGGCGACGACATGGAACAGTGGTGAACCTTCCCAGGAGTGGCCGGCCGCCCAAAATTACCCCAAGAGCGCAGCGGCGACTCATCAAGAGGTCACAAAAGACCCCACAACAACGTCAAAGAACTGCAGGCCTCACTTGCCTCAGTTAAGGTCAGCGTTCATGCCTCCACCAACAGGAAAGACTGGGCAAAAATGGCCTGCATGGCAGAGTTCCAAGGAGAAAACCACTGCTGAGCAAAAAGAACATCAAAGCTCGTCTCAATTTCTCCACAACACATCTTGATGATCCCCAAGACTTTTGGGACAACATTCTGTGGACCGATGAGACAAAAGTGGAACTCTTTGGAAGGTGTGTGTCCAAGTATATCTGGCATAGAAGGAACACTGCATTTCATAAAAGAACATTATACCAACAGTAAAATATGGTGGTGGTAGTGTGATGGTCTGGGGCTGTTTTGCTGCTTCAGGACCTGGAAGACTTGCCGTGATAAAAGGAACTATGAATTCTGCTGTCTACCAAGAGATCCTGAAGGAGAATGTCCGATCATCTGTTCGTGTACTCAAGCTGAAACGAACTTGGGTTCTGCAGCAGGACAATGATCCTAAACACACCAGCAAGTCCACCACCGAATGGCTGAAGAAACAAAATGAAGACTTTGGAGTGGCCTAGCCAAAGTCCTGACCTGAATCCTATTGAGATGTTGTGGTATGACCTTAAAAAGGCCGTTCATGCTCGAAAACCCTCTAATGTAACTGAATTAGGACAATTCTGCAAAGATGAGTGGGCCAAAATTCCTCCAGGGCTGTAAAAGCCTCATTGCACATTATCGCAAGCGCTTGGTTGCAGTTGTTGCTGCTAAGGGTGGCCCAACCAGTTATTAGGTTTAGGGGGCAATTACTTTTTCACACAGGGCCATGATGGTTTGGATTTTTTTTCACCTTTAATAATAAACACCTTCATTTACAAATTGCATTTTGTGTTTACTTGTGTTGTCCTTGACTATTGTTTAAATTGGTTTGATGTTCCGAAACACTTAAGTGTGACAAACATGCAAAGGAACAGGAAATGAGGAAGGGGGCAAACACTTTTTCACACCACTGTAATACTCAGCAACTAGACCCCGTGAGTAGCAGTCACCCTAATCAATGTGTCATGATTGAAGATGATCCAGCACTCTGGCCAAAACAGCTGTCAGACAGAGAGTACGTCTTTCTCAGATAAACAAGGACTGAAAAGGGGGAGAACAAGGGTTGTGGAGGGCCCCATGCCTGTGTTTGCCTTAGGCCTCAAAATGACTAAATCCGCCTCTGGGTATTGACAATCCTTTAAGTTACGCATGTTACGTAACCATAGGTTACACTGCGTTGTGTTGCATTGCGTTAAAGTAAGTCAACGTTGACATTTGGTTTAATTTGAGATGCGTCAAAAACAAATTGAATCCAGGATAACATATGGTTCCTCAAAAACTAATTGAGATTGCAGTTTAGTTGTATGGAAACGTGAATTTTAGGAGACAGGGCACAATTTCTAATGCTATAATATTGTCTTAGATTTTACCTCTCACATTTTAAATGAAGATAAACATATAAAGAGATTGAACACGACTTTGTCGAGGGATACAGATGAAGTTCTTTAAGGAAACGGCTTTCAAGGGGACATTTAGAGGAAATTGGAATCAGATGGAGATTAGACAGGAATATGTTCCCCCTTTGAGGTAAAGTAAGGAGAAAGGACGGGGCGGGGGGTATATGTTATAAAGCTCACGGCAACGGTGACCTGTGAAGAGAGGAAATGGACTTATGTTGTAAGCTCAGCTTCTCTGAAGAGCTAATTTACCTATTTCCCTTTGTACAAGTACCTTCATCTGCATTTAATCAGTAAATACTGAATAGTTTTCCCTCTTTTTTCTTGACTTTATTTTGTTTCTAAAGTCTCCAGGCAGACCTTCAAAACAAAAACAGTTAACTTCAACAGATACTTTACAATCCAGTCTCTTTCTTTTCCTTACCACCTGTAGCTGGATGGGTGTCTGAGCTGTATTCTCTAGTATTACTTTCACACATATGCAGAAACCTTTGGTGTCATATTTTTAACTCAAGCAGGTCCTCTTTGCCGAATGCTGTTTTGTTTTGTTTTCGCTAAAACATATAGCTTCAATACCACCAAAATAGAAATTAGATTTATTTACTTCAATTTATTACATATAAATTGGAGTAAATTAAAAACAGCAAGACTTTTGGTTTAAGTTGTCTTTTTTGGATGGTGTGAATTTGCTGCTACTGTCAAGCTGTGCAGTAGACAGCTGGGCTTTAAGTGAGGTGGTTGGTGTAGAGCAGAAAATTATGAGACATGTCAGAACAAGACTGATATTTTCAAGCTGCACATTTTTTCTCCTTGCTTGAGACTTCTGTCTGTCTGTTTGCACAAAGCACTAAACACACACAAGTGTACTCACACGCATACAATTTAGATTTATACACTTACACACGTGTAATCATACACACTTAATCCTACTCACTTATGCACGTACAGATGAAGACAAATACACACACACACGCACACACGCACACACGCGCACACACACACAAAATTAGGCTAGGTCTTGTTTCATTGTAAGAGTATGTTTGTCTTTCTGTATTAGGTTACGATTTCACAGTCATTATTCAGTATGTTTCTCTGCATATTGTCATCTTTTAATAGAAGGGATAGGCTAAAGCAAATATGTCTGAATGAAAATATTATAACTTAGCCTAGAAATCTAGACGCACCCTAGCAGCAGCAAATTTAATTTGCACCCATTGGTCTGGCTTGTCAGGCTAATCATAGACAGTAGAAAAATTCAAATGTACACATTGTAGCCCAGAATATTGCAAAAGGTTGTTATCCGAGATGTGAGTTGTCAGATTGTTGTGATATATTGTATGAAAGGCATGTTAGATAAATATTTTGTGTCTCACGCTCACACTCACATGCAGAAACACACACCTAAAACAGGTGCTTTCATACCAGGATGTGACAATGGTAGTGTTTTATGAACTCCTTGTCATTGATTTGTCAGATCCTTGTTTAAATATGAACGATGAAATGTGTCTCAAACATCCCATTTTTCATTCCCTGCTTTGGCAAAGCTAACGAGAGTTTCATGTTGAAAATTATCCTATCCTATACATCTATATCCTGAATATCCATACCCTGAAATGGTATTTTTGTAACAAATTAAGATGAAATTTTTGATTTGAAGAGTGTTGAAAGAATGCCTTGATAACCACATCTGATTGTCACCAACCAATCAGATAGTATACAGCAGCAGTTCTCAAAGTGTAAACATGCTGAGATATGAGCTTTATCGCTGCCATATCATTGACATCTGGGATCTCTCTCTCTCTCTCTCTCTCTCTCTCTCTCTCTCTCTTTTCTCTCTCCCCTCCTTCTTTTTCTCCCTCGTGGTCTTTATGTTCGTTTTTTGTCGTTCCTTTGACATGCCAGTTTATCCAGCAGCAGTTGCATCAGCAGAAACATGGCAGTCACGCTACCTTTTCTCTTTTTTATATCCTGGACAGGCAGGTGCACATTGGTGTACACAATATACATACAGCACAATATACTGCGTGCACACACACTTACACACACTCTCTCTCACACACACACACACACACATCCAACGTCCACAAAACACATAACTAAGCAGAATAGACAGAATGTTTTTTGTGTTTTTTGAATAATTAAACTTGGAGGGAATGGATTTCCCAAACTAATACTAACACTGTTCAAACATATAAAACAAGCACATCTAGGCCAGTTCAAATATTTGAGATTTTATTTAAATGTGTGCCTGAATTAACTTACATACTCTACATTTTATACAAATACAGCCTGGAGACATCAGTTTGATTCATGTCAGTTCCACATCCAAACATCAGCATATCCCTCTTGTTCTCCATATAACATGTACAACTTGTCACATTTTTCAGTGCAGTTTGGTAAGTCTGTGAAATGCCTCCTTTCTCAACATCTAATGAAAACATTCATTGGTTACAAGTGTACTGATTTGAGACACCTAATAATTACATTTTTACTGTTTTACTTTTTTTACACGTAGACTAATATCAGAATGTTAAATTCTCTCGGCATCCATACCGTCTGTCTCTTAACTGAAACCACTGCAGAAAATAGCTTTGCTGTTTCACTTTCTTCCTCTCTGTCTCTCTCTCTTTCTGTTGTTTAAAGAGTAGGTACGCCAATCTGACAGGGGACACTGACACCTTTCATCACCACCTTCTCTCTTTATGCAGAAGCAGTATCGTGGCCGGATGCCACGGGGTAGGTACTGTAAACAACACTCCCTTTCTCTCCCTCCCACCGACACAATAGCGTCCACCATAATTGACGCATGCAAGTCTGTGGCTGCCATATTCCAAAGAAGGGCTTGATAAATTGTTGGAAAGAAAGGAGTTAGCAGAGTGAGGAAAGAAGAAAATGGCTGTGTCTTTAATTAAATCATTTGTGAGAGATTTGTTCAAATTTGAGAAGAATGTAAATCCTTTTAATTTTGGTTGTAAGTGAAAATGTTCATCCTAAAAGATAATGTCTGGACTGAAAGCTGCTTGTTGACATACATGAAATTCTAACCAGTAGCCACGAGGGTGTCACACTACTATTTCTATAAGTGTTACTACAAGTTGCTTAAGTATGGCCTTTCCCTGTCTGAGATGAGCACCCTCTCTGTACACTATACTGCACAATGCAAACAAGTCTGGACAGCTTTGTATCTCATCCCTTTTTGGATAAACACAGGCAGGAAATGAATGTGGTTTTACAATGATTCACTCCATACTGGAAGCATTTGCTTTCAAAGAAATCCATTCAAAGCAGCTTTGGCTTCACATGTTTACTATTTTCTCTTGCTTTGGCAGATATGTATCTTTTCATTTGGCTATTTCCTACCTCTAAAATGCACCTTACCATGTTTGGTTTTTGCCAAAGTTTGAATGGTTGTGTCTAAGTTTAAAGAATTTTTCCAAATACTCTTTTCAATTGTTTTTTGTATTCAAGTCTCTCATCCTGTTTTTATCTGGGCTGCCCCTATTCTCACTTCCCCACATCAACTCCTAGTTAACTTACACTGGCTTACTGTTCACAAAGCTGTTCATGGATCTGCACCCCATTATATCTGTGACCTCATTCAGATGTAGACACCCGCCTGCACACGTCGCTATACTAGCCTGCTGCCAGCTGAACACTATGGTCAACAGAGTGTTTTGCTGCAGCGCCCCCTGACTCTGGAATGCTCTGTTTTATAAGCTCAGGATTGCACTCAGTGTATTTAATAGTCAGAGTTAAAATAATCAATTCTCCAATTAAAATCAATCTTTGTTTGAATGATCTGAAATCTATTAATAAAAAAAACACTAAAAATGTGGTGAATTGACCCCCTTATTGCATTATAAAAAAGCATTGGAGTAAATATTTGATTTAATATTTAGATTTGTATTGAAATGTTCCTAACCTAATTGATATTGAATCAAATATGTCCTTAAAAAACACAATTTTTTAAACATGCTTTTAACAACACCTATAAGTACTCTTGTTAACTGCCACTGTCTGTTCCTGCAATCATATGTTTTTATTATTATTATTATTAGTTATCCCACCATATATTATTATTGTTATTATTATCTTTTATTGAGTATATTTCTGTTTTTGAACTTCTGTTTTTTTTTCTCTTTTTGCTTCATCCTCTCCCCCTTTCTGTGCAGTATCCCACATTTCTACATGTTTCTCTTCTGCTCTGTTATCTTTATTAGTGGAAAGTCAAAGTGCCTGGGGCCAGAGCTTAAACCATGCAGTACAGCTGGTTAGGGACTGCCGGAGTAATGAGCTTTACCTTTAGCTGAACCATAAAGGCTGGTGCCTGCCTATGGGCATTCCTGCTCTGAAGTGAGGACAACACACAAACACACCCAACACACCATCGCCCTGGTTGTAACAACTCCCATTCCCCAGTTTAAAATGTGTCCCCTGATCATGTACGGCAGAAGACAACAAGACCTGAGTAGTTGTTGGGGGTTTTATTTGTTGAGTGACCATGGAGAATCATAAGTATCTGAGTCTTGAAAGACTCAGATACCAGACTCAGACTCCAGACTAGCCTCATCCTTGTAATTTAGATTAATTTCTTCCACATTTTCCTCAGGGATTAGGCTGCAACCCACACAGCCCCCAACACACAAACATATACACACACAATCATGCACACTCAGCTCACCCCCCACCATAGTTGCTTAATGCTCTCATTATTGAACTACATTCCCCACGCAGCTACACCCCACACCTCCCCCCCCAACCTCCACACACAAACAGAAATACAAAACAAAGCTCTGATAAGTGTTGATCTTTTAATGTTATTAAATGATTCCACAGATTATATGAATGAAACAGTTATGTTTCTTCATAACTCCATAGTTGTCTGCATCAGAGTCAGCTCAAGTTTCAAAAACTGTCACCAGATGTGTTGTTACAAGCACATAATGACTACAGCGGCTGATGCTGATTTTGATGTTGTTACAGTCCAGTCTTGTGATTGTCATTGTTCTTCCCCAGCCATTACATCTGATTTGTACACAATATGCATGCCACTCTTACAAGAAAAATATAGGATAAAAAAGAAAAGTTATATGAATTGCTTGTTTTATCTATTAGGCCTAAGTACATTCACTTTGTACTCATTCCAGGGCTTTGTATCTTGTTTTATAGCAGAGGTGGGTTTCCTTGGCTCCGCTTACATCATCAACATAGAAAATCCACTTTTAAAAACAGCAAAAGAAGATTCAGGAAGAGTAGAGGTAGTATTTCACACAGCAAATGCCAGATATTTAATGAGTTTGCCTGTTGTTTGGGCTGTCACCTAGTAAATGAATAAGACAAGATAGATAGCTAGAATGCAGGTGGCTTACTACCTCTGCTAAACAATTTCCTGAAAGAAACCATGTATTATATTGTAATCTGTCCTTCACAGTGGAATGAGAACAGTGCTTTAATGGCAGCAGGTGGTTTCTGAGAAACTCTCTTTAATGTTTCACCAATGTGACGTGGCATTTCTGTGGCATTAACCCTTGCTTTAGCCATACGGTCAAAGCTACCACCATGGGCTTGGGAATCCACCACGTGTGGGCCAATGATGGGACTGAGAAATGATGAACAATGAGCTACAGACAGATCAATAATCCCTGCTAATCCATGATCCTAATAATCCTAATTAACAGTGACAACAAAGACCAACAAATGTTACTTTTCAAGACTTATCCATTTTCTATTGATCCATGACAGACTTAAATAACGTCCATTTGTGCTAAACCGTTTGAGAAACAAATACCTGGGTGACCGCTGGCACCACATACAGTGTGAAAACCTTTTTTTGTGTTGTACCCCAGTGCTCAGGATTTCTGACTCTGGTAATAAAGTAAAAAGTACTGTGTGTAAAGCTCAGTACATTTTGTGTTAACAGGCCTGTTTGTTGACCAAACAGCTTGTTCCTATTACTGTGCTCAGGCCTAGGTGAACAAGACTTGCTTGTATGTTGGTTAGCAGGGGGAGACGCCAGATGCTTTTCATTAGATAGATCAGCGGCTGCAACCATCCTGTGTAATTTATTATGTTTTTGTGTCAGGATAAATAAGAAGTAAGAAAGGGCTTTTACTGGTTTTGGACTGTGTTTGTGTGTGAATGAGCTTGTGTGTGTGTGTGTGTGTGTGTGTGTGTGTGTGTGTGTGTGTGTGTGTGTGTGTGTGTGTGTGTGTGTGTGTGTGTGTGTGTGTGTGTGTGCGTGTGTGTGTGTTGTAGTGTATCTCCTTAATAGCTAATCTCTTTCCTGTTAGCTAGGAGTTCTGGGATGTGGCAGGTTTAGACGGACAGGGAAGGATTTTTTTTAATTTTGTAGCAGAGGCTGCAAGAGGCCAGCGACGAGACGCATGTTCCCTGAGAAACCAAGACATCTGTTGTCTGTGAGAAGATAGCACAGGGTGGAGAGCAGGGATTGAGAGGTCCCTACAGTCCTGTCCACAGCGTCAGCGGCTATGCTGCTGACTAATTGGTAAGAGGACTATGCGTGATTGAGTGAAGGAGGGGTGTCTGGGGTGCAAGCCAAGGAGGAAGCAAGGCAGGCCACCTCATTCCCACAGGATGAGGAAAAAAGAAAAGAAAAAAAGCAGCGACCATAATACAGAAAAGCACAGGAGTAATGGCTGTTTCCCCTCTTCCTCCCCTGTCTCTCTCACCCTCCTTCTCTTCCCTCTGTACCCCTTCCAGACCCAGACTCCAGACTAGCCTCATCCTTGTAATTTAGATTAATTTCTTCCACATTTTCCTCAGGGATTAGGCTGCAACCCACACAGCCCCCAACACACAAACATATACACACACAATCATGCACACTCAGCTCACCCCCCACCATAGTTGCTTAATGCTCTCATTATTGAACTACATTCCCCACGCAGCTACACCCCACACCTCCCCCCCCAACCTCCACACACAAACAGAAATACAAAACAAAGCTCTGATAAGTGTTGATCTATTAATGTTATTAAATGATTCCACAGATTATATGAATGAAACAGTTATGTTTCTTCATAACTCCATAGTTGTCTGCATCAGAGTCAGCTCAAGTTTCAAAAACTGTCACCAGATGTGTTGTTACGTACTAAGCTACTTTTTAAATGGCAGCAATTATTACATAAGTTATTGAGCAGTCAGGAGGATTTTTCATTTACATTTGAACCGCTTTTCCCTCATCTCTAAAAGGTTTTCATATATATATTTAAAAAAAAAAGATGATCACTGTATAAAGTACCGTTTGAAAGAAATTCAGACAGGGTAAAAGTCCTGCAGGGTGAATGTGTGGTGGTATGTTTTGGAGAGAGTCACTGAATTGGGCAGGGAAAATTAAATGTTTGTTAGGGTTTTCAACAACAGCCATTTCCCAGTAAACATATGTAAGGCTGGCAGTATCATCCAGACAGAATCTAACTCGCCATGTTCTCTGACTGCTGTAAAATACAGCACAGCAGGCAAATACCAGCACAGCTCACTCACTGTAACTCCAGGTGTGTTCAATGCCACACAGGAGCGAGTCACGCTGGGAGTATACACGACTCAAAACAACAAGGAAACCCTAGAACCAATGTAAATCCAGCAAAGAGAAGCAAAGACATGTAGGACTGAACATTCACTATTTGTCTGTTAATTGCATTTTCCTCTTCCTGTCAAATTGAAATGGTTTATTCCTCTGCATTGAGTTCCTTGTTCAGTGCAGTTAACACCAACCGTTACCGGAGAGGAAGTCTCAGAGAAGCCAAATGTATGCATATCTTTGCAAATTCCCTTCTTTCCCTAATTGTTTTTTATAAATCTTTTCAACTTTATTGGTTGTTATCTACTCATTACCTTTTCCCCAGCATTACACTTAGCCTTACACTTGTTTGGTATGGTCATAATCTAAAGGGTCATCCTGAGAGAGTGGAAATCAGTTTCCCTTCATTACTTTAAAATGGCTAAATCACATGATTTCTTGTCTATACCTTGAAGAAACTTGGTACACATTGTCCAATGCCAACCCTGGGTTTATTAAGAACTGGGGACATTTTATTTGAATGATAGGAGAGGTATCAAACTTTGCACTAATTGTATTGGAATGTATAAATCTGTTCTGTATTGTAATGCATTGCATTGTTTTTTCAGTTTACCAGCCCTTGTCTTGGAACTTCCTCCATCTCACTTGGTACATATTTATCCACCTTTGGACATTTTAGTCATCTATCATATGTCCTTGAATATGACATTCCAGTTTGTTTTCCTCCTTTCCTCTTGAAGATGCTAAAACTGTTATTGGTTTACACCAATTAATCTTTTCATCTTTGACTAATTTCTGGGAGCCACCAAAATGGCAAATTTCATTAGCTGGAGATCAGATTGCACCTTTTTTTTCTCCAAATAAGGGACACATATTTTGAATTCAAGTGATCATCTGCTTCCTGTGTTTGCTGAGCTGGAAATAACTCAACTGTCGTCGGTTTGACTTGTCGCTTGTGACATGGGATGTTAAGACTATGGTTTAACTCATAAAGTGGTTTCAGTGGTTGGGAACTGCAACCAAGCGATTAGTCTGACTGCAAATGAGCCTTAATGTACAACAGATTTTAAAGGCAGTTGTTGAAGGGAAGTGGTTGGACAAAATGAAAGGGGTGAAAGTAAAGTGCTAAGTATCTGGGAACATGTTGGGCAAAAGGCTATTCAATTTGTAACAGGCAAGGGATATCTTAAAGTCAACATATTTTCAGATTGTTAGAAGAAATTGATATATAACTTGATGCCCCTCCCTCTTTTTTATTTTTTTTGATAAATTGAAGATTATGATTAAAAAATGCTCAGATGAAGCGTTGAGATGAGAGTTTAAAAAATTGAAGATGAAAGCAAGTTTTTACTTTTTGCCACCTTTTCCCTCTCGCCTGACAGCTTTGTCATGTGACTTTACGTGGCCTATATAGAAAGGTCATTTAGTCAACGCTTGCATGAAATATGACTACAGTTAAGTGAATCTGGAGTTGACAAGTAGCCCTGGGCGTCCTAATGAGATCAAAAGAGTATATTAACACGTCAGATATAATCTTTGAAAATGAAAAAAGTAAATGCGTTTCTTTTTCTTTTTCATTAAAGAAGAAGAAGAAGTGAAGGTAACGGGTAAGCTCAACAAGTTTATGCTCGCCTCCTTTCCCAGCTTAATTAGGTGTGTCAGGGGTGAATTACTCACACTGTCTCACTCTCACAGTTGAGAGGGAAATGTTTGACCAGTTACCATGTTGACTGTATTTTGGAAAACACACAATGACACATTAAACAGGTGCAATCTGGTCTGCTTACAAACATGATAATTGTCTGGTACTATATAGTTGTTTACATGTATTTATATTTTTCCATCTCATAACATTTTATTAGAGTTGTATACCTAGTTTACTTTAGTGATAGTTAATTTTCAAATGCTTTTTTTACCTTTGTCATCTTATTATTTACTCTAGTTTTCACCATCTTCACATTCTCTGCTTTATGTTCTTAGTTAATGTGTGTGTTTTTATGTTTGCACCATAGTGTAGCACTTTTCTTTTTTTTTGGTCGTATGTACTTATAATGACAATGACAGTTAATTCAGATTCTGAAATGGTCATAAAAGGACTATCAGCTGTGTCCAACTTTAGATTGGACACATCAGATACTCATCTAATAAGCTCTTACTCAGCACACTTGCTCAAGAGTGTATCCGCTGACAATAAGGGTTAGGAACGTGAATGGGAATGTGTGAATTTAATAGCTCACGGCTGCTGAAACAAAGCCCTGCAATGTAACTGACAGAGTGACAACATGAAAGAGAGTCATGCGAGAAGCGACGGAGCAAATAACTTCCCATCAAAGTCTCAGACACAGGGAGCTTGTTGTCTCAACTGTGTTCAACCTGTCATCAAAGACCACCACCAGCCTTCATCAATGCCACCAATACCTCTTTTTCTACCACCTCCTCTTCCTGCTATTATCTACTCTCTCAGGGCCAGGCGTACAAAAGTAACTGAAGGCAGTTAAAGTCAACCGCTGCAAAGGCAGTGAGCCACCAGGTTGACAGGTCTGGTTAAACAGGTTCTGAGGGGAGAGGCTGATACTTGTTTAACTGCTTGGTATGGCACACTGCTGCTGCTGATGCCGCTCTAACATGCAGCTTGGACTTTATGAAACACTGGCTTTACCTACTGACCTCCAAAACCTATGAGGAGAAATGTTGGGGCAGTATATATTGTCGTGGATTACACATTGATATTTATTAATCAAGCTATGCACAACTGTGTTATAATCAGGAACGGTTTGTTGTTATGGCTCAGACACAAACTCCTGAACCACATAAACAGACAGACCACATGAATCAGCAGGAACTGGCTAGGCAAGTGATGATTAAGCAACCTTGCGCCACATTTTGCGGCGCAGTTTTGCGTTTCTATTATTCTCACAGACATCAAAAGAACTGTCATTGGCAGCGTGAACAGCATTTCCATAAATGAATTAGATTTTAAACAAAAGCAGATTAACACTTTGCATTCGGGCACACCTGCTCTAAAAGCAAGACATGGAAAACAGGAAGTATCACAGAGCAGGAGACAAAGAAGATTAGGAAGATATAATATTAAGTGATGGGCTGTTTTCAGTATGTGTCAACAGTTTTTTTTTAATGTTTAAACATAGCCAAGCTATTTGTCTGCTCTCAGCTGTGCATCTTTGTTCATCACATGATGTACTTTTGAGGTCTCTGCCTTCACTGATCCACACAGCCTTTTTGTGAAGCTAAGTGAGAGCAAATAATGATGGCTGCTGTTCCCATTAGTTTGGGGATTTTTCTTTGCTGTTTATTAATAGGAAACTCTTTCAACACATGATTTAACCATCATCTGTGAAATACTGCTGAAAGGGGGGGGGGCTACAGAACAATAGTGCACAAAATGATATGTGTGCGTTTGTGTGTTTTTTTTTTGTGTGGCCTGAGCAATATCACTGACTCACTGAATCAGGCTTGAGTCTTTCATTTTATTTTTATTTTTCCTTTTTACATATTTTCAAAAAAAGTATATCATGCCCACTTCCTAACCTCTACTCGATAAAAAACTAACCCATTTATAAAAGTTAAACACATCATCATAAAAAGTGAAACCATACACCAGAATGATACCATTATTTACACAAGCCCATTAAATTACAACATAAATTAGAAAATATTTACATCCAGGGCAAGACACTGGATAAAATTCTATGTTTGGAATTTAATGTCTAATTAAAAACATTTTTTTAAAGAAAGAAATATATACACTACACACATTCTCACAACATGCATACACTCTGGCAAGACTGAAGTGGTTGGTAGGTTGGTGGTAACTTGTTTTTTTTTTTTTTAAATACTAAGAAAGATGAATACCTAATGTGGACACAAAAATAACGCTGTCAGGTTTAAAAGATAGAGAAACAATGGAAGCATTGCTATGCCTGAAACACTTAAAGTCTCTGGTTTCTGACCAAACACAGACTGACAAACCAAAAATCGTCTTCTCTCATTCATGCCTACATAAGATTCAAATCATCTTTCATGAACAAAGCACAATAACACTGGAGCCATTTTGAAGTGGTTGTACAAATCAAGCACAAAAAAGAAAAAATGAAAAAGAAAATGAAGTGGATTTTCTTCTCCCTCTTTCTCATATAAAAATTGTCCATTGCAAGTCCATTGAGACACAGGAAATCAGTGGATTTGCCTCCAGACAGAGCGGGGAGGGGGCTGAGAGGAATTCACAGCCACAGCAATTCATCTTGAAATGATGTCCTCTAGGGAGAGAAAAACAGTATGCACTTTGTGCTTTTCCTCCTCTTGTCAAGAGAGAGCAGGTCCCATAGCTGTAGCATCAGCACATTGGCAATGTATGGAACTGCATAGTATGATTTGGTGTTTTACGCCCTCACAAGGTGGGCTCCCATTAGGACCAGCACACAGGCATCCACCATAGGTGCCAACACAGACTGATTCACAGCTACATGTGGCAATGTCTTAGAAGACATCAACTTATTATGAAATAAATTCACTTCACACGCACACACTCAGACACAAATTCAGCTCTCAAAATGACAATACTTATCAATCAAGTCCAAAAAGGGCAGATAGGGCGGCAAGATTAAGGGACTCAGGGGTTCTCAAGTTCATAAGGATTCTCCTTTGAGCTCTCATTTCCTGTGCTTGTCCATTTTGTCGGCAGATTTGCTCCCATTGTCTGAGGATCCCTGGGTGTCGCTACCAGAGCTCAGGTACATCTTGTCCACTTGTTTGAGTGCCTCGTTCAGGTAGTTCTGAAGCGAGGTCATGGCAGCGCAGATGGCTGGAGAGCCAAAGCCGTGAGTGATGAGGCTGAAGTGGGTCAGGCAGCCTTGGATTCCAGGCTCCATGATGGGAGCCGGCCGAGAGTTTCCCAGAGGTGAACGGTCCTGAGTAAGCAGGTCAGTGAACTCCTTGCAGATTTGCCTGAAGGTATAAAAAAACTATGATTTAGAAAGGAAATACATATATTAACACGTGTACTGATTCGTTGTGATCTGAAAGCAAAATCTGC
The DNA here is from genome assembly GCA_013375575.1 of Percina caprodes. Taxonomy (NCBI): domain Eukaryota; kingdom Metazoa; phylum Chordata; class Actinopteri; order Perciformes; family Percidae; genus Percina; species Percina caprodes. The sequence goes on from JABXJD010000039.1 coordinate 3,017,711, forward strand.
AGGAAATTCAGTCCGCAATATGCTCCAGTAAACAATGAATACTATAACATCCACACAATAATTTGAAAAGATTCTTACTATGGTACATCCCACTTTGCTAGAGGTGTAAAGGCAACCATCCAGACAAGACACTTACTTGGCAGCAAGGAGCATGTTCTTGCGTGAGTTAACCTCGTTGCGTTCCACGTGCGGCCTTCCCAGGTATTCAGCGATTGCCTTTGCAGGGAACTCGGTCTCACACACGTAACCAAAGTCTCTTGCTAAATGAACAGCTTCACCTAAGGGAAGGCGAAGAAAACAGACCATGTAAGTGAAAATTGAAAAAAACACCTTTTAACCCAAGTTGTAGAGATCACTGAAGTTGACACTCGGCTTTAGATCTCATACCAAGACTGTATATTTATGAACAAATAAATATTATTCTGATTTACACAGACATCACTGCATGTCCTCTGGCACACTGGGCAAAGATCAAATGGTAAGTTGGCCGCTCTCAGCAATTTATCAATTCACGGCATTATAGCAGCTCCGTTTTGGACCTGATACACACAAGCATCAGTGCACGTGAAGTGAAGCAGTTGAACTACAGAATAATCAGCTGTGCTCAGTCGTCTAGCTTGAGGGAAGAAGAGCTTGTGAGATGAATATATTTCCGTCTTAAGGGTGGTTTGACTTGCATGGTCATAATGGGCTTATGTGGATAAATGCTAGCAGAGAGTGCCCACGGCACCAACAGCATCGCTTATTGATAGACACGCACATCACTTGAGGATGCGGGCAGCTATTCAGAAGCACAATCTTTAAGGTCAGCAGGCCCTCCTGGCGAGACTAACACAAGATAACAAGGCTTAATTCAGCTTTGAAGGTCTCTAAATAACACACGCCTCAAGTAATTCTCCTGCACAGAATCATCAGCCCATTTAAAAAAATTAAGCGTGTAGAGAGGAAAAGATATTTTATGTTAGCCCGTGGCAGGTAGAGTGATTAAAGTGATAACGTTTTAATGGTGAAACGTCAATATCTGGCTAAAGTATGACTGATGTTTTAGTATTCAATGCATTGACAAGGGAAGGTGAAGGTGTGGTGTTGTGTCATCAGCATAATTACGTTACTTCCTTAGCTGAGGAAATCAAAGAGGATTATATCTTTCATAACAAGACAACCATCTTGCATTCAAACATCAATCAGTCCCTCTGATTCTTGCTAAGTAGACAGAATCACCATGGGAACAAAAGGACAACTTATCAGCAACTGAAAGCCAAGCAAATAAAAACCAAGTTCCTCAAGAAAGAAAATGTTGTGTCATTCATATTGCCTTTATATAATGATGTATTTATGAATAGTGTTTGGAGGATGGCAGCTATTGTACCAAACTCAAAACACACACATACTATGTGAATGAAACTGACATTGTTACACTAATACAGCAACATTTTTGACGCGGCAAACAGTAATTACACCTGAGAAGGTGTTATGCGCTAATGAGTGACATGCCATACCTTCTACTAGTGAGGTAAGTAGAGTGACATTGGCTGCCTTTCTTCTTCCTGCAGGCAGGTTGAGCCCAATCTTATCCAGCTTTTCTCTCAGAGACCGTCCTCCGTTTTTTGACTTGGCTCTGCAGAAGGAGAACACAAAAATACACATTAAGTCTATAGTAATTCAGGCAGATAGTGCAAGGTTACAACTTTTCTCACACAATGTGTAAAATATTAATGTAGGCTTAAGGAATTAATATGGCATTTGCCAATCTCTTCACACATTAATTTTCTTTGATAAGTATCTGCTTAAGGGCATCTAATCCATAAATTAGGAGGAACAACCACAATGGATTTGTATGATTGCAATAGTGTGTGTTTCAGCTAAGATCCAGATATTGCAGAACATACTGCAGACATAACCTGTCAGAGGCCTTGCACTCACTCCTGCAGAAGTTCTCGCTGTGCTTTCTCAATAACAAATAAATCACACAAACAGGCTCTCCTGACCCAAAAAACACTAACACAATTAATGCTTTCACACAAAAAAGCGCAGCAGAGAAATCACTCGTACGGACGTTTGCAGAAACACTTCCCACTTGCAAAGGCCGATTTAGTTTTCCGCATGACTTGAGGGTAAGCCCTCTCTCTCTATGGCGGGTGAGAGAGGCAGCATCTTTAGGGATGTATGAGTGCCCCCACCCCCTCATCCCCTTCTCCCCCCGTCCCTCTGCTAATGATCCCCCTCCTAGTGCTATATGACCTACTTAAAAATGTCTGTGATTGTGCATGTGTGTGTGTGTGTGCGTATGTGTGTGCATGTCAGCATTAACACAGGCACATGGGAAGTGGCAAACATGCACTTCAAGCACAAAATGCTCCGGTCAGGGGTGTTGAGTACGTACCTTAACCTCACAGTGCCTCAACAGACTGCCACACTAACATATGTGCCATAAGGTCAACTGTGCTGCCACGGATAAACCTACAACCCCTGACAAACACACAAATGCACACACCCACAGAGTCTTTAGATTGGTACTAACTGTGTTGATGTAACCTATCCCCAAAAGAGAGCAGAGAACCAAAATTGCAGACCACACAAAGAATGTCACGAACCTCACGCAAAAAAAACTGATGAGCCAGAGCAACTGAGCCAAGCTGTGCTTTTAGAAAAGCCTTTCCCATGGGCTGCTGAGCTTTAGTCTACAGATCCCTAAAGCTGCAACTCCTCAGTTTGATGATTATTCATATCTGAGGCAATCAGACAACATTATCAAAAGCTTGGAAAATACAGAGATATTGATAAAAACCAAGGAAATTATATTTGTATGTTTGGGTTAGATTCCCTCATTTTTTTATTACTCAGTGCTACTGTATTCCTGCGTGATGTTGAAGAACAACACCAGGGAAGTATTAAATCCAGCTTGCTGTCATGTTGAATGAATCTGAGCTCTGACCTGCGTAAAACCCCGCCCAGGAGCGATGCGTTGAGGCACTCCGGGGGTGACAGACGTCTCTGGACCTCAGCCACAGTAACCTTGTACTTGGATGTGGAGCTCAGCAAGGATAGACGGCCCGGCACAGAGCAGAATACCTCTGTGGGGTTTGATACCATGCCCAGCAGGGACTCTTTCTGGAAAGGTAGACCCAGCGCGTTGCCTTTGGGTAGAGAGACAGGCCCTGGAGGGTGAGGAGAAAAACAATGTGGGGTAAGCCAAAGAGTGAAGAACAACAGATAAAAGGCAAAAAGATTCTGGTTGTGCAACAGAATTTGTTTATATATGCACTTTTCCTGTGTATGTACATAAGCTCTAATCATCATAATCCTCTCTGTGCAACAGGGAATCTGGGTATTCTTGTGCGTAATCACAAGGAAGAGTATGTATGCAGCTCTGCACGGCTGAGAAAACCAGTGTAGGAAAGAAGCTGTAAGAAAGACTTTGGGAATATAGTGTGGTTTCCCAAACATTTGGATGCCTGATGTTTATTTAAAGAGCTAAAAGGCACTCATGCCAAACACCATCCACAGGCAGGTACACATACAGCCTGCCCCTCAACTAAGCCACAGAGATACACCTCAGTACTGTTTATTAGTTGGTCTCAAAGGCTTTAAGTATTCTAAGCAAGGTGTGTGTGTTTTGTGCTGGTTCTCAATTTAGACAAAGTTTTTAACCCCCCACAAAAGCACTGACAGTCATCGGACAAACAAAACAGTACACCACACTACACAACATAGCTATCTTCATCCTCACCCGCAAGAATGCCCCCCTGATAATAAGTCCTCTGTAAGCGATCAAGGTTCCTGCCACCTCGTAGTCCTAATACTGAGACAAAAATCACAGAGTCACGTGAGTGCTTTTAGGCTCCTTTGGGGCACATGGCTGGGAAATGACATGCCATTGTTTACAAGTGGTAAACCTAGTTTGCCTATAGCGTGTCCTAGAGCATGCAAACAATATAATGAGCCATCATTTATTTCCGTAACAAATACAGACTGGCTGGTTTATTGTGATGTGTAAATGGCTTTCTGCATTTAACTATGCATTGCAATATTAGAACACGTTTTAATATAATGCTTTCGAAAAAAACAACAACACTGTATTCACCGTAAAATATCACATGAATGTTAAATTAACCACACCACTGTGATATTGGTTGGGGATGATAATGAGAAAACTCAAGCATGAAGAATAACCTGTACTTGCACGAATATTATATCATAGTTTTAGAGTTTTTCACAGAATGTAATAAATCTATCTATCTATCTATCTATCTATCTATCTATCTATCTATCTATCTATCTATCTATCTATCTATCTATCTATCTATCTATCTATCTATCTATCTATCTATCTATCTATCTATCTATCTATCTATGGTTTTAAAAAGGTAGAAAGCTAAGCAGTAGAATAATATTGCTCAAGCTGATCTTTCTCGTCTCAGAGTGGGTTTAATAAAGCCTGGTGACAAAACAGCGGGAATAAGTTCTCCCTCAAAACAGTTCATGTCCCGACAAATAACTAAACTGTCCTTCACATGCAAGCCTAATGCCACACCCTGTCAAAAGCTGGATCTGCAGAGCTTAACACTGCTTCAAGATCAACTCATAATTCCCTGTTAACATGAACTGAAAAAAGCTGCAATTGCAAGCTTAACCAGCCTAAAGACATGATCCAAAGCTTTCCTCTTTTCTCACAGTCAACACAAGGGTTTTGAGATTGCTCAATTTACGTCGACATTTTTTGAAAGGGATCAGTTTTTCCCTACTGGGCATCCATTCAAGCACCTTCACAGACAGAATGGGCTAAGGATCACATCAAGCTTAGATGAGTGCATCTCATGACTATGAAGATTATCAGTGTATGCAGTGCATGCACACATACAAAACTCTTTGGTGCACTCTTAAACTCCGTGCCCTGACATGCCACTAGAGAAGTAATTTTTATGACAATTCCAAATATGTAAAGAGTAAAAAAAAATACAAAAAATAAAACAAAATAACGGTCCTTGCAGTAAATTTCTAACCCGTGCCAGTATTTACTGTATCTTTATTTGGTATCACAAAGGCACATGTACCCCAGGCAGCACTTTCCAAAACTTGTTTTTATTTTTATTTTTAAATGAACAGAACTGCAGTTCTTTGTGATTAAAGATTAGTCATAAAAATGCAATAAACTCACCTTTTTTGATGACTGTCTGATCTGCCATAATAATACTGTGGTCATCTACATGCTGATAAAAAAACAGAACAGAAGCAGCCATAAGCATTCATATGTGTTGTTTAAAAAAACACCAATGACATCGCACATATCATCATGACATAGCAAGCTGAAATGAATATCTTTCCAAATATTTATAATCTCTTTCATGTAAACCAAAGAAAGATAAAATAGCTATTTCCAGTATCACAATCCAATAATATAAATTGTATAGTGTATTTTTATTGTAATATTTATATGCTTCATTAATGTTCTTGACAGTTGCAGTACTTTGCCCAATTATTTATTCCCTTTGCATGTGTTTAGTGTATGCTGAAAATTCCATTCAAGTGAAAACTTACTTTAGCAATACATCTCATTCATGATGCACACATAATTCTGATTTTGAATATGGAATGGCAGCTATAATGGATTGATAGTGTTGATCTTTGATTGTATTTTTAATCTCATATGTGAATAATATAATCTCTGGTTTGATATACAGCTACCTAAGGAATTAGCTTTAGCGTTAAATTATAGGCTAGGCTACTTATCCTAAAATGTATTATGATATGTGCGTGCCTTTGTCAATGTGTGAACACACACATGCAACATACACGCACACACACACACCTTAGCGACCTCCTCACACCGTCTCTTCTAACTTCAAGTAATTTATCTGAAACAAATCCACTCACTTGAACATCCTCCAGTCCGTGTCCCATGTCGTGCATCCCCATGTTATCACCAATAACCGACGACTCTATGCTGTGCACGTGTGGGGGCAGCAGCTCCGGCCGGCGGAAACCTTCCCTCCTCACCCCGGACGAGCCTTCCAGGCCGAGAATTTGACTCGCCAGTCCGCTCCTCCCGTGCGCACCGAGCCCCTCCTGGCCCTGCCGACCGGGCCATTGCTGCTGGTTCGACGACGGCGACTGGTGTATGGGGTTGATGTTGAAAGGGTCGCCGAGGTGGGAGTAGGGGTCACTGGACTGCTGGTAAGAGATGGGCTGGTAGGGAGGCGGGAAGTACGGGGGCTGGAAGTCCGAACTGGCCGAGTGTGAGAGGGAGGGGGACGGGCTGTAGAGGTGCTGACTGACCGCTGGCAGGTGAGGCAGCCGGGGGTTCCCATTGCTGTTGCCGTCGTGCCTTTCCTGTGGGACGAAGAGACAGGCCAAGTGAAAAAGCTGACAAACATGGCAGGTAAGGTGACATTTGTCTCTCAAGGGAATCAAGTGTCTGTTACCCACTGGCATGATGCCCACTGAAGATATGAGAAATTATCCTTAGCCTACATTTAATATTAACGTAGGCTATATATTATAGGACATAAAGATAGCCTGCTTTATTCTTTCAGTTTAATTTGGAATGAGGGTGTTCTCATGTGAAAGTAGGCTAATAAATAAGCCTATAACCTGTTACTTTTGGGAAATAACCGTTTTAAATTATTATTATTATTATACTTAGGGTATTATTAATATTATAATTAGACTAGTGTTATTATGTAGGAATTACTGTTGTTGTCGTCATCGAAATAGCCCAATGGTTATTTATTCTGAAAATGACGTCTTGCCTTCACCACAGCAGGCGTCTCAACCTTTTTTTTTTCAAAATTGACTTTTTAGCATTTTTTTGGTCCTTGTCGCCTTTTATGCTGTCCGTTTATGAATTCAATGTTTACCTTCCTTTATTTTATTATTATCATTAACGTATGCTAAAATCAACCTATAGTCACTGTTGTCGTTGCATGGCAAACTTTTGTTCGAAGTTAAAGGCACGTATCCCTCCTTTTGTAACTCTATCGAAACTCACCTCACAGTCGTCCTCATACTTCACGTTGTCGGCTAATTTCCACAACATTCTCACAGAGAAAAAGGCTCTCTGTTGCAAAAAAAAAAAGGTAAAAGAAAAAGGAAAAAAATCGTGTCGCCCGCGAGTTAATCCAGGTATGAGAAAATACAGAGCTTCCTGGTGATCATGAACCACCTTGTTCTTCAGCTGCGGGGAAGAGGAGAAGTTACGGCTGAAGGCTGAAGGGGCGAACTGACCGACCGACTGACTATCCAACCACACATATGAGTTTCCAACAGCCACTATGGGAGGAAAATAGTCGTTGTCAAGCAATATTTCCCCCGTCCGTTCACTGTGTTATGGAGTTCTGTTGTGGAAGTGGGTGAAAACGGTGCATTTAAGAAACTTGACTCCCTCTTATGGACAAAAAAGCGATGTTCAGTCTTATTGGTGCACACACTGGCACTGTACTATATCTGCACAGCCGCTCCGGGGGGGCGTCACTCTGCACGGTGATGTCACTGAAAAAGTAAAATGAAAATATTCCTGATTGGCGGGACAACGGTCCAATCAGAATTCTGTCCGTCTGTACAGCGTCAGACTTTTAAACCGATTTACTAGAGCACACTTTTCGTGCCGTACAGTGACAGAATGATCTTACCACCTACTAGGTTCTTTTAATGTTTTTCCATCGCCTCATGCCCCATCAATAACTTGAAGACAGGACGTCTACATGTGTAGGACACCTGCAGGTTCTGTTTTAGGGTTATATTCATTTATGGACGTATAGGCTACGAGATGATATAAAAAGAAATTCAAAAGTTCTAAAAATATTACTCCACTTAAAGGAACTACTTATTACCACTTGTTTCTGAGTCAAAGTACAAAATCTTCAATTACAATTGGCAGGCTACAATTTGTGTCAGAAACAACACAACTCGGTTTAAGTAGCCTATTGTTGGAAAGACGGGTTGCTAGGTTACTGAGTACCTCATTATGAGGTTTTTACACTTAGTTGAATACCTCTGGGCCAAGCGGTTCGAGATGAATTTCGATGGTGTTCTTAACGATTATTAAAAGACAAGCGGCCAGTTGTGTTTATTAAAAACAATGTAAACATACATTTCATTTCACAGAGTTTTTTTTTTTTTAAATGGGTTAATAAAGCCTATTAATTGTATTACTAATGTGGCCTATCAATGTAAATAACTGCAATTATTTTTAAGTCTTTTTAATTGCACCTAATCATGCCAAATTTCAGGTTATTTGATCATAGTTATTGTTTTAATATAGTCATAATAATTATTATTATTATTATAACAATATAGATTATATTATTATAATTGTTATTAATATCATTCGCAGTGCTTTGCATTTACTGTTGTAGAAGTATAGTAGAATAGACTTAATAGGATTGCTTTTTACTGATTTGCAGCTAAAAAATTACTCAGATATTAAGATAATACAACTCTCCGATTTTAATGCATAACTAGAATAAAAGTCATTCAATTAAACCCATTTCACTGAGTGTGGGGTTTCACAGTGGTGGTTTAGTGCTTGTTGCAAACCCCAATAAGCCCGAGGGTTTAGCAGCATCTTTCTCTCAAAATACCTGGAAAGCTGAAAGGATCTCAACAAACAAAGTCTTTCTTAACTTCATTTACATTGTTGGTGGAGCTTTGCAATGTCCAAAACAAGGCTGCTTTGAAGCTTTGATATGCATCAAAAACCCAAAGTGAGGACAAAAGATGCCCCCCCTACCTTTTTCAATTTTATTTAAACTATTAACACTTTCAAATTCAAATTCAGAATGATAAAATATCTCTTCCCTCAACATAAAATATGCCTAGGCTACTGTCCATTCTCTGGAGTCATTTAATTAATTGGTTTTGTATCATTTGACGAATAGCCTAATACATGTCATATTATAATTTGTAAGATTAATAGACAGAGCTTTGTCTTTTAGGATAACAGTCTGTGGCGTCCGCGCGCCCAAGCTGTGGTGATGGGCTGTGCATGGGAACAACAGGACGTGGACGGATTATCTCTTTTTGCGTGTTGGTCCTTGGCTTGTTGTGATGCGAAGCAGAAGTGAAATGCGCGCTGATTAAATGTTATTTTACGTTGGAGGAGACCCAGAGCGGACTTAAAGGGAGTTAGTCACGCTTGGCCAGGCGGTGATGTTTTGAACAAATCTGACGCTCATCTTGTCATTTTAATGACAGTCCAATGCAGTGACAACCGGCTCATCGGATGCCAGGTGTAAAGATTAACTGGAACCACGCCCGGGCGAATGAAAAAATGTCACACAAATCAATGAGGGAGTTTTGCTTAGTGAGTTTTCAACTGGTTAGCTACTGTCCATTTATAGACTAATCTAATATTTACGTTTTAAAGCGGACTTATGATGTGGCTTTTCACAATAAATCCCATTGAAATCCAAGAATTGCCTTTTATTAGCCTATAGCCTACTTAATGCCAAAACCACATAGGCCTGGCCTATAACGAGCAGTAGGCCACAATGATATTCAGGTAATATTCATATAGGCTACTGTACAGTATCATCATGCTGTGTGACCCATATTTTGTTATATACAGTATATATGCAATGGTACAGCAACTGGCTGCACTTGATTCCATTATGAGATATATATATATATATATATATATATATATATATATATATATATATATATATATATATATATATATATATATATATATATATATATATCTGTTCCTGGAGTACTCGTGTAGCTTATACTTTTATAATTCAATAAACAAAATTATGAAAGAGGATTTTCAAAGTGTATTTCCTCTAAAAAAGAAAGAAAACAGCATCACGGGTTTGTAATGCAGAAGCCTCAAACTAAATTAGGCGACTCGAAGTTTTTGAGAGAATAAAGTCTTGGCCTTATTGGCATTAATCACGAGTTATTCTAACGTGCACACGGCGCTGGCGGTTACAAACAGGTGATTATGCACGGTGTAAAGTAATAAAATGAATATAGGCTCAGCAGCAAAAGCGATAAACATGACGCAGGTTGGGTTAAAATATGTCAGCTGTAATACAAAAATACTCGAGCGAACTCACCCTCCAGTCTATTCTCTCTAGTACAGACATCTGCCAGGCTCCAGTCACAGCAATCCCACTGAGACGCAGCGAGGGAGTGAAACCATGAGAGCTTTACGTTGCCGACTTCACCTGCCTACCGTGCAGTGCGCATGCGCCATCCAGTGTGATACACCTGAGTGGGATAACTCTAAACTATGGTTCCTCAATGAAACCCCGCATTTGTGATGTTTTCAACAAAGAAAGGTGTATAGCTATTAAAATCGATTAAGATGCATGAGAAAAAGCACACATGTATTCAAAACCATTATATATTTTTTAAATAAAGTAAACGGAATATATGACTCACAGGATTAGACCTATAATCGGGATTGAAGGATTGTTAATCTCATAATTATCTGCTGTTGAGTAAAAAAAACTAAAAACAACAACAATGTCATAAAGTGTAAGAAAAGGCGAAAAAAAAGAAGTGGGGAAATTTCAAGATGAGGTAATTCCACCCCGAAAGCCATATCGCCCCAGGCTGACCAAGAATCTGCTTTCAAAAGCCACTGAACTTTTTAAGGCCTAAAATGGCTCTTGTTATCTGATCTCCCAAATACTTTAGCTTAAACTAATGAACAGATCAAAGTGTCTTCCTATGTGGTTGAGAATGTAGCTTTGGCTACATATATTGTTCTGAGAAAATAGCCTTACCTTTCTTATCTGGAGCCCAGAAACCTGCCAAAGGTAGGGTAAGGTAAAGATACGTTATTGTCAAATACACATAAACGTAGAGAAATTCATTCTCTGCATTTAACCCATCCTTCAAGGGAGCAGGAGGCAGCCGTTTACAACGCCGGGGGACCAACTCCAGATCTGAGCCAGAGCCTTGATCAAGGGCACTGGCTGGAGAACCTAGTACATGTTTTTTGATGGGGGGGGGGAAACCGGAGCACCCGGAAGAAAACCCACGCAAACAGACAGAAAGGCCCGGAACGACCTGGATCCGAACCCAAAACCTCCCTTTTTGCTGTGAGGCCACAGTGCTAACTATTGGGCCAAACAATACTAAAAAAAATAAAATAAAAAATAATCAGAAAACTTTATAGGAACTATGATGGAAACAACTGTGCGCATCTTTTATTATTTATTTCAAGATATTATAATACCCTCGTATGACTTAATTGCAAATGACCAACTGTTTTTTGTTTCTTGAAAAAAAAACATAATTGGACAATGGAGGCTAGTACAACTAGGCTATAGGCCTATGATTTCCAACTTCATTTGAATTCCAAATATTTATGCTATGTATATGGTCTTTATGAATTTTGTATTCATATTATAGCAATTTTATTACAAAGTTACATTTATGTTAGCGAGTGCAAACGTTGAGGCTAAAGATGCGTTCAACAACGGTCAATCCTAAAATTAGCCTATCTGTGTTTTGTTTTTTTTTGTAGTCCAAACCATTCGTTCCTGCAGGGTTTGGTACATATCTACTTACATAAGAATATAGTTCTCAATGCTCCCAAAGTCATGAGGCAACATAAAGCCAATAAGGCTAAATGGTTGTTAGAAAATGCATCTGCCTTTGCTCTGGGGCAAAGACTTCTTTGGTTTTATTGACAAATGTCAATAAAAAAAATTTAAAATGTGATATGAGCTTAATGTGGTTTTATTATTAATGCAGTATTTCTTTGTAAATTATTTAAAGTGCGCCGAAAGATCCAGGCTATAAATCAACAACAAACCGAACATGTCGTAGACTGCTGCTGGATGAAGACAAGAGGACGCAGTGTTTATTGAAATGTTTTTCCACAATGATTGGATTATTTATAGTATAACTTACATTTAATGAGAAGCAGGCAGACTCCCTTTAGTATTTTTTTTCTTAACCCTGCGACAACAGTACAAAAGGGTCTGTAAAACCCACGGAGGACTCTGCTGCCGCCTTGTGGCTGCCACCCCACATCACCCCAGAGCTAACAACCAACTGTTCTGTTTGAGAAGGATCAGTATTACTTTTGATTGAGTTTTTCTTAACTCAAATAGACCGGAAAATATTCATATAGACGTATCCAGTGGTGTACATTTACTCTTTTTCACTTCACACTTGTGCAAGTTGCATACAGTATTGGATTCAAACCATAGACCGTTGATATTAATACACAGTCTATGATTTAAACTGAGATTTAAGGTGAGCACAAACTTTCCCTGTTCAGCAGATCAATGTGAAAACAGTGTTGTAGTGTTAAATTCTGCACAAACATTCTGCACAGCAAAGGTTAAATATCCCAGTAAGATTAAAAGGAGACAAATGCTAAATTACTGAAGAAAAAGATGCGATTAGGCTACTTCCTGTACTATGGGGATATCTGATTGGAAGCTAATGTTTTGATCTCCTGTCCTATATCATTAGAAGACATTAGTGGGCTTCTGCACAAGACCATAATGTACAGTATGTGTGGCTGTTTCAATATTATTTATGGAGATATTGGCTGCCAGCTGGGTGCAGTCTAAACTGCATAACAGATTTTGTTTTTACACCTCTTCCATAAAAAAAAAAAACAGATGTAAACTGCTGTACTTAAGTTTTTTTATAGACTGTTTTTAGTGTTAATTTTCCCTTGAATGAAGCTGTTGCTGTCATTACAGGTAAATTAATACTTTTAGATAAATTAAAATTCTCATTTAGAGTTGTGTAGCCAAGCTTTATATTACAGGCAAAACACACAATAAAATTAAACTTATTGTGCATTTTCTTTACACAAAATGACATAGGTTGGTTGTACAAGCAGCAATTGAGACCCATATTTCCATTTATTGTTAAGTGGCACCCTCTAGTGGCTGTTGTATTTATGACGGAGCAAAGCAGGAAGTCATGTGGGTGTGGTGGGAAGATTCACAAAGTGGGTAGGCAAGGACCAGTGTTTGTGTCACATTCTTTATGTCATATACATATGAACGGAAGTATCATAATGTCCCAAATGTACTGATTTTAACATTTTAACCCAAACCACAATCTTTTTTTTTTTAAACTTAAGTAGATTTTCTTGCCTAAACCTAACCAAACTGTGACCGCTTCACAATGGGTTGTATAAAAAAGGTATGAACAAATGGTCATGGTCACAGTAAAAAACATGGTCATCTGGAGGACTTGAAAAAATGAAACGTAAAATGATTGAATAGAAATTTATTTTGGCTTTTGCTATTATAAAAGAAAAATAATTGACTTGAATTGCAAATATAAAAGGAGCTATTTTTTTTTTTTTTTTTTAAATCGCCCAGTGTGCAGAATATGATAACTAAATTTTACTATATTAGGCTACGCAGACAGAAGCATTTTAGAAAATATTGAAGATTGTGATGCTCAAAAATGAGGAAGATCACTGAGCTAAATGTAGTTTCCTCCTGTCCTGTTACACTACAGTTACATGTTTGTCTTCGTGCACTTTTGTTGATTTATGAGCATCAGAAGCTTCAATAAATAAGCAAGATGCTGTAAACTGTCTCTGTCCACTTTTGAAGACTAAAGATAACCCATGAAATTATTACAAATCACTTGAATGTCCTCTACTAAACATGTTAAATACATTTTTTTCCAACCATGTAGAGATCACTTTGAAAAGCTACACTGTGTCCACTAGGAGACAGCAGAGTGACAGAGATAATAAAGTCACTTAAGCATCAATTCTCAGAGCACCTGTGACTGATAACACAGAGATTCTAGGGAATACGTGTGGGAGGAAGGTTACAAAACAAAGAGTCTGAACAGCTTGGGGAGCCATTAACAAAATGTTCACAACATGTAAACACTGAGCTACAAGGGACTGAAGAAATGTATTGGGAGTCCACACATTGGTGACATAATTAAAGGTCATGTAGGCAATGTGTATGCATCTGTGTTGGAGCTGGGTATGTAGAACTAGGTTTTATCAGTAATGGGTCACAATTTCTGGAGCAATCTAAAAATGGTAATCTTTGCTCCGAGTGACAGTTACTAGAAGTGATACGGGGTGTGGGTGACCCAGTTGGATGTCTGATCTTTAGTGCGCTTGGCAGAGCTGTGGCTGGTGAACAGGGATTTGAAGACCTCCGACTTCTCCGTCATTTCCTGGACGGACCTTTTGGTGGCGGAGGAAGTTGAAGACTTGGTGCCTTTAGAGGAGCTGGAGGATCCGGCCACAGCTAGGTAGTAAAATGACAGGGGAAACAAAACAGCAGGATAAAGAAAAACAAGGCAAGGCTTTATAATTCTATATTCATTTTTTTCTATAATAAACAGATGATCTCACTGGAATGGTATTTATTCACTGAAATCATCATGATGTTTTAAGAATAACAGGCCAGATTGGCACTTGAGCAATTCAGTATTCAAATTGTCCCAGTTTTAAAGAAATATCATTGTTTTCGTAGATTTTGTGTTAAATATGACATCTAGCCAAAGCTTTTTTAAATGTTCAATTGTGTTCAAGGTTCTCATTGAAGACAACCTAATTGCCAGCTGATTATATAAGCTGGTTATCCTTTTTTAATTATTTTTTTAATTTAATATATTATTTTATTTAATTATTATAATTTAGACAAAAAACCTCTTAATCTTAAACAGTTCACATTCAGAATGACTGTTGTGCTGTTTGAAGGTGAAGAGTATTACTCAGTTATTCTGAAAGACATATGCTTAGCATTGTCATTTCCCAAATGTATTGAGGTTAAGTTTTGTTTGTCTGTATTCATAAAAGAAAAAGTGTGATTAGCTACCTGACTGGCTGCCTTCACCATTTTCTAGTGAGCTCTCGGTTACATCCACATGTGGAGCTTGTGAGTCATCTGTGGCAAGAAACATAAGTCAGTTTGATTATGACAGATAACTTCATTCAATTTTTTGTTCAAGTATAACGAGTTATGGTTTCAGAAAATTTATATAACTTCATATAAATAATATATCATTAACAAAAACTAAATTACAAAAGGTTGCATAAAAGGTTTCTCATTTGAGTTTAAATCATTGATTCATATGCTTGATTTGCCCCTGGACTAGCATGTATATGGTAAATAAGAGGGAGACCCATAATAGATCCCTGGGGGACCCCACAAAAGAGTAGCATAAGTGGAGGAGGCCTCTCCAAGCATGACAGAGAATGACCCATTTGAAAGATGAACCAGTTTAGAGTTACATCACTGATACCAACAATGTTTTCAGTAGCTTGATTAAGACACCATGGTCTACTGTATTAAAGGCTGAGCAGAGGTCAAGGACAGGGCTGTGTAGATGGCAAGCAGTAAGTCACTGGAGACCTTGAACAGCATTGACTCATTCAAAATCAAATCCCATATATTTAGAGTGCGAAATTAGATTAATCTTCTCGGTTATGGGAAGTTATATAAGTCATCCACGTCTCACAGTAAAGTCTAAAGATACCTGCAATATCTAAAGACTCAAGTAGTTAAATGTCTTTATAGTAGATGATGGTGTCACATTCTGCTGTTATTCTAACACTAAGATCTCATGCGAGTTAAATGTTTGAATAACCCAGCTAACTCCTCTACAGCACATTCAAAACATTACCCAAATTAAGTAGTAAGGGTTTTGTTAGCTGCTTAGTTTTGTTTATGTAAATGATTAACAAATGTGTCTTAACAATAATGTATGATGCCTCAACCAGGCTTTACACAAACCTTTTGATTCAGATGGTGCGGACACAGCTTCAGCTGCTTTGCTCTTCTTTGATTTCTAAAAAAGGAAGGGAAAGGTATTGATTACAAAACTTTCAAAATGTATGGTCTACTTGAAAATGTTTTCCAAGACTTGAAGTATTTGTAACTGGATGTTTCGGTTTACAAAAATTACACATTGTGTCTTTCATTCTCAAGAAGCCAATTACATATTTTACAGTTTATTCAGCCAAGACAAGCCAATCCATCACGTCATCATCGTAGATTAGGGGACATTTGTTTAAATGAAAACTCACCTTAGTTTTGACTTTGGTCCGCCTCTCTTCCATCTTCTCCCTCAGCTTCTCAACCTCCTCCTTAGTGCCATTGAGCACAATGACATCCTCATTTTTAAAGGTGTCCCCACACTAAAACACAAACATGACATCCCAGATAAGAGATACTGACTGACACAGTAGAAAAGAGTTCATACTCCTATATACTTAAAACTTCATGGAAAAGAAAAATGAAAGATTGTTTTATGTGTTGTGTCTGAAACAATGCAACAATGGAACAAAGCAGCAAGTATTTTTATACATGTACTGTATATATTTGTTATATAATGACAATGACTATAATGAACACTGATATTGGTGTTGATTTTAACATGGTGTTGATTTTAACAGTATTGCCATGCACATAGTTGTTTATACATTTTAGTGTTCAATAATCATGTTAATCACATCAGACCACATTATTATCTTAATACTTTGTTGTCTAGTCAGTGAATCATGTTCCAATCCTGGCTATTGTATGTTTGGGATGGGGCAATGCAAAACTAAGCTTATTGCCTAATACTGTCTAATAATGTTGTTTGAGTAGTCCTGTAGTAAAAATAAAAAACAAGCTACTAGAAAGATATGTAATGTGTTGCAATGATATGTAATGTGCCCTCTACCTTGACACATTTACTTCAAAAACATTTATTTTGGGTTTCTAGTTTAAAGATGTAGTGGGCAGCCATATAGCTCAGTTGGTAGAGCGGCCATCCATATATAGAGGGATTTTACTCCTAGATGCAGCGGGCCTGGGTTCGATTCCGAACTGCGACCTCACTCTCCCCTTTCATATCTTCAGCTGTCCTGTCAAAAATAAAGGCTGAAAATGCCCAAAAATTATCTTAAAAAAAAAAAAAATGTATTCCTCGGAAAAAATTAATACAATTCCTAAAAACCATCATCATCTGCATACATATTCACTATATATATATTCAAATGTGTAAGCCTCTTTAAAAACCCATAAGTTCATAACATGAATGGATAGGTGAAAAAGCCACAAACCAAGCTTCAACCAGGTTCAGGTGCACAACAGATAAGTTGTAGTCCTACTTTGACATGCAAAGCAATGTTTTGTTTATCCAGCCTGATGAAAATCTTAAAAAATGTTTGGCAGGAATATGTAAATTGAAATGGCAAATAATTGTGAAAAATCTAAATCCAGACCATCTTTGTGCCTCATCACTTTCCTGTTTGTGTGCTTTGCATGCAAGCCACGTGGTTTTCTCTGAAAGGAAAATAAACTCAAAACATAGCACAGCAAATTGAAAAGGCAAATTAAGATTCAGTCAGACGGACACACAGCGTTTAATAGAATATAGGGATGCACTAACTATTTTGTACCGACCAAACATCCACCAGTTAGGTTCACAATGTCTTCCACTCTGGATTTAACATAAAAGTGTGTATTGTTAAATCCACTGATGGACCAGTATATCTGGGCATCTTACTGTCTAGATGACAGGGTGGCTGAATTAATCTACTCACTTGTTTTTTTTGTTCCCTTTTAATTTCCCTTTTAAAACTTTAGTACGTAACTTTCTGAAAGTAATGAACGTCCGTTACATTAAAGCCGTTGCTAAGATTAAGACAGCAGCTCCACACAACTCTCTGTATTTCTCAGTATGGCTATGTTCAAAAGATCGAGCCATCCGGTGACTCCCACGCAGACAGGTGGCAGAAACTATGCACTATAGCTTTAAACAGAAACAGATAATGGCAAACGACTTGGAAACCACAGACTAAGTTTTTACTGGCATATTTGGTCTGTTCCTCGACAATGCTTTCCTAAGTTTCTGTTTCTTTTTTGCCAATTCAGCCATGACATTAGCGTGAAAAACTCGGAAAAGAACTCCATCGCTACCTTGTTAGTCGGTTCCTGAATGGGCGTATGTGTGCAGTGCCTTGAAGCAATTTGTTGCTTCGCGAGACCTGATATCATGCAATACTTCCTGATGCAGAGTCCAGCGACCGAAAGTTGCAAGGGTGTTTTTTCCACACACAGGCGTTAGGGGGGAGCGAGATGACCACCATTCAACAAAAAAAAAATCATAACCATTTCAATAACTCCAAAGCTGTTCTGTTAAGGTAAATTAAGGTAAAAAAAAACTGCATAGTTCCCCTTTAACTTATTGTATACTATGGTTTTGTTTGATTGTATGGCTTGATACATTGCTGCTCTTCTTTTTCTTTTTTTTACTGGGCCTGTACAGTATACTGGAGTGCTTTGAAATGTGCCTATAAACAAACATTATCATTATTAATATATAATATATATTATTAATTTATAATGTATGTAATATATAGTTTGTTAGTCATGGTTAATTCCTCACTTTTCACATGAGTTTCCCCTATGCATGTTAAGTCAGCACTGAGATGGTAGATTTATCACTGTATTGTAAGTTGTTAACAAAAATGGATGATAGCTGAGGGTCAATGCACTACTGGGAAACACACGTTCTGAAAAAACAATCACTAAACATTGCCGCATTTATCCTGGACAGGTTAACCCAAGAGTGGATTGCAAAACTCTAATTCATAAATTTGTGTATGGCACAAAAATACTAACATGTAGCATGACTGCCACATAAAAGGGAAAACAGACCCATATACAAGCACAGATATTAAACCCCTGAGTAACCAGCAGGGGATCTATTGTGTTGCCGTAATGCAGGCCCAGTGGGTGTGAACTCTGGCCATGTGCTCTGTTCAATACAAGAGGGATAATCTCAGAAGCTGACCAAGCAGCAAACAAACTCTGTGGGTGCTGCTCTGAAGTCAGTCCCTCTGCTGTTGCTATTACCACAAATGACATGGGCAATCTGTGAGCTGAGAACCGCATCCTTATGTCATTGAACAAGTCAACCAGCAACTTGCATCAGCACTGAACCAGCTACTTGGCAGGAAACAAGAATGAGAAAAAGACAGACAGACAGCGCTCAGTGAAGAGACACTGTGGATGATTTAATATGTGTACCTCTATCTAGGCAAATGTACTGGAATTAAACCCATTTGAGAGAAAAAAAGAAGAAACTTAAAAGGGGTTTGAGAAGAGAGAAATAGAAAGCAAGAAGACAAAAAGATGCAACACACCAGAGAATATGAAACTGTATGGGGGAGGAGAGTGGAAAAACCTTAGGGAGATAGAGTGTGTGTGAGGTGCGAGTGTGCTCTGGTGTGTCAGTTGTGTGGGTGAGTGTTACTACTGGTAACCAGGCAGGGAAGGACGAGGTCTCGTGGGTATGTGACAATAGAAGAAAAAAGAAACCACACATGCAAAGCTTTCTGCCTCATTGTGACATGCTCTCAAGCTCCGAGAGCAGTCTCTTCCTCTCTGTACAACACAATCTTGTGAAATTTTGCTACTTCTACCATTACTTCTGATGCTGTTGTTCCTGCTGTTGTTGACGATGGCGGCAATGAAAACGACTTGTGTTCTCCGGCTGAC
Organism: Percina caprodes; assembly: GCA_013375575.1. Taxonomy (NCBI): domain Eukaryota; kingdom Metazoa; phylum Chordata; class Actinopteri; order Perciformes; family Percidae; genus Percina; species Percina caprodes. The sequence goes on from JABXJD010000039.1 coordinate 3,037,171, forward strand.
TCTAGACGGATTGCAGTAACAAGCTCGGAGTAGCTGTTTTGATAACGATCTGAACAGTAGCTGATGTCTAATGTTTTACTTCTTCACCGAGGACTACAGACTGAACTGCATCAAAGGTAAATGGTTCACCTTGTCCTGTCTTTGGCATAATGCCCTTACATGCTGTATGCGTGTGTGTGTGTTTCGACGTGTTGCAAGCTTAAGATGTTTGATGTAGACAGCAAAGATAAGATAAATATGGTCATTATCTACTGTAAAACAACAGATCAAGAGGATTTTGACTGAGCAAAAAAATACCTCTAAGTACAAACATTGAGTGCAACCAAGCAAAAAGCTATTTTACAGAGGATTTAAAACGAACACATTTCCTTGGCAGCCCCTCTATGGATATCTGTATCTATGGTGCTGTTCCCAAGAACAGCAGGGCGTTCAGGTTCAGTCAAGGTTTCCACTAGTGCAGTCAGTGGATACAAGGGGTCGTGAGATAATTTCATGGGTCACCAGATGGTTGTGGAAAATAAAATCACGTATTTTAGACTGGGGAATGGTTTTTACTTTATCATCTGTACCAGTGATATAATTTAAGAGAAGGGGCTGTTACATGTTGATAAAAGAACACAGAATTAACATGAAAGAAAGTGCTTAGGCTAGGGATACAAATTTTTATTTTCTTTTCTGAACGATGGTCGACCCTTGTTAACTGACCACAACGGAGTCCCCGTTCACCCGTCTGGAGGGATTTATATTAAGAAAATTGTCAAGCATGGGCTGTTGTGACATACAATAATAATAATAAACGGCATCGTCATGTTCCTCATTCTCGATGATGATTGCCGGTTGTATTCTTTTGCAACAGCTATCGTTTCATTGCAAATTAAGCATCCAGGTTTAGCGTTACTAAAAGTCGGCAAAACAAATGTGTACTTCTCAGTCCATTCTCCATTAAAGCTGTGGTTTCCCACGTCAACTTTGGCTTCAGGCTTTTTGACAATGACATTTTTACCTGACAACAGGCTTTTCTTCCTGCAAGCGTGTTCCAGCAATTGGGACACTGCATACTACAACAGCGTTTCCGCTGAGATCCTTTTCTAGTTAAGTAGCCTAGTTATTATTATTATAGATGTTTTTTAAGAGTCTGTAGTTTTGTAAATAAATATTGCATTTTAGTAAGAAAGTGAAAATATTTCAAAACAAGCATAGGCATATTAAGTTCAAATATATTTTTTTTTCTTTTGTTTTGAAAGTCTGGCCAACAGAGTGTCTACTTAGAAAGATTCTGGTCCATATTGGGGGATGTTCCTTATAAATATTTTTTATATGACAAACAGACGGCAGTGTATCACACTTATTACCAGGCTACTGCCTTTCTCTCAATTATTGTCAGCCAGTCTGAAACCTATCCTCATGTCACAAGAACGTTGTTTGTTGACTTACTGTATCTGCTATCTGTTGTTGCCATCTGCACCTTGCACGTGTCACCCCTGAACAACATTTTTTTGTCAATTGTTTTTCACTGAATGAGAAATAATATTTAAATCTATGAAATAACCAAATATAGCCATTCTTAATTAACCCACACTTTTTATCTCAAGATATTTTTCTTTTGTTTGCAAAATGTATTAGCTAATTTCAAGAGAAAGCAAACAATAATCAGAAAGTGGTATGTTAATTTTTACATAACTGTCAAAACTTATAACACATTTTCTAATGATCACCAAGCTGATTAATCAACTAATAAATCATTTCAGTAATAGTTTTAATAAATGTTGCAAGGTCAAACTTTAAAGCATTAAAACATTTATAAAAGGTTTATTCTAGCACTCTATGCTTTGTCAACTGGTGAAATATATTGTTTAAGAAAGCTGAACCAAAGAAAATGTGTTGCCAGTTATATGTCAGTCAATAAAAGTTTTTATTAGACTAAATTAGATACATTAAACTAGATCACTTGATCTAAAAACTGGCTTCATGCTAGTGCTAACCTACATTTTTAACCCTAATTAATATCCCTCATGGGTCCAAGACCCTACTGCAAATACCAATCAGGTTGTCTTTATTGCAGGAGTTTTATCTGTGGCGGTGCTGTTTGGGTGCGGTGAAGGAGGGCTATTATGTGCCAGCTTGAGGGGACAAAATGCAGCTTCCTGGTGTGCCTGGGGATTAGTATTATTATCTGTTCAGTCATTTACATGAGGACCAGGATGCCAACAGAGTCTAAGCTGCCACAGCCTCCAAGTTGCAGGCCCTTCTCCACTGAATGTAAAGCTCTGGTGCCTGGCATGGAGGAAGGAGTAGAATGGCACCGCCATGACTGCCAGGTACGTTTTATTGCATTCCAAAAATCTAAGTTAAACTGAAGAATTATTACAGCAAATGTGAGTAAAGATTCTAGTTAAAAAAATGCTAAAAGGGTAACTATGTTTTGATGACAGGCCTAGTGTCAATATATCTTTTTTATGTCTATAGGTGGAAAGCTATGTTCTGAATAGTGGCATGCAGTGTTCCAATTTGATCAATGACCTGCACTTCATCACAAGACCTCTAAGCCGTGAGGAGGAAGACTACCCTTTAGCATTCATTGTAACTATTCACAAGGAGCTGGAGCTATTTGTGCGCCTGTTGCGGGCCATTTACATGCCACAAAATGTCTACTGCATTCATGTGGATAATAAAGCTTCGCTGGAGTACCATGCGGCGGTAATGAAGCTAGTCGGCTGCTTTAAAAATACCTTCCTCTCCAGTCGCAGCGAGACAGTAACGTACGCTGGGTTTTCCCGCCTGCAAGCAGACTTTAACTGCATGAAGGATCTAGCAAAGTCAAAGATAGGCTGGAGGAAGGTGGTGAATCTGTGCGGACAGGATTTCCCTGTCCAGAGCAACTTGGAACTGGTGCGGTACATGCAGAGCAAAGAGTGGAGGGACCGAAACATGACGCCCGGGGTGAAGCAGCCGGAGTCTATGAGGCACAGAACACAGCTTCAGCACAGAGAGATAATGGGCTCACATGTAGCCCAGAAAGGGTTGGGACTTAGGAAAGGTCCTCCTCCACAAAACTTGCAAATTTATTTTGGAACAGCTTACTATGCTCTCACAAGAGCTTTTGTAGACTTTGTTCTGAAAAGCCCAACAGCCCAAGACCTCTTGGAGTGGTCCAAAGACACATTCAGTCCAGATGAGCACTACTGGGTGACACTCAACCACATCAAAGGTAAACTGCCTTTTTCAAATGGGTACACGTAGCGGGAAGTTCAGCACCACAAATCCTGGAATGGAACTATTACTTATTAACTAGTGTGATTATGATGTTTGAACAAAAAGAAACACTGGACACAGAAACAAAATCAATGCAACAAGGTCAAACAGCATATTTAATCCTTAAACATTTTACACTGGCTCACTGACTGTGCTTTTATGGCAGGATTTCAAGTTAGGTGAAGTTAAGTCAATGAGCTTTGTGATCTAAAGCAATGAATCGCAAGAAGACTTGTGTTAAATTCCTTTTTCAAGGGACAAAATGGGAAATTTGGTACGTGTATGGCAACATTTTCAGTTGAAGTCAAAGGTGGGAAAAGTTACTGGTAGCAGCGTTGTCATTGTCAAAAACTGTGGAGTCTGGATTCTTAATTGACCTTAGTGATTGAGCCACAGCATGACTGAAGCCATCACACTTGTAGCACTAGCACATTTGGCAAAATACTATATGAAATGTGACAGCATTTAAAAGATGATGGAAAATGATAAACATGTTGTTTGCAACCAATCTAATATGAAAATATTTTCACAGAATACTACCAACTAGAAAAGATGGCACAACTGTTTGCTTGAAGTAATGGATTTCCTATATTTTTATCCCACACATACAGCACAAAGGGAAACTACAGAAAACTCAATGAACATAGTTTAAAATGAAGATAATCATTTACCATTAATAGTTAATACTCATGAGTAATATCTATATTAATCATCAACAATATTGTATCAGAGGGTTCCTTCCTGTTCCCTACATTTACGCACTCGGGGTTGGTCATGTTAGTTATTAAGAAATATTGCCACTGGTCTTGTCCAAGGAACAGACTGAATAAATGAAATTAGTCCCTGTGTGCTCCTAAAGAGAGTGGTTGAAATTTATTCATTTTAGCAACATATCTGTCCCAAGGTGTCAATAAGGCAGACTTTATCTTGGGAAAGAGAGCCATAACGTGTGTGTGTGAGTGAGTGAGAGATTATTATTATTATTATTATTATTATTATTATTATTATTATGTCTATCCTATGGCTTTTTGATCATCTTGTCAAGACGTTAGCAATCTTTACAATTTCTCCATTACTTAGGATTACTAGTGTGAAAAAAAGGCAAACATAGAGATTCTTTAGGAAATTGTTTAGCTTTGTCTTGTTATTTTTTACAGTTTACGGGCTGAGTACAGGTGACGTGACAAAGACGGCACGGATTGCAAAATGGCGGAAGAGAGAGAAAATAGTAAGGGGAGAAGAGACATGCCCAGAGAAACGATAAAAAGGTGCCCAAAGTTTGGGATCATTTCAAAGCTGAAATTAAGCTTTTGTAACACAAAACTAACTTACCACAAATAAATGATAAATGGTGTTATATGAATTGTCAGACATATTAATATGGGTGGAGATCATTTCTGATATAGAGCCTAAAACGCTCTACGGAGCTCTAAACGGAGATTGTTTTTGTTTCAAAAGGCTGTTTGAAAATGAAAATGCAGTAATGAGGATGTAGCTTTAGGTTAGCACACAGAAGATTCCCTAAGCTTTTCTATGGGAAGCATCCAGGACTGTGTCCCATGCAGTGGATGTGACAGTTCCAGACTGGGCTAAGTAAATCCTTATAATTTAATTAGGTCACATAATTATAATTCATTTTGTCTGGTTATGTGTTTAAAGAAGCTCCAGGCAGCCATATTGATGGAGGCTGGGCAGGAGACATCCGGGCAATCAAGTGGAGGGATCAAGAGGGAAAGACACACCACGGCTGCAAAGGTACAGTACAGAAGTGCATGTATTATAATGAGGTACTATTTCATTGATTCATTACTGTACCACAGGGCTTATCTATGGTCTTAAATCTGTGCGACAAACTATGCAATGCCAATGAAATGGTTGACAGTTTATTTTTTAAATATTCATTTATCAGAATCATTTATTTGTCATTATAAATGATTCAGATTAAATGAATATTTAAAAAAAAAAAGCCAAACCAATATATTGGTCGGGCTCTATTACAAACACATTATCAAATTGGGGAATGCTTTGGGACAAAGACAAACTCACTACTACACACATGAACGAGTACTAATTAAGTACAAATGAATAACTGTTTTTATTTTTTCTAACATTAGCCTACCTCATACTCTCTCTCTTTCCAATGACATAAACGTTGTCTGCTCCTTACTCTTTGTCTTATGTTTGGCTCCAGACAGGATTATAGGACCCATTACTGGCTAAGGCACCACAATATTTACTCAACAAAAGATGATAAGGACAGATATGAGGATTTATCTGATATGATTTATTCTAAAATAGATTTAGTTTGTTTGACAAAGGTTAAAAAGGACAAAAAACAGGTGGCAAAACTGACTCAGAGCTACAGTGAGGGGAAAAAAGTATTTGATCCCCTGCTGATTTTGTACATTTGACTACTGACAAATAAATGATCAGTCTATAATTTTAAATGGTAGATATATTTGAACAGTGAGAGAGAAAAAAAAAATCCAGAAAAACACATGTCAAAAATGTTATAAATTGATTTGCATTTTAATGAGGGAAATATGTATTTGACCCCTCTGCAAAACATGATTTGGAGGCAAAACCCTTGTTGGCAATCACAGAGGTCAGACGTTTCTTGTAGATGGCCACCAGGTTTGCACACATCTCAGGAGGGATTTTGTCCCACTCCTCTTTGCCGATCTTCTCCCAAGTCATTAAGGTTTCGAGGCTGACATTTGGCAACTCAACCTTCAGTTCCCTCCACAGATTTTCTATGGGATTAAGGTCTGGAGACTAGCTAGGCCACTCCAGGCCGTAATGTGCTTCTTCTTGGCCATGTGTTTTGGGTCATTGTCATGCTGGAATTCCCATCCACGACCCATTTTCAATTCCCTGGCATAGGGAAGGAGGTTCTCACCCAAGATTCGACGGTACATGGCCCCGTCCATCGTCCCTTTGATGCAGTGAAGTTGTCCTGTCCCCTTAGCAGAAAAAACACCCCCAAAGCATAATGTTTCCACCTCCATGTTTGATGGTGGGGATGGTGCACTCCACTTGGTGAGATCTTGCATGGAGCCCTAGGCCGAGGGAGAGTGACAGTTGTTTTGTGTTTCTTCCATTTGCGAATAATCGCACTGTTGTCACCTTCTCACCAAGCTGCTTGGACAATGGTCTTGTAGCCCATTCCAGACTTGTGTAGGTCTACAATCTTGTCCCTGACATCCTTGGAGAGCTCTTTGGTCTTGGCCATAGTGGAGAGTTTGGAATATGATTGATTGATTCCTTCCGTGGACAGGTGTTTTTTTATACAGGAAACAAGCTGAGATTAGGAACACTCCCTTTAAGAGTGTGCTCCTAATCTCAGCTCGTTACCTGTACAAAAGACACCTGGGAGCCAGAAATCTTTCTGACTGAGAGGGGGTCAAATACTTTTTTCCCTCATTAAAATGCAAATCAATTTATAAAATTTTTGACATGTGTTTTTCTGGATTTTCTTGTCATTTTGTCACTCACTGTTCAAATAAATCTACCCTTTAAATTATAGACTGATCATTTCTTTGTCAGTGGGCAAATGTACAAAATCAGCAGGGGATCGAATACTTTTTTCCCCCTCACTGTAATATCTAATTTACAAATACAGGACTAAAATTGTTGTCATTTTCCAGGACATTACGTACGAGACATATGTATCTATGGAGTGGAAGACCTGCCATGGATCATTAACAGGAACAGCATGTTTGCCAATAAGTTTGAGAGTAATACCTTTCCTGAAGCTCTGGACTGCCTGGAGCAGTGGCACAGGAACAAGGTGTTAAACCAGGCAACTGTTCCCATAGAGCAAGCATGGCTGCTAGCCACACAGAGCAACTCAAGCAGCAGCTACTTCAACAGCATTGCCGGGGCATGAAATTGCGACAAAAGTCGGGCAACATGCAGTTAAGATTATTTGCACTCGTTCAGTGGCTGTAAATGTGAAAAATGTGGTAAAGGAAAAACTAAACTGATAACGGAAGGCCAATGCACAGACTACCTTCTCTGTAGCATGGCTACGACGAATTATGAAAGTGTGAGATGACTGTTTATTCTAGGAATCAGAAGATGTGTGGAATAAAATATATTTACAGCAAAGCGCATATTATACACACACACACATATACATATATACATATATATATATATATATATATACATATACATATATATACACACACACACACACACACACGCGAAAGTATTTGGCACCCTTGAACTTTGACCTTTTGCCACATTTCAGGCTTCAAACATAAAGATATAAAACTGTAATTCTTTGTGAAGAATCAACAAGTTGGACACAATCATTAAGTGGAACGAAATTTATTGGATATTTTAAACTTTTTTTAACAAATAAACTGAAAAACTGGGCGTGCAAAATTATTCAGCCCCCTTAAGTTAACACTTTGGAGCGCCACCTTTTGCTGCGATTACAGCTGTAAGTCGCTTGGGGTATGTCTCTATTAGTTTTGCAGATTGAGAGACTGACATTTTTGCCCATTCCTCCTGGCTAAACAGCTCAAGCTTAGTGTCGGAGAGTGCTGGTGAACAGCAGTTTTCAGTTCTTTCCACAGATTCTCGATTGGATTCTGGTCTGGACTTTGACTAAGCCATTCGAACACCTGGATATGTTTATTTGTAAACCATTCCATTGTAGATTTTGCTTTATGTTTTGGATCATTGTCTTGTTGGAAGACAAATCTCCGTCCCAGTCTCAGGTCTTTTGCAGACTCCATCAGGTTTTCTTCCAGAAAGGTCATGTATTTGGCTCCATCCATCTTCCCATCAATTTTAACCATCTTCCCTGTCCCTGCTGAAGAAAAGCAGGTCCAAACCATGATGCTGCCACCACCATGTTGGACATGGGGATGGTGTGTTCAGGGTGATGAGCTGTGTTGCTTTTACGCAGAACATAACGTTTTGCATTGTTGCCAAAAAGTTTGATTTTGGTTTCATCTGACCAGAGCACCTTCTTCCACATGTTTGACTTTTTATGGATATCTTTAAGAAATGGCTCTCTTCTTGCCACTCTTCCATAAAAGGCCAGATTTGTGCAGTATACGACTGACTGTTGTCCTATGGACAGAGTCTCCCACCTCAGATCATCCGGAGTGATCATGGGCCTCTTGGCTGCATCTCTGATCAGTCTTCTCCTTGTATGAGCTAAAAGTTTAGAGGGATGGCTGGGTCTTTGTAGCTTTGCAGTGGTCTGATACTCTTTTTCGTTTTTTTATTTCTTAAAGAAATTTGAAATATCCAATAAATTTTGTTTCACTTCATAATTGTCTCCCACTTATTGTTGATTCTTCTTCTTCTTCAAAAAAAATACAGTTTTATACCTTTATGTTTGAAGCCTGAAATGTGGCAAAAGGTCGAAAGGTTCCAAGGGGCCAAATACTTTTGCAAGGCACTGTACGTACATACGTACATACATACACGTACGTATATACTACACAACATCAAGTATAGAATAATAAACTACTGAACATGCATTCATATTGTTTAATATATTGTAATATTGTTTAAGTGTGTGATACTACTGTCTTTTTTAAGTAAGTAGAGATTAGAAGGTGTAAACAAATAAAGACAATATTTTAAAATGTCTCCTTTCTTTCCTTTTTAAAACAAGTCTATAGCCATGATTGCAGCTCTGTGAGGCTGTGCTTTGTGCAAAATGTTAAATTTGGCATGCTAGCATGCTCACAGTGACAATGCTAACATGCAAATGTTGAGCAGGTATGTTTACCATTTTAGTTGAGTTTGTAAGCATACTAACATGTGCTAATTAGCACAAAACCCAGGGTACAACAGATGCTCAGTCAAGTGAAAAGTACTTGCTCATTTGTTCTTAAAATACTTTTACAATCATTTGAAGTTCTCAGTCATTTGGGTCATGGTGTTATCTGGGAGGTCAAGGTCTACCGAAGTTGTTCAATGTTTTTCTTGCCCTAGGCAGGCTGCCTACGTTGTATTTGACTGCCTAAAAAGCAATTCCCAGTTGGAAAAAATAACTTAACAAGAACTCAGAGAATTTACTGTGGCTTTTACTGTAAAGCACTTAAACAAAATGGTTGGAGTTAGCTCAGTTAAGGTAAGTGGTTACACTGGCTACTCAACATTGTGGATATATTTCCCTGCACTTTTATTGGCAGACAAGTTTTACAAAAGCGATTTGCTTAGACAAAAAGCTGCAGATTCTACTCTTTATAGGTTGACTACAAAACCTCTAACACACCGCCTTAGGGTGTATTCAAACCACTAACAGCACTAAAAACACAAAAGGGCTGGGTGAGTATGGGCATGCTGCTTCAAGGTACAGGTAGAAGATGAAATATGAACCATAACGTCTACTGTGAAGGGTTATCAAATGCATGTAAATGAAGCAGACTTCAAAAAGAAAGTAACAGGAAGAAAGATTAACATAGACTGGATCTCAATGTCCACCCTTTGACCTAGGCTGTGAACCCTCACAGTCTATTGTATTACATAATGTGCCATTTCATTGTATACATTAAGATAAATGCAAAAGTGGCCCTCTAAATGCAAGGAAAGATAAAGACAACAGAGATCATTTTTTACAGCACTGGTGTGTGGTTGAGTTCCACTTTTTTGCTTGGAAATGTGAATAGTCATCAAATTTGCCAACAATTGTCTACACTATGGCAGCCAAATGTGAAATTAAATAAGAACCAGGCAAAGTCCGCCTAAATGACAGGGGCTATAAAGACAACAAATTCTGTGCTGCCTAATAAGTCTAAAATATCTACAGACAGTTAGTTTCCCACAGGCACTGGAACTTCCCTTATGGTTTCAGACCCTATTTCTGGCAAAGTCAAACAACTGATATGTGCCAAGATGCTTTCACTTACACAGAAACAAGAAGAGGAACTGGATTTAATCTGCTGTCAGCTACATTATAATAAATTGTGCATAAGAAATTAGGACTATAAATCTAAAGTTACTATAATCAGCCCAGGACCCCAAATTGTTTGTATTATCTATCTGAGTAAGCAGATTGTGCATCTGGAACCACTCCAATGCCAGACTGCTAGCGTGTCATCTACTTTGATAACAAGCAGAATCACTGCCAAACATTGGCCAGTGGTGGAAAAGTTGTCTGGATGGAAATAATTAAAATCTATAAGGAAAATGAACAAAAAAAAAACTCAGTTGGCAAACCATTGGTCCACCAAAGAACGTAGGAACAGAGTGACTAGGAAAAAAGATGAAACCTTGCTCACCTTGTGGCAGATATCTGTCTTGATCTCCTTCAGGGCCCTGTCAGAAAAGACGCAGCCACAGGTCTGCAGGTAACAGAACCTGAAAATGGAAACATTAGGGTATATAATAATTAAAGGTCCCATGGCATGAAAATTTCACTTCATGAGGTTTTTTAACGTTAATATGAGTTCCCCCAGCTACAGACTCAGAAATGGCTCATACTAAGGAAAGCTCATTGTGGGACTGGCTCTAGTGATTGTAATTATGCAACAGGGCTGACTTTCGGGAAAGAGACTTCAGATATGGTATTAGGGGACCACTAAGGTCTATATAAAAGCATCCAAATAGCATCATGTCATAGGACCTTTAAAAAAATAAAATAAAAATCATGAACCCTTTGGGCCATTTCCAGTACACCGTGTCAATACAGGTATGTGAGGTACATACTTCTACCATTGCTTGATCTAAACTTCTGGGTGAAATGTTATACCAGTGAGGAGAACAGTTGAGTTCTGTTTTTTCACAACATATAAACTTAAATAGCACAGTGTGATCAACACTAAACTATAATCTAATAAATAATGTTTGAATTGTGCTGTCAAACAATTAAAATATTTAAATTGTGATTAATCGCATTAATGTCATAGTTAACTCGCAATTAATCATAATTATTGGCACATTTTTATCTATACTAAATGTTCCCTGATTGAACTGCGCCTCGCCTGTAAAGTGGACGAGAGCAGGCGGCAGCAGCAGGGTGTGGTGACAAAAAGCTGCGGTAAAGTCAGACAGTTTCCAGACGATTCCAGCCGCCTTCAGGCTGGACAGGAAGTGACAAAAACACTGTGGTGCAATTCCAATTTAATAAAATGTTATCAGACCCCCCCCAATCAGCTTGTACACACTCTCTAGTTGTTTTAATTATGACAGATTAACTTTCAAAATGCTCTACATGTGATCTGTTTCTTATTTTAATAAACAACAGACAGTAGATGGTTTAGTCTCCTTGACTTCTAAAGGTAACTGTCACACAACATGTTTTCTGTACAGAATAAGCTTTTAAATCAGACAAACAGTAATTAAAATCCCTCCGATTCAAAATCAATAAAAAGTTTATACAAGACGTCATCATGTTGAGTTGATTGTGAACCAATCAGCTGTTAAATCAGCTGAGAGGCCGACGTTTCCCAGCATGCTCTGGGTCCGCCTGGGTCTTGCAGTCGGTGAAAAGCAATTGCGCTGCCTGCGTCTCAGAACTGTGGCCGCCTTGCTCTCATGAGATTATCGTTGCCTACGTGTGCATGACGTCAGAGCAAGTCGGGACTGAGTCGGACACAAATCTAACCGGCATGCAACGGGCGGTGATCGCCGGTGATCGATTCTGCCCAGAACTGACCCATCTCGAACAAGCCTAATGCTCTGATGAGGAGGCAGAGAATTTGCATCAGCTGTGTGCTTGGCCATCAAGTGGGATTTCAGACTGGATGTGCTGCGATAATAGCTCTGTTCACATCGAAAAAACACACAGATCACTTTGGTCTTGTAAATGGAACCATTTGGCAACTTTTAAAAAGTAAACTTTACATTAAGAATCTTATTGGCATCCCGCGCTCGCTTTCCGCTCGCAAGCCCAAACAAGTGTGTGCGGCGTGCCTGTTGTTTTGTTTTTGGTCTAGCTAGATCTGTTGTGGTGTCTAAAGTTACTAGTTGTTGCAACAGCATGTGAAAAAAACTACAAAGTTTGCTAGGCCAAAAAGAACATTAATCTTGCGATAAAAAAATTGACACCGTTAATAAAGCATTTAACTGACAGCACTAAAAAAAATAAGAATAAAGAATAAGTCTCAACTGATGAGTAAATAAGTACTAGACTACAGTGAACTGGATGCACAAAGTTAATCTTTAAATCAAATGGAGAAACCTTTTAGATTGTTTGAGCAATTATACTTGATGACGTAAAGCACTAGCCTCTTTATTATTCATATGTTGTGAATCCTGTACTTGCTGTTTGTTACCTGTGCTTGCCATTCATCTCCAATCCAACAACAGGGCAAATGAACATGCCGCAGTTGAAGTCCTCATATCGGTCTCCTTTAGTATTCCTTCTCTCTCCCTCCCACTCAGGGTTATCAGTTAAGTTCAGTTCCTTTATATCCTGCAGAGGGAATAGATAAATACGTGCAAAATATCCAATAAGAAATCAATACAAGTGTTAACACCCCCCAAAACACCCACCCAAATTAAATCAGAAACACATGCATTTGCTCTGGTTTCATAGCATAGGAGGAGAAAACTTCAGTGATAACATACCTTGATCCCACGGATGTGAGCTACAGTCTGAGTATTGGGTCTCTCAGCAGTCTTATCCAGAAGATATTCAATGATAGCATCTTTGTTGAAGAGCCTGAACCATAACATGGACCAGAGTTTTAGGACACTGATATAAACTGATATTAAAAAAAAAGAAAGAAAAATGTATAGATGGATGATGGGGGTTATCTGTTCACGACAAGCTAAATAGTTTGCAAATTGTTCAGCAAGTTTTTAACTCAAGTCTGTGCCATGAACAAAACATCATCTAACCATCCTGTCTCCATAATTGTACCCGGGAAACTAATTTTGCTTGATTGACGATAAACAAACAGAAATCCAACGCTCACCTTCCCAGTTCACAGGCAACAATGGGGCGTCTGAGTTTCTCTTGGCTCAGGGCACAGTATTTCCACTGGGCAGCCAACTCTGCATTTTTATCAACCTAGAGACATGATAAGGTATGTAACAGCACACAATAACGTTACACACATAACAGCAGTAACGTTATCTAAAATAAGTATATTTGAAACTTTATACGTTTTTAATAATTCTAAATGCAAATAGCAAGAGCGTTAAGCTATTACTGCCAGCCTTTTAGCTAGCTAGCTAGCTAGCTAACAGTTTAAAATAAAATAGTAAACGTAACGGTAACTCACCTTCTCGACTTTTTTAGGGGCTTTCACCAACTCATGTCTTTTAGGAATCGTGCCACCGTCACATCCCATCTTGAAAGCTGACTTGTAAAATGTATCTAGTTAATCACCGAGTTAGCTAACAACGAACAAAGCTAATAGCAAGCAGGAAGTTCCCAGGTTGTAAACAAACAACGAGAGATCTGCAAAGCTCGCGGGATGTGCGATTGATTTGATGGTCGCCTTCTAGTGGCTGAATAAACAAAATGTACAATTCAGGTGTATTTTATAGCTTCAGCCACAGTGTGGAGACATCCCCCCAAATATCAGTTTAACGTTGTCTGTTCAGCAAGCAGCCCAGATGGCAACTGCCGGAGGAATGGGAAGCAAGTAGAACTTTATAATAAATATGAAAATATTTTTTATTTTAACAGAAGTTCAACTAATTATAGTACCAATACAAACTTTCGATAATTGCTTTATTAACATCGTTTTCCCCCAGCACTTGTATTAGTTTTTTAAAGCACCTTACACTACTGTAGCCATGCATGTAGGAAAGACAACTTCACACAGATGACTTCATTCGTTTACTGCCCATCTATCTAGACATTTTTCATTTAGCCATTAAACCCAGGACCTAGTAAGTGACATTAGTCTGGCTTCCAGACCTGTTGTCAGAGTGGTCTAAAGATGAAAGTTTCCTTGGAAGATAGTTTAATGAGTGCTAATTAGATCCGTTTCCTGTGCCTTGCAGGCTGCATATTAGTTTACTATCGATGGCCCTGTCCAGGAGCGGCCATTAGTTTGGGGAATACCTCAGTGGAGACATCTCTGGCAGCATGACTGATAATTTGGAAAAGAAGACTGCTGTAAGAATAAAAACACAGCATTGGACTTCATTTTGGCGGAGAAAATAGATTTCAACCTCTTTACGCTCACCACACACAGGCAGCTGCTACTGTGGTTCCCAAAATGAACAAATATAAACATAAAAACATTTCTCCATTTTCCTGTTGGTTCAATTGGGTCTTCCAGTAATTTATAAATTGTGTTATGTGTCTTATTGAATTTCCCCCCTTTCTCACACAGAGCTAAATGTTTAGTATGGATTTTCATTAGAGGCAATGGAGTAAAAGCTCTGTTAGCAAACTATCTTTTAGAGAGTGGAGCGCTCTAGGCTGATAGTGCAAACCAACACCTCAGGAACATACAATGCACAATGGCCACTTGACAAAAGGAGACTGGAACAATGGTCTTATATCCCCGCCTTGTTCTGCTGTTTTCAAAACAGCAGAGCCAGATAGAGTTTTCTTCTTGTACCTGATGCATTCATCATAAAACATACTATAAGGATCTCTTTAGAGGAAAGTAATTCAAATCTTACTGAAAAGTGACACAATGCTATACATTTTCAAGATCTCAATCAGCTATAAAAAACAATTTCTAAGTACTGTACATCAAGTAAAAATGCAAATATCTACAACCACATAGCTCATCCTACAGTATTTTGGCATGCCAAACGTAATCCAAAAATGCCTGTGTTGAAGCTTTAAGTCACTGTACGTTTACTACTTGTCATTTACTCTGGTCGTGTAGTAGTCCAGATATACGTAAAAGCTTCCATGTGTTTTGTCAATTATCACAAAGGTACCCTGAAATGACAACAAAATGAGAATGAGGATAGTTTAAAACGAGGCAGCAGTTTAAACAAAAGTTTGTAGTTCATTACATTTTTATCAGATGAGATTTAAATCACCCTAAAATTACAGTAAGCATATAGCAAAGGGACCTGTGTCATTTGACATCTGAAGTGTCTGCAATCCAAAGCCAGAATATGTCACTGCCCGTATCTGTAGATTTCCACTGATTTGATATCCATCCTCTCCAGTTAGATCTGCATTGTTTGCACAGTTAAAATGCCGCTTCCTCTTCCTTAAGTCGCCGCCTCTGTTTGACCTCCCTACCACACATATCTTCCTGGCCTGCCGTGGTGCTACCCAGCACGGCTGACCCAAAGAAAACCCCAACCACCAAGCGCCCAACCAACCTCATGTTTATACTTCCATGATGAGTCCAACCTGCCCAATCAGACTTCCACTGAATGGCCTTGAACTGAAACTGTATACATCTTAACCATCCCAGCCATCCGAAGCAACCAGTGGAGACCAAGGCTGCATTAATTGCAAGGACCAGCCCTGGTAGTGCACCGAGTCCAATGCATTTAGCGTTTCTAATTGGGAAGGAATTGCTGTGTTTACATTGGCGTTAGTTGATAGAGCTGGACCCTTAGCCCTCCAGCTAACTGAGCTAAAGCCCTCTGAAGGAGAAAAACCAAACTGCTTAGTTCCTGAAATTTCTCGACAGAGCTGAAAGGAAATTATTTGGAACAGAGGCATAATATCAGATTTATCAAGGGGGGATGGTGAGGGGATGAATATTTTTCTTTTGTCAGATTTTACCTTAAATCCATATGGCACCAATTTGATCAGTGTTGTTAACTAGGGTAATGCCATGCTGTGAGGGAATGTAATTGTAATTACTTACTTATAAATTCAAGATGCTATAACATGCATTTTTGCTAGATCGATTTGTCAAAGTTACCGTCAAGCTAGAATTGTCAAGCCTTGGAGCATGAGCCGAAAAAAGATAACATAATATAAAAGCTGGCGAGAAGACCTTTGTAATTTTCTTACAACAGTAGACGAAGTGACACCATACCATATGTACGTTTTAGCATTAGCTGCAAATTCTACAGTCACCACAACATTTCCCCTTAATAAAATGCCTTTTAGAATATTTTAATTGTGATTTTAAGTTGAATTGGGAACACAACTGTAGACATTCAGCTCAAACACCATGTATCAAGCCATATGCAAGTTCATGTACCTAACAAATAATGAGAAATCCAAAACCATGGAAAAATCACACCACATCCAACATGAGGACTGCAATGGGTTGCCACACACACTAGTCAACCACAATTATTTCCTCATTCCTTTTTCTGTTTATGTTGAAACTCACATAGCTAAAATTATGTCAATTGGAAACATTGCCCAGAACAAATTTTTCTATCCTCTTGGTCTAAGCAGTGCGAGTGTGATTAACCAACTGGAGCTTTTGCCATTACTGATGCAGATTTCTGATAGATTAGACATTAAGTGATAAACAGGAATTTGAACTAGTTTTATTTTTATTGTCCTTGTTTATAACATGATAAGGATACAATTCCAAATTTAAAGGATTAGGATTTATTATTTTAGGAGATTCCATTTGGATTTAGAAGCGCTTTAGATGAGTCAGCAGCACAAAATTGTCTTTATCTCTCAGCTTCCAGGGTATGACTGTTAAAGAAAAGCATGCCCAATGTTGCCATGATTGTGGGCCATTTTTCCCTGTTGCACGAGCCTGCTGTGTGACAGTTTTAATCCATTAGCTGCGCTGAAGTGTACAGCTCAACATTTTATTTACCACAAACTTTATGAAGCACTGGGACCTTTTATGGTCCCAGCCAAGCCGAGACACAGACCCATGCACCAGCACACACACACACACACACACAAACACACACACACACACACACACACACAGTCCACCTGGACACAGTTTTACCATCAGCCAGTTTGTGATTATCTTTTCCACTGTGGCAAACCAGTTTTGAACACCCACAGACACAAACCCACGACATATACTGTAAATGGATACATACACGCTCACATAGCTCAGATACATACTGTATGTATACATTCACAGTCTGTAAAGGCAGACAACCATATGAAACACACACACATACATAAACACACACACATGATCCTGGGTCCCTCCTTGATGGCTGTGAGTAGGCAAGGAAAGTCTTCATACATCAGTGGAGGCTATATGAATGGAACAATTGCATCTGCGCTGGCAGCACAGACTCAGTCACATCTCATTAGCTTGACGGGATACCCGAAAGGTTTTGACAGCCTCCTGGCTGTGATTGGTGTGGCCCAGGGTAATGGGGACATACCTGTGGCTGCCTTGTGTACTCTGTGGGCACGTGGTGAAGAATAAGCACACGTAGCAGCTGAGGCCTGGCAGCTATGGTAGTGAAGGCTCTAGGTGTCCACGCCAGCCGCCGCCTCACCATACACGTCTTTAGCAATAATAAAATTCACTCACACTTTTCTGCTGTTTTTTTTCTTATTCTCTTTCACCGTCTCATGCCCTCTCTCACTTTCTCCTGCCCACACACACGCTCACATTACACATACATGAGGAGAAACAGTTCTGTGTACTGCTGTGCCACCATGACCTCAGTGCTAAATTTGAATGCTAACCAAAAATCAATTTGGAGTGCAGTTATGTCAAGTCTGTTAACCTGACTTCATGGTTTTTTCAGAGTCTTTGAAGGAATAAATTCACAAAAATAGCAAAAAGTTGCTCTCTTTCCAAAAGTTAGATGAGAAGATTGATTCCACTGTTGGCCGGTAAATATACAGCTACAACCAACAACCGGTTAGCTTAGCTTAGTTTGATTTAGCTTAGTTTAGTTGTGCTTAGTTTCTCTTAGCTTAGCTTAGTTTAGCATAGCTTAGCTTATTTTAGCTTAGCTTCTCTTCTCCTCTCCTCTCCTCTCTTATCTTAGCTAAGTTTAGTTTAGTTTAGCATAGCATGGCTTATTTTAGCATAGCACAGCTTAGCTTCTTTTATCTTAGCTAACTAGAAAATCCAGCTAGCCTGGCCCTGTCTAAAGTTAACAAAATTGCCTCTTAAGCTCTCTCTCTCATCCGAGAGTTAGATGAGTGTTGGCCGGTAATGCACAGCTATAGCCAACAGCTGGTTAGCTTCACTTAGCTTAGCTTAGCATGAAGACTATGAAAACTGCTAGCCTGACGCTGTCTAAAGGTAACAAAATCCGCTACAAAGCTCATTAAATTTCCCATTATATCTTCATACTAAAACCATAATTCATAAATGACACATTGTGGTTTTACAAAGAGGTTATGTGTGTGAGTTTTTTCTGGAGCAATAATTACCTGCAATCTTGCAGGTTAACTGGCAACTTCATGGTGATGACAATATTTAAAGAAGCTATTTTGCCTAGCCAAGAAATAGCCCACAAATTAGGACCTGTCAAACTACGGCATTTTTATTTTTTGGTTTATACAGGTTAAACCAATCAGATACAACAATATTCATCAGTCTGTCACACTTTCTAAGAACTGTTGTCATGCTCTAAAATATTTAGGATGTTTCCCTTTTGGCACATTGGTGTGTCTAGTTCATGACAATGCACATTTCTTCAATGATGTGCTGAAAATGAGCCTTCAGGCTGCAGCATTTTTATTCAGTCCCCTCCTAGATGTCTCCCTAAGGGGTCTTTGGAAGACCACATGTTTTTAATAAAGGTCTTTACGTCTGGCCTTGCATAAATGTTTAGCAGCGTTCCTTCTGGGAACTGGGGCCTGTCTTTACATTGGAGGCTAATCAGCTGTAAATTCTGTTTTAAAAAGGAAAAGGAAGGCATGGAAGGAGTTAATCTCCAATGCCCATTGCACCCTCTGTCTCACTCTCTCTCTCTCTCGCTCTCTCTCTCTCTCTCTCTCTCTCTCTCTAGCTATCGCTCTCTTTCTCTTTCTCTCTCTCCATCTCTATCTCTCTCTCATACACAGATGCACATACACACTCCCCCTTCCAGAAAAGTGAAAGGCGGGGATGATGACAAAAAGCAAAGAGAGAGAAGAAAAGCTTGAGGGTTTGACAAATGATCTAATAAACGGGTAGGGAGATTACAGGCTAGGTGCCCGCTGGGAAAGGAAGTGGGGCAGTAAATATTTTTTAAAAGCTGTCAATAAATTTGCAGTGTTGAGTTGAGAGAAGTATCCACTGCCAGAGCCAAGAAGATTGGGCTCCTGTACTGCTAGGTCAGTGCTTGTCTGTGAGAGGTATTGGTTAATAGTCTGTACAGCCTGAGAGTAATTTAAGTGCCAAAACATTGTTTGAAAGAAACTGCTGGTATATGAGCCAGAAATACGCAACATTTACAAACCCCAAATCACCTTGTTTGACAAGCTACAAAAAAGTACATCGACCCGTCCATATACCTGCTTGTACTTTGGAGGGTCACAGGGTGCTGGAGCCGATCCCAGCTGACATTTAGAGGTCAGTTAAATACAAATTAATTCATCTTCATGTCTGTTGCTGTGAACATGCAACAGACAAGATCTCAAAATTAAATTTATTATGTATATATCTTTCTATACACAAGGATAGGAAAAAATATACTGATACTGTATAATTCTATTCATAGTCTGTGGCACTTCTTAAGGCAAACAGAAAACCGTATATATCTGATTGGAGTTAGAGATTAATAACATCCTTTCATAAAGCCATTGTTTATTTTCTTTCTTAAGGGAAGTTAACAAGAAATGATAGAGAGACAATTATCACTCGCAGTTGCTGGGGAGTCTGTCAGAGCCCCATAAAGTTCACCGACACCAGTCTCACTTTCCCACACCTTTCAACCACGCTTGTTACTCAGCAGCCCAATTAAAGATGATTTAAGGGTTCACCTGTGTGCCTATTGGCAAATGCTCCCCTCAGGGCGGTGCATCTGCGTGATTGATGGATTGATTAGATAATGACAGACAGCTACAGGTCCCACCTCTGCGGTCGCCTGTTTTAGTGCTCCGACATTGATTGGCTAATTTTCTGGATACGGCAGACCAGAAACATGTAAAAGATAATGTCGGCCTGACAGTAAGATTACAGTAAAGAAGGACACTGCTGTAATTGCAACTGTAAAAACAACTTCTGTTCTCCCAATGTTTTATGTTGACATTGTTAACTTTTGACTCACGTTGTTGTACTTATCAGTGTCATTATTCTTGACAGGTCTAATACGCCTCTATTAGCATATTGAATGTTAAGTTGTCCTTTCATTCACAGTGGATTTGCAAATAGTTGGATCAGACCAAAAACTATGTTAAAAGGCCTTGTGTAATTTATGTATGATATAAAGTTATACATCTTGGTGTTTACTGATACTAGTGGACATTTTTAGACCTCTCAGTCATCAGACATTATAATAAAAAATATGGGTTTAATTCCCCCTTTGTTCCTCAATATACTAGTCATACTATAAAAAATAAAAACTAGCTCAGTTGTGCTGGCTATGATTGGCAGTGTAAAATATTTTTTCTAAGACCAGGAAATGTCATAGAAACATTATCTTTTTGACAACATCAAGTGTCATCTTTGTAATCATTACTACCTTAATGTGTGCTCTCTCTCGCTCTCTCTCTCTCTCTCTCTCTCTCTCTCTCTCTCTCTCTCTCTCTCTCTCTCTCTCTCTCTCTCTCTCTCTTACCACACAGGCTCATCCAAACACAACAGAAGGCCCTGCAGATATGGGAGAAGTTTTAGGATATTGATACTTTCTTTAACACCTTCATCCTCACCCTAGGAACAGATCCTCTCGAGTTTCTGTTTGGTAAGCAAAGAGAACATCCTTGAGTCGCTCCTGTTTTCTACTACCCAGCTGGTTTCCCGTCATGTGGATAATGTTTCACTGATCCCCTGACACTCTGCGCTGCTGCTGCCAAGGTGTGCCGGCCAGAGGTTCAAGCCCTCTAAACCAATTAAACACAACACAGATAACAAGTGTGTCCACTGCATGAGGGGTTCACATTTAAACCCTGCTGTTACAGTAAGGTTTCTATGTATTTAATACTAGAAAGATCAAGTCCTGATTAACTAGAAAAAACTTTGTAAACTTTGTAAAACTTTGTAAAATAATGAATTATAATACTTCACAAATGAACATATATCTATACAACGTAGAAGCAATTGTTGCTATCTGTTAACATATTTTTGGCTTGATCATAAACTGTTAAATGTGCATCTATTTACATTTTGAAGCGTCTTTAGATATGCTCAGGCAAAAGGGATTATTTTTAAGATCAACTGGCAGAAATATTTGCAATGTATTTGAAATGTCGACAAATTAGTTTTTTTTTTTTCAAATATATAAAGCATTTTGCAATAATTCCCTTACTAATTTCAAATTCCGTTGATATTATTGTTTTGAAAATGTGGTGCAATCCAGTACTGTGTTAGACTTTAACAGAAATCTTAACGTGAGTTTCGTCCTATCCCAGTCCAACTTGGTATAATGCACTGTTAAAGTAGTAGTCTTACCTGGTTGGCCTTAAGACAGCATTGGCTAATAAACGCCACTCTTAATCATTTTTCAATCCCTCACACACTTTTGTGTTTAAGTTTGCCTAACTGTGCCAGAGACCAAGGTTCAACCCCCTCTGACATTTATGCAGCTGCCCTTGAAGCAGAAGCAGCAGCTACCAAACAGAAATCACTTCCAATCATCATGACAACCTCGGAGCCCTCAGAGAACAAGCAGGCTGTCTTAAGGTCTCCAGTTTCACCTCGAGACTCTTCAAAACTCCACCAGCCTTACCAGTATTCCTTCAGATTCCCATTCACTCTGACCTGAAGTATCTTAAATGTATGTCCTCTCACTCAGAGCAGAAAAACTGCAGGATTTTTTTTTAAACCATTATCTTTTTTTGATGGGCAATTGACTTTGGGAACAGGGGGTTATGGTGAGGGAGGGGTGGTAGTGGAGTTCATCTGTGCTTGTCAGTAAGAGCTCCAGGGCCTCCCGCCCTGTTCTGCTGTGATGCCTGAGTGCTGAGTTTGGCTTGGCCTGAGTCTCTGCACTTGATGGTTTATTCATATTCAGCGGTGCAGGACGCTGTGCCATGAGGTTCCTCTCACACTCAATATGTCTGCGAAGAAGTAACAGAAAGAAGGTCTGAGTCCCAGTTTTGCTGTACGGGCTTTTCATATGTTTTGCTGTCGTCTTAAGATTGGAACATCGATCAGTTTCAAAGTCAGCCAACACTGCAGATTTTTCTCTTGAAATGCAGATGTTTTACAGCTGTCAAACATGTACTTTTCAGTATAATTCTATTCTATTCATCTATTCTGTCTATGTGTACTCTGAGTATGTTTTGTTTGTTTTATTCTCTTTATTTCCATTCTTTTCTGTTCTTATTTAGTGACATCTTTTTCAGCTGACTGGGAAAAGAATTTTTAACAAATATAGCTCATGTCCATTTTACAGTAGAGAGAGAGACAGGTTTGGCATTTTAAAGAAAAATTTATGCTTTGTAGATATTCCAGTCTCCTCCACTGTCATCCCCCATTTTGACAAAAACATACTTTAATTGTACGTGCACATGCACAAACTGCATATGAATACACAAATAGGTAAACACCAGTACTACTAAAATGCGTAATCACTGCTCAATCACTGGGCCCATGGCTCGTGTTCACCAATTAACAAGCCACTTGCTATTCAAAAACAAACAACATCAACTTCCCCCCTAAAAGCCCAGTCAAAACAAGCGGCAAAGGCTGGCTTGTCCACACTGCCCCTCTTAATCAAAGCCAGATGTCTCCTCAAAAACTATTTCTCTCTTTTCCTCACTGCACCCCTTTCTCCAATCGCTCATTCTCCCCTTCTCTTCCCCCCACATTCCCTTTCCTGTCTGAGATTGTGTAGACGGCTGGTCCTCAGCAGTCGTGATTTGGCACTCTTGTCGGCTCTCTGTCTCTTTTTCTCTCTTTCTCGAGTTTTCTCCCCCCTTTTTTTCTTTTCTCTTTCTAGAATCAGCGTCCTGTCAAGCAGGCATGGACCTACGTTGACCCTCCACAGCATTCACAATCATTCAAGGTGAAAAATTAGACCCACATGGCAGATGCCGCCAAAGAAGTGACTTTTGCAGAATAACTTCCAGTTGATCTGCCTGCCCATTCGATGTGATGGCAATTTTGAAACACATGCCACAGCCTGCCTGTCTAACTAAGAGCTCTAGACTTATTTCTGTTTACTTTACCATGAGCCATGTCCCTTTGGTTACATCTCTTTGAAGAGAACAGTTTTGTGGCTGTCGACACACCATTCTCAGTTTGTTGGAGCCGGAGCCAGGCACAGAGTGAACACTAATTTACTTTTCCACCTCAGTGCCGAGAGAAAACACCCTTTCGCGGAGATGCTAAACAATACAGACAGTCCTTTTCTGCTAACTGCTCTTTGGGGGAGAAACCTCTGGAGCACATCGTCCTACTGCTGCTGCTTTCAGCTGGCTATCTTAAACTCTTTAATCTGAGAAGCAAATAGCCCGCAGTGTTGTCCTTAGAGCTCAGGCACAACTCTGGACGGCTCAATGGGTCCTTGGAGAGTAGCAACAAAAGCACAAGTCGGTGTGTTTGAACTCTGCCTTGTGATTGGCACTAATGTACTGGCTCTTTACCCCCTTTGTACTTTTGAACTTTTTGAATTACATTATGTTGTAATGCATTATAGAATTAGTTGTGATTTATTCTGCTCTGGAAAAACAGGAACTCCTTTGTCAAAAGTGTCAAATGTTCTGCTCTTAGTTGAACTCCTAAGCGGAATTCATTACGGAACTACAGAAAGTGTCCAAAGAAAATCTAAAATTTCCACATTTTATCCCTTCTTTTCATCACAGTAGCAAATCACAGCAATGGTCTAAAAGTACTGATTTAGTTAGGGCCTTCAATTTTAGAAAATTGTTGAAACTCCACTTTTGTAAATCTTAGCACATTTATCACCATTTATCAGCCATTACCTCAGTTTAGTTTTGCGCAACAGGCATAATCATGAATTATAGCTTCATAATAATAATTGCTTTGTTTTACACTAATTTAAGTAGCAGATCTCGACAGGTCCATTCAGTACCATTCAGTTATTTTTTTACTTACCAGTGAAATTAATGTTGACTACAGTATATTACCAGTGTTGGCGTTGGAAAAGGAAACTGCTGATGTGGCCATTTCAAATACCAGCAGATTAGCTTCCCCCAACATATTTCTCTATCATTTCCAGACTTGTGTTGTTTTTCTTTGCAAAGCGTAACAACCATAACATTTTCAGAAACCCCATTCTGTGCAAAATTGTATGGAAACATTGTTAGAATCAACTATTTGTACTACACCTAAAAGTCGTGTTTCATCTTTAATTTCAATTGAATTGTTAAAGTTGTCCAAACCCTGATCCAAACCATTAGCTGATTTGATACATTTGCAATAAAAAGTCAAGATTTTAATCCACTAATGAATATTACACGCCGTCCCTTAATCCTGGTTCTAAACAAGCTGGGTTGTATGCCCGACTTGCTGGCTGTGGACTGAGCTTTGCTGCTTCACCGGGATTGAGGGTATGGAGGAAGGGGCAGCAGATTCTTGAAGGGGACACTTGTGGGAAGGAAAAGAGTCTCATTGCAAGAGATCAGCTTGTGTAAACATTTAGGTTAATGAAGCTCAGTGGGCCTAATCCTCAGCCCTCTTTCTCACTCTCCCTCACCCCAGCCTCAAACCCCTTCACCCCCCACACCCCCACCCCAGTTTCCACCATAATCCCTTGCAGGAGTGGGCACTGTCAATCAAAAGGACCCCAGGGAAGGAAGGCAGGGGAAGCCGTGTGCATGTGTATGTGTGTGTGGGTATATGTGTATGTTTGCATACAGTACCTACATTTGGGATTGGATATATGCTTGTGTGCACAAACCACAAACATCTCGTACCTGTGCGGGTGCTTCAAGTTGGTTGGGGGATTTCCATTGAGGGAGCCCCGCTGCTTCAAACCATATGAATGAAGAGAATGGAAGCTCTGCGTCCAGACCTGGACTTGGGGGTAATCAGCAACACATGAACCATAAATGGCGAAGGGGAAAAGGGGATGAAGGTGGAAAGAGGGGGTGGACGGGAAAGCAGTTTTCCAGTCTAAGCTCTCCAAACACTGACATCACACATTGTGGTCAGGCTATCAGAGGAAACACACAGAGCTTGAGAATATTGTTGTTATACCTGAAACAACACCACAAGATCATAATATATTGAGCCTGTGGAGAAATACGTGTTGCAATAATGTG
The DNA here is from genome assembly GCA_013375575.1 of Percina caprodes. Taxonomy (NCBI): domain Eukaryota; kingdom Metazoa; phylum Chordata; class Actinopteri; order Perciformes; family Percidae; genus Percina; species Percina caprodes. Next base: position 3,062,555 of record JABXJD010000039.1, read on the forward strand.
GACTGAGCTGAGTAGCTGCTCCTTTTATGTGAAAATAACATTTAGGCTACAGTTCAACAAGTTTGATAAACAATAAACTTTGTTAGGGATTGTTATATTGAGATCCAAAAACACACCTGCAATTGCTTTTCATCATAGGTGCCGCCAAAGAGAACGAAACTGAGATCTTTGACGTTGTAATTTTGACTCACTAGATTATAGGGTAACAGGTTACATCACAACTGGCACATCCACTGTGTAGTATTTACTCACTGTTTGGAAGCAAGTCCTGGATGCTAACCTTAGCAGCTCTGTTTGGGAAGTTTACATTCCACCAACGACAGCTAAAGTTACCTGAGAAAGTGTTAGGTTTCCCAAACACATCAGTTAGCCCTGATTTTTGTGACCTTAACTTTGATAAATAAAATACTGTTTTATAATATGTTAAAACCAAATTACATTTCCGTCATCTCTTTAAAGTAATAGCACTGAAATGGGTGTTCTCATTTTAAGAAAAATTAGCTGGAAGCATAAAAAGTCAGTTGGTGACAACTCATGAAGCTAATAAGTTAGCTAATAAACTCTGCCAGCAACATTTTTCATTTTAGGTAGCAAAACCAATGGCGGCACGCTAGAAATGATTATACTGCTTACTTTACTAAATGATTATTTAGTATTGAAGGGTGAACAGGTATAGCAACATTAACTTAGAGGGCGGTGCTCTAAAAATTCTTCCCAAATTACAAGTGCCACTGAGCCTTTCCCAGTGCATAGGCAACCATGTTTCTTTCTTAGTCACAGAATTTGCCCTGAGGAACTGTAAACAGTGTTAACTAACTAACACCTTCTCTCCCAACCCCTCCTGACAGTAGTGGCCACTACATCATGAAAAAGATCCCTGAGAACAATGTGAATGTGTTGGTGCTTGGGCCTACAGGCTACAGTATGTAGAGCAGTTTGTGTGTGGATGTATGTTGTTTGCACTTCCTCCTTGGCCAACTCCCTGTACTGTCTTTACAGCAACAATACCATCGCAGCCCAAGGAGAGAAGCTGAACCGGCCATTCACACTGTATCATGGCGTTTTTCCACTCCGTGGTATCTACTTGACTCGCCTCGCCTCAACTCTTCTCACCTTTTTTGGTTTTCTATTATGAAAAAAAAGTCCCTGCTACCTGCAAACAGGTACTTTTTTTAGTACTACATCAGTTGAGGTTCGAAGCGAGCTGAGGTAATACCAAAAGTTGACGTGAAAACCTGTAGAATACTGATTGGTCAGAGAGAATCGTCACTATTCACTGCGTCATCATTGCTAGCGACAGACGGGGTGGTGTCTTGAACAAACCCGCCGTGATTACATAGTTTAGCCAGTGTTTTGTTTTTTTTGCTGCCTCCAGCTTCTTTTGAAACTAATTTGTCTTCTGGTTGTGGCAAAAGCCACATGCAGAATCAAAAACAACACACCTTTGACGTTCTGTGTGTGTGTCGCGTTAGGTCACAGCAGTTTCCTGCTATGACGACCAGCCACGTCTCGCCTCACGCATGAGGCGGTACTAATCCGCAATGGAAAAAGGAGGACGAGGTATCGCGGTCGAGTCAAGCCAAGTCGAGGCGAGTCGAGCAGGTACCAATAATGGAAAAAGTTCCAGCTTTACATCAGGGAGAGGATGAGTAAATAGTGAAAGTGAGCTTACAGTATTATAGTTCGTAGTTTGAAAACGTGCCTTAAAATGAGACATTTACTACCAGTGAATTCACTTTAATGCTATTCAGGTGTTGCTTATATCTCAAATCTGAATAACCTTTACTTAACACAAACGCAAAACTGAATCAAACACACATTCAGTACATTTAAAATTCGGAGGGCCCAAATACTGACAGCTCAAGCTTTTGGTTTGGTGGAAAAGTCAACATTTATCAATTAAAGGATTTAAAAAAATTCAATGTTGTTATTTATCTGTTTCAGTCTGATTTCAGTCTTGCTCTCAGCTTTGAATGTTCCATCTGAAAATTAATCCTAATGTTCCCACTTTTAAGCCCACAATGTAAGAGCTATTAGGTTAGGATGCAATCTGACTCTGGTTATCAGTTATAAATGCCAACATTAGTTGACTAGCCTTGACTAAACTTAGATAACTCAATTACTAAATTAGGATTTTAAATAATGACCATGGCATTAATATTTAAAAAAGGTTGCATTTATGCATCTTTATAGATAATTTAAGCTCTGAGAAGATTGTTTTTGATCCTTTTGGTAATTTTATGGAGAAAAAAAAGTGTCAAGCTGAAAAATATGGTATGGGCATGCTGGATAATTTCGAAAGTCCATCGACGGCATGACTAATTATGGCAGTATTAGTTTACTGGCCATATCTGGTCTTTAGTCTCCTTTTTCTCACAGTTCTCATTTTTCTGTCGTCTTTACGGATTTCCTCTAGCAAAGGTTTAACTGCGGTTTTATGATGGCGTAGTTATTGTGATGATGATGATGATGATTTATGTTCTAGTACGCTTCTCTCTAATTTATTTCTGCTCCCTAGTTTCCCATAAATCAGTGCAGATATGGAGCCCAGCTTGGCTGCATGCCACTCATGCCACAGCAAACACTCCACAAGGGACATGCAGGGGGTAGAAAACACAGAGGCATGAAAGACAAATCAAACGGTACTTGAATATCATCAACATCCAGTTACTTCTTTTTACATTAAATTCAATGTCAGTCACTGATGATCTAAGACTTTTTTGCAGTCTTCTCTTCACTCATGAAAAAAGAAGAAATCTGCCACCATTTATTGCCTGCCAACAACTATTTATTGATAAAGCTGTCACTGAAGTTTTTGCACTGAGATTTGAGGGAATGAAATGCACCCAGTTAACACCACACAGACCTGTATGACTGAGCTGTCGGCGCACATCTGTCAGAGGTCGGTTCACTGAAGCAAGATGGCAGAAAGAGAGAAGGGCTGAGGGAGAGACAGATGATAGAAATGGCTAATAAGGAGTAAGGTAGAAAAACGGACGTGATACAAAACTGGGTGGTTTGGGGTTCCCCTGGTCTTTTGCATTACACTAGGAACAAAAACGTGCACAAACCACACACACACGCACACACACACACACACACACAAACACAAATAAACCCACACATAAATACTAAAGTATTCAGCGGACTCTGAATCCAGCTGCTGGCTCTGATCCAACATTAACATGGTACAGTCCATACCCTCATGTGGCACCATGGAGTAAGACTTGCCAACTTTCTTCTTCTGTGGTAAAGCTGCTGTGTGGCACCAGAGAATGAAGCCAGCAGCATCCCACTGCCCCTGCCAAGTCCTTCCCTTTTCTCTTCTTCTGTGGTGGCGGAGCTGGTGTGGTGACAAGGGCAGCCTGAGATGCAGTGAGGGGCCCTCACTTGACTGAATTATCTCATCAGGGTCCTTTTATTAGGAACTCAGCAGGCTTATTATTTTTATTATTAACGGCCTGTGTTTTCATCCTCAGGATGCCAGGCTTCAGTGCACACAGCTGTTTCTCCTCAACTCCTCTGTTTTCTTAACTTAAGAGGTGCTTTTGCAAAATGCCGTTCAGATATTTTTCGTCAGCATCCCCCTGCTCTATGCCTATCTTTTTCCTCCCTCTTCCTTAGGCAGGATTAGGCCAAGTTTAACAGCCATGTCTCCAGGCTGGAGTGACAGGCTAGTAAAATTATGTTGAACACAGTGAGCCAGATAATCATTAAAATATGAAATAATAACTCCAAGTTCGCCTGGTGTGTCTCAAGCAAGGCACAACAATGTGCTTGAACATTCAAAGTGACAGTATAAAAGCATACCTTCTTCAACAATACACTAGTAGAAGCCTTTGGTGTGAATTATTGACTTTGCTTACATCAGTTATGTAATAATGATTACATATACATCATGAAAAACAAATAAATGGCCGGACTAGGAAAAAAAGATAAAGGAATGACATCGTCAAAAAGAAGTAAGTATTTAAAAAAGACACCGTTTTTGAAATCCTACTGGGAAGTTTTATGTGGTATATTTTTGTCCATCATTCATCACACCCCCACTGTCTTTTAGGAGAGGGTCATGAAGTGAATGTGGAGACATCAGGCTGCTGGCTAATAACCTTGTAGTGGAAGCCTGATCAATAGCACAGCTCAGGTTTCCCAGCTACATCACAGAGAGAAAGTCTAGCAGCAGCTGTTTAGAGCTTTAGTCTTGATATGAACTGCAAAGATCACAAAGAATAGAGGCATTCTTCAGTGAGATACAACACGCTTTGTTATGGTAAAAGATGACAATTTGGCTAAGAGGGCAACCACACTTAACTTTATGTGAATATCAAGGGTTTTGTCACTTAAATGTAAACATATGCTGTTTAGGGGCTTTTGCATTCATTGGACAGTGTCCTAGTTTTTTGTTGTGGATTATTTTTTAAACAACGGATGTCTAAGGCAAAGAGGAATAAGCTATTTCAGGCTGTAGCTACACAGGAAATATTTGTTTGTCAGATCAATTAATTGTTGCTTATTATGACAATAAATAAGTTAGAATATCACCAGATTTCACAACAAGGGTCACAACAATGTACACTGTATACCAAAATGGAGCAGATTTGGCCAAAAGTGAAACTTTAGCCTTTCATTATGAATTTTACTTTAACATCATAATAAAAATAGTATTAATATATAACATATATTTCTTAAGTTTAGTTAAGTAGACTACGCTAGTGCTAAAGATTAGATTAGATTAGATTAGATAATACTTTATTCATTCCACAGTGGGAAAATTCCCTTATTACAGCAGCAGCAGTTTCCTACAGTAAAAAATCAGAAAACAAACAAGTAAACACACAAACAACAGGCAAACAACAAACAATGAGCAAAAGGTATTGAATGAATGTAAAGTGGCATTAAATAAAAGGTATGGTAAAGTGCGGTTGACTTAGTACAAAAAATAATATTGCAGTGTAAGTAAGTAAGTGACGTTAAAATTAAATTGAATATGTAATTAAATAATATAACAAAAGTAAGTAACCATAATATAAATGATATTGAACTGTGACCATAAATAATATTGAAAAAGTAAGTACTTGTAATGGAAAAATATAAATACAGATAATAAAGATGTACAGAGAGTGTGTCATTACACTACATTATCATGTAGTGCAGGTGTTGTAGAGTCTGACAGCGGCCGGGATGAACGACCTGCAGTAAAGTATTCCAAACACAGAAACACGGCTAATCTGTGTTTTACAGTTACTGCAAAACCTGCAATTTTATAATTATTAAGACCATATGAACTCCCTAACACCATCTGAAGACTAGGATGAAGACAGAGACAACCAGAAAAAAATCTCACAAATTCAAACCGTACTGTGGAGCGCAAGCTGCTTCAGAAGCAGAAAACATGAATCACACACTGAGACATGCAGACATCCCTGCAGTCGTCAGTTTTTATGGATCCCAAAAGTCCCATTATCACAACCCTCCAACCTGAAACAGCCGCATATTCTCCCAAGCTTTATCATTGGGCCCAGTGAGTCAGGGTTAATCTGGACTATTCCACTGTGCCTATATCACTCCCAAAACAATTCAAACTTGTCATAATGACTGTGTGATTTCACCACCATATCAGTCCAGGGGGGACTGGAGCAGTATTTTCTGTGGCCAGCGCTAAATCACAAGAGTGAAAACACAGGATGAAAAACATTTCAGGATTAGCAAAATGAAAGGGAGATATGAAAAGATGGATTGGAGCATTACAACTCAGTGACAGTTTGAGCAAGTGATCTGATGGGAACATGTTGCGATCCAATGGCGAATATGCTAAAGAAGTTCAGTTGTATAAACCAACTTTAAATGTTAAAACTCATGCTGATGAATTTGGACTTACATGACCAAAACTGTGTGAACTCTTATCGGGCCACCATGTAGGTATTTGCATGCCTTTGTGTGCCGAGAGTGTTTTTTCCAAATACGGGCGACTTAACCATTAAATCATGCTTTACTTCTACTTGATGGTAGTAAGACTACTTGGTAAAACAAGAAAAGGGGGGACGGTTAGTGACAATGTTAAAGAAACCACTCAGCATCCATCAGTCATGGTCCCAAGACAGTTGGCTCACTTTCCATCCTGGTGGTTTATCAATAAAGTGATCACCGTAATAGAAAGAACAGCACATTTTAAAAGCCTCTTTACTTGTCAGATAATTAAATTAGCCAATATAGAATCTGTTCCTGATCAGATACGTGAATTATTAATGAGCCAATGGAATCTTTGAGGGACTCTGGGGGGTTATTAATAATTGATACAGTTCATCTGTTCATCTGTTGTGTGTGTGTGTGTGTGTGTGTGTGTGTGTGTGTGTGCGTGTGCGTGTGCGTGTGCGTGTGTGTGTTTTAATTTATCCACCATTCACATCCATCCTTGAATCGATCAGGCAAATGGGGCAAAGGCAAAGTGCAGCAACCATGACTAGGAATGCTCATCTGACTTTGATTGCTCAAAATGTTTCCCTCAGTTGTGTGCAGGGTTATAAAAACCCAGCCTCGTGTCCTTCAGTACCCAGTCTGAGTAATAACAGAGTAATGCAGTAAGTCAAACAGTCTTGTTCTAATTAGGTGTGGTTATGGGTGGTGTTCCAGCGCCTGTCGACTGCTCACAGACATGACCATAAACACTTTGTGCCTCGGTGCTCTGTGGATTTGCAACACAGTCCGCAACACTGGGATGGATCCAATAAGGCCTCTTTTCTTTTGTTTTCTTTCTGAGGGGAAGAAGAGAAAACACAACAATCACAAGGGAATGTTGGTGCAAAAGTAAAAAAGAGGAAGACAGCGCAGAGGGAGTGAGTCATTCGTAGAATTCTGTTTTTAATCAAAGAAGTCCATATGTGTTACCGTTTTATCTTTCACTCCAAGTTGACTTCTTGGATCACTTGTGTGATTTATTTTTAGTTTAAAAAGAATCAGAAGAAACAGTACATCCAAGAAACCTTGAGGAGAAAAGGCTTCTTTTTTCTTATCTGCAGGCTGTGTAATAGGTGTACAATCAAGAACTTATTGTCAGTTTCTGCAATTGGAGCTCAATTATGGCCACTAACTTGTGTCTTTGCACACTCTGTGGTATCTTACTGACTACTGTGGATTTGTTTTTTATGTGGTCTGCAAAATGACAAAATGATGCACTGGACTGAAGCTACGAACAGACACATTGACAAACTGCCCCCAGCCAATGTGTGGTTTACATTTGTTACATCCTCATATTCATATCATATATGTTATAAAATAAATATATCTTAAAGTGCTCATATTATGCTCATTTTCAGGTTCATAATTATATTTAGAGGTTATATCAGAATAGGTTTACATGGTTTCATTTAAAAAAAAACACCATATTTTTGTTGTACTGCACATTGCTGCAGATCCTCTTTTCAACTTTTCTGTTTACCAACTATTTGTTTTAGCTACAGAATGAGGCATCACATTTCTATTTCATCTGTGTTGGGAGTTGCACATGTGCAGTAGCTACAGGTAAAAGCCAGTAAATTAGAATATTTTGAAAAACTTGATTTATTTCAGTAATTGCATTCAAAAGGTGTAACTTGTACATTATATTTATTCATTGCACACAGACTGATGCATTCAAATGTTTATTTCATTTAATTTTGATGATTTGAAGTGGCAACAAATGAAAATCCAAAATTCCGTGTGTCACAAAATTAGAATATTACTTAAGGCTAATACAAAAAAGGGAGTTTTTAGAAATGTTGGCCAACTGAAAAGTATGAAAATGAAAAATATGAGCATGTACAATACTCAATACTTGGTTGGAGCTCCTTTTGCCTCAATTACTGCATTAATGCGGCGTGGCATGGAGTCGATGAGTTTCTGGCACTGCTCAGGTGTTATGAGAGCCCAGGTTGCTCTGATAGTGGCCTTCAACTCTTCTGCGTTTTGGGTCTGGCATTCTGCATCTTCCTTTTCACAATACCCCACAGATTTTCTATGGGGCTAAGGTCAGGGAGTTGGCTGGCCAATTTAGAACAGAAATACCATGGTCCGTAAACCAGGCACGGGTAGATTTTGCGCTGTGTGCAGGCGCCAAGTCCTGTTGGAACCTGAAATCTCCATCTCCATAGAGCAGGTCAGCAGCAGGAAGCATGAAGTGCTCTAAAACTTGCTGGTAGACGGCTGCGTTGACCCTGGATCTCAGGAAACAGAGTGGACCGACACCAGCAGATGACATGGCACCCCAAACCATCACTGATGGTGGAAACTTTACACTAGACTTCAGGCAACGTGGATCCTGTGCCTCTCCTGTCTTCCTCCAGACTCTGGGACCTCGATTTCCAAAGGAAATGCAAAATTTGCTTTCGTCAGAAAACATGACTTTGGACCACTCAGCAGCAGTCCAGCTCTTTTTTTCCTTAGCCCAGGTGAGACGGTTTTCGCGCTGTTTCTTGGTCAACAGTGGCTTGACACGAGGTATGCGGCAGTTGAAACCCATGTCTTTCAAGCGTCTCTTGGTGGTGGATCTTGAAGCACTGACTCCAGCAGCTGTCCACTCCTTGTGAATCTTTTTTTTCACAATCTTGACTAGGCGCGTGATCCCTATCGCTTGTACACTTTTTCTGACCACAGTTTTTCCTTCCCTTTGCCTCTCTATTAATGTGTTTGGACACAGAGCTCTGAGAACAGCCAGCCTCTTCAGCAATAACCTTTTGTGTCTTTCCCTCCTTGTGCAATGTGTCGATGGTCGCCTTTTGGACAGCTGTCAAATCTGAAGTCTTCCCCATGTTTGTGTAGGCTTCAGAACTGGACTGAGAGACCATTTAAAGCCCTTTGCAGGTGTTTTGAGTTAATCAGCTGATTACTTTGTGGCACCAGGTGTCTTCAAAATTTAACCCTTACACAGTATTCTAATTTTGTGACACACGGAATTTTGGATTTTCATTTGTTGCCACTTCAAATCATTAAAATTAAATGAAATAAACATTTGAATGCATCAGTCTGTGTGCAATGAATAAATATAATGTACAAGTTACACCTTTTGAATGCAATTACTGAAATAAATCAAGTTTTTCAAAATATTCTAATTTACTGGCTTTTACCTGTATGTAAGGACTACTACCCAGTCAGAAGCAGAGTATGAGGGAGTGCCATGCTAGCAGGTAGTGAGCATTATAACGTGTGTTACAAAGTGACGCACGTTTGTCTCTGAAGTAAAGGCTGGACTACAATAGAGCAGTTTGGAGCCGTTTGTGTGTGTTGCAGATGGTGAGTCCCTTTGGGGTGGACTTTGGGTTTTGACACTTTGTAAACCTATTACATGTACAAAAAATATATATAACATAATAAAGGAAAGGGAAAAAGCCAAAAAAAGCATAATATGAGCACTTTACTTATCTCAATGTTATTATTGTCTCAGAGTCCTGAGAGGTTGTTGATGGCACCCAAACACAATATGGTACCCAAAATCCTGACTAGTTTCCAATAAATGAATACAAACCAAATCAGTATCAAGTCTGCTCTTTCCTGGAATAGCTCTTTACATTTTATAAATTTCTCTGTACGGTATTAAGCAGTGCCTGAATTGGTCCAAAAAGCTCCCAGTACCCTGATTCAGCAGTTGCATGACATAATAATAATAATTACATGTGTCTTGGATATAATTATATATTAATATGTATATCTTGTAGGGGTGACTCCATCTTAGGAGCCTGAATCGGTTGCCAATCTCACAGTCGAATTGTCACAGTGTCTGAAAATGTAGTAATGACACTAAGGATCAATCCATTCAGGCTATATGGGGGTGCTGAATGAATGCCTGATTTTACATAATTGCTTGTTTTTTCCCAATCAATCATGACATATAGCCTAGTTTGGCATAAATATCAGCCTATTATTACTGTTAATAACAATCAGAAGTAAGGGTGCTCATGTGGGACAAAGTCAGAAGTGCTGGGACTCTGTACTGGTGAGTACTGGCACATTTCAGGCACTGACTTAAAGGACTTTTTGTCCATGTTGGGAGTTTCAAGGTTTCTTTTTAACCTTAGAACGGCACAAAACCTAATATCAAATGTAATGCAAGACGAAAATATTGGAGCAAATGTTGGGTCAGTGTGGCAAATCAGTGTTCACGTTCATAGATATCTGTAAATCTGCATACTGATCTGTTATAATGAATTGTTTCTAATTAGCTCAATTAGGGCAATCAATCACTTATTTCTTATCATGTACAATACATATGAGTATCTTTGTGAAGTAAGCAGATGCTGTTCATTAATTAGCAGTTGGTTCCTGATTTGTTCTCTCATTCACTCAGGATTTGAGCTACTCAGGACTTTGTGTACCTCAAAGTAAAGTGTTAACGCTGAGCATGCCTCTTCTCTCAGCTCTTCTGCTCTTTGTGGGTGGAGTTTTCACACACTTTGCAGGGACAAGGCAATGTGCAACAAGGTGAGGCCTCTGTGAAAATCCACTGCCTGGAGCCACCAAGCAAACTGGAGAGGAAATGAACACATTGCTCCTTTTTTCACACCTTTACCTCTCGCTCCGTCTTTCTCTCTCACTCATCCACCCCAGGCATCAAACTGATAATCTAGCAGGTCACCTGTGGCCTCCTTGTCACCCCTCCCTTCTCTTTCTCTTCTACAATGAGAAAAAAAGAAAAAACAAGCCTGAGGGAGTTTCAATCCTGATCACCCCAGGCAGGTAACTCTGGGAGTCTAAGAAGTGTCTCCTCTTCAGCATCGCAATTTTCTCCCACATCATTTCCTAGTTCAGTAAGATTTTTTTTTTTTCATTCATGAAGGTGAAAAGGTGACACGCATTATTCAGCGGCTGGAATTTGTAAGGGTTATATACAGTTCACAAAACTCTTTAAGTCTTACAAAATTTGGTAGATAAGAACAATGTGTATAAATGCAAATATGTATGTACAAAAATCAGAGATACACTGGTGGAAAGAAAGCTTTTAGTTCTACTTGCCATTTTTTATGTTTTAGCCTCCACCATCTTGACATTCAGACTGCAACATCAAAGTTACAGTAAACTTCTTATATGACATAATAAGAAACCTCTCATAATCCAATATGCTGTAAACAAATATATAACATCAGACAAAGCATGTCATTGCCACTTTAGAGCTAGATATTAGTTTGTGTTAACTAAGCAACTTCCGCATAGGCAGTTAATGTAAAGTCTCTAAACTCCATACAGCATGTGTATCACTCCAGTTTGTGATTCTTCATATCAAATGAATGCATGTAAATGACTTGCTCACTGTCAGTGTCAACTTTTAAGTTTTGACACGTTCCTTCCTGTAACTGATATTTCCTTTGGACAACTTAATAGTGTCTCTCCTTCATCCATTAGCTTCCTGGTAAGCTATCACTTTTCAAATCATTGATTTGAAGCGATAAATTCTTGGCTTTATGTGTAAGCTTTTGCTGGGAGGGACAAAAGGTCAAAGGTAGGTCACCATCCCACATTTCATTTGGACTCAATCAATACTGACACGGTCAAAGCAGACGGGTAAACCATCGACAGCAATTTGTCCTATTTGGTTTTACTATCAATAAGCCATTTAAAGACATTGTTCCTCATTGACTAAATATGGGTCAAGAGTTTCTCCAGTGCTTCAACTATGTCAGACCTAAAACATGAAGCAGCAAATTTATGTTCAAACCACAATTTTGTGCAAGAAATTGTAAGTCTTTAACTTTATTTTACTGTTTGTTGGTTGTTTCACTGGGTAACTGAGATGTAGACTACAGCCTATCTGACTGAGACGTTGCAGGGTCCGCTATTACTTATTAAAATAGTATGTTTACATATTTTTCAGACAGACATGCTGTAAAAGTTCAGTTCATTATGCATGGCTCCATGGAACAGACGGGATGTGAAAACAAATTAGATGAAAGCGTTTACATTGTTTTAAAATTGCTTGTGGGTGAAAGAAATTTTAAATTAAACAACCACAAGCTATATGTTAATGATCAGTAGCTTAAAAGAAAAATACATTTTTACATCAAACCTCGGCATGTTGGGCAGGAAATACAGCAACATCTTAGAAATGTAATGACATCTCAGGGTGTGACCACTTACAATATAAGAGTCGTATATAGTGTTGATATTATTTTTGACCTACGTTTTTTAAATTATTTTCCTGTAGTTTGACCTCGGTACAGTGTGAGCCAGTGGAGAGAAACACGGTTTTCTCTCTCTTCTAAGACTCAAATCTGTTTTAGATTGTGAGGCAGTGGGGCTTCTGTAAGCCATGAGAAAGTATCTCAGATTGTCCCCTTTCATTTAAAAAAGACACCCTACCTGCTTGTAATCATTCACTTTTACTCACTTTGTTATTCCCCTCCATCTTATTTGTCTGTATTGTTAGTCTTTGTTCAATGAAGATGGGATGTGTCTCAAAAGCAAGATTAATGAGGGAATATGCAGAAATTGCTTCAGTTTGTCCCTATTGACAATGTTTTGCTGACTTGCCAAAATCAGGTTAAATCAAGAAGAGAGAAAATAATTTTTTTAATGTTTCTGTCCTATGTGTCTTCATTTTATTTTGTAATGTAAAGGTATTGTTGTGTATTATTGTATTGTTGTAAGTTATTGTCAGATCTGAAAGATGGTATGCTGTATTTGCATATGTATTTGTTTTGTAATAATATGGTATTGTGAAGAAGGGGCTGGACCAAATAAGCTATTTGCTTCCGCCTGCTCCTTCTCAAACTAATCCTTTTTTATTTTGTTATTTTTGTGTGTGTTTTTTTTTGTTAAATTCTGATTATGTTTTATTTTGTGGTTTTAATTTTCTTTTTTTCCTTTTGTAACATTGTTGACTGTTTAAGATAAATAATGAAATGAATGAAAAGAAATGAATGAATTTTCTAGCACCTCAAGATGTTTTCACTTCATTACAGAAACTTCCCTTTATTCTTTCCTTCATTCTTTCTTTCTTCCTTTCTTGCCTTCTACCCCGATCTTATTACTCTTCTTCCCCTACAACTCGCTTCCTTTTGCTGACAGGGATTAAAACTTTATCTCGCCTTCTAAAAGAAAGGCACAAATCAGACATGCACATGCAGGTCATGTAATGAACTCTTGCTTCCTTTAGCCTTCCAGCCATGGGAATCCAGCACAACATAGGCAGAAATGACATCATGCCCTCAGGTCAAGTATCATTATAATAACAGACACACAAACCAACAGAAAAGGTTTTGTTTTAGCTCTGTGGGTAATAGATCAGAAACGTCTGCAACTTATAGTACTGTACAAAAAAAATGGCAAATTGATTAAATAATTCTGCTTTCAATCTCAGTGTCTTACACTTAAAAGTTAAGGCTGATGTTTTGATTATTTGCTGCACAATAATCATATGGCTAATTGCTTTGTTCTGTTGCCACAGCAAGACAAGGGTTATGGTCATATTTCTTTTTTAATAAAGCAGATGCTACGTGATTGCACTTGGCAACACTTAACATTGCATTATGATGTGATGAGTAAGATGGGATCAAATAAAGGAACAGTCCCTTTGTTATGTTTCATGCTACTGCCACAGGGCAGTTGACTTTAGTACAATTATAAAAAGCCATATGTGATGAAATTGAATATTTGTGAGATACATGTTTGAAGATATCACAAGCATGAGAACCATCCTCGCCTTCATTTTATATTTACTGACGAAAGAGCATTAATGAACTTCCTTTACTGAACTACCTTACAAATTCCTATGACTCACACAGGATTGTAATGTTTAGTGTTGCTGGTGCCAAAGTGTTATTGCCACGCTTCCCATTCATTGTCCATGTAGCAGATGTGCAATGCATTCTGGAAGCGAAGCGGCAAGTTTTGAGAGTTACGGCGTCAAGTTGCTCCTACTTCTCATTTGCATAAAGTTGAAGTCCAAGCTATTTTAGGCAAATCAGGGGCCTCCAGCTCGACTCGCTGCCTTGCCAAACTCCCATAATGTTTTAAACTGACCGTTGTTGATCTAAAATGTCTTGGAAGACTTGGAAACTGCATAGCTTATTTCTTAAATAAAATGGTTTTTTTTTTCAGAAATATGTTTTGGTGAACTATTTTTATAAAATAAGAAAACGTTTCAAACAAAGTTGGCATGTTTTTCCACTCTCTGCGAGCTCCGTAAACCATCTCGGCCGCTCTGCACAAGTATAAATTAGGCATTAGTCTTGTTAGATAAGCAGGGTCTATGCTGAGCAAGGATATGAGATTACAATAAAAACATCCAATCACAATAGTTGTATGCACTAAATAAGCAAAATCTCTGAATGCTATGAATGCTGTGAACTAAAAGCTGAGTGGCGTAACATTTGATCAAGGAAACCTCCGCAGGGCAAATGATTGACACATGAATGGGAAAGTGACATTTGTACAAAATGTTTGAGCTCATGTTTTGATTTGAGCTATAGTAGCTGTAAATAGCTGTAAATTGTCAGCCTCTTGACCTCAATGAATGCTGTTGTTGTACCATTACTGTTGAGGTGTAATTAACGCAAGCCTCTTCCTCTTTCCTTGTTCCTCTTAAAAAAAACATTACCTGAAGGAAACCCATTCAGACGAGTATCATAATTGTCCAGCAATGTCACTCCTCTGTCACCACCAACATCTCAAAAATGTGACAAAAACGTGTACATTGTCAACAAAACAATAGGCCGTGTTGTTGTGTAATTATATCACACCATTCCTTGAGTCAGGTGGACAGGACAGTAATCCAATACTCTCAACACGCCTCGTCTTTTTCAGAGAGGGAGTTTAAAAAATCCCTACGCTTTCAAGCATGGATCCAAAAGTCTGATGCTTTCTGCTATGTCGTGGGAAGCTACGTGTGAACGTATCGGTCTCACCTCTAGGACTCTATGCAGGAAATGGAAGAGTTGAAAGTGTGTTTTTGTGTGTATGTTTGGGGTGCTGGTGGAGGGTTTCAAAAAGGCAAAAAGGTTGTGGAATTCTCTGAGGAGATCATCCATCATGTGAGAGGCTGTAGGAGACTGGCTGAGGTTTTGCTTTATTTGCATTCATGAGGGAATTATAAATCTCCAGAAGTGAGAACAAGCGTCAATCGTCTAAGCTGTCACTTAAACACCAGCTGTGTTCTTCGAGACATTTGTAGTTTCAGTTTTTTTGTTGTTTTATTTAGACAGACAGGAGGTTTTTTCAGGGCATTTGCACTTTTTGTACTAAGTGGCTTTTTGTTATTAATAGCAATTGTAACTGTTAAAAAGTGACATTTTGCTGATCCAGTGTTGACTCATATTTGGTGTAATACATGGAGCAGAAATGTAAGCTATTTTCACACAGGTTGACACAACCACTGTTGTGTTTTTACGCATGGGAAAACATACAGAAGAGTCAGATGAATACCTGCCCCGAGGATGTTCAATTTCACATATCCACTGAGGTATTTCTATAAAGTTCACTGCTGTGTTTTCCAGTTATTGGGTTTTGGTGAGAAAAGTGTCAGCGGACTAAACACTTTCTCACGGTTCAGCAGTGAACTCAGGGGCTGGCCCGCAGGATGAGCACCTACTGGCTAGAAAATATGAATGGGATTGAATGCCACTGAGGTGACAGCAGTCATCATCGAGTGTGTCTAATGAGCATTGAGATAATGCAGTGATCTGCAATTCATGTTTCAGCCCTGCAATACTGTAGCTGAGGAAAGGATTTAAAAAAAGGTTAAAATTTCTTATTTAGGGTTAAGGGTTATCTAGTTAAATTTTTATTTTTTTCATTATCAATTCATCAGCTAAATGATTTATCCAAAAAAATCTATCAATCATAATGTTTATAAATAAATAAGTAAGTTAACTGTATTTATGAAGCCCCTTTCAAAACCAGGGTTACAATGTGCTGTACAGTTCAACATGAGGTAACAATATAAATGTAAGCAAAAAATAAAGTAAAAATAATATACATTAATATACAACACTCAAACAATAGAAAACCACCCAGGAGGCACAACATGCATTACAGGACACAATACATAGGAAACAGAAAAAACAGTGAAAACAGCTTTTTAAAACCATCGACTGACTCAGAATGTTTTCCAAATAGGGAAAGAGCCAAGATTTGGGGATAGCCAGAAAAACCATAAAATGTCAAAGAATTTTGAAAAATGCCCATAACAGTATATTAAAGCACTTGTTGTTCGGCCAACCATCACAATTAAACAAATATAAAGAATATCTTCACAGCTAAGAACCCAAAACTAGATATGTAAACCATAAATGATAAAGCAATTAGCAGAGCTGTTGCAGATTCATTGTCTGTTGATTAATTGATTAAAAATGTCTGCTCTCATTCGAAGTTGCATCAACTACTATATAAAAAAATCCTTTTTTCAATTTGTCCCTTTGAATAAGACAGTGGCTTACAGTGGATTGACACAATAATATGAACAGCTGTATGATACAATAGCCCTGCATTGTTTACTGAATTTGTGAAGCAAAAGCTTGTGTTCAGCTGTTGTTAAAACTGTCAGAGAGACAGAGTCATTCATTGATGGCAGGTTGAGGTCATAATTTGTGGTGTTGGTACAGGCGGAGACAAAATACCATGAACACCTTTCAGTGCAGTATAATACAGTCCTACACACCAAAAACCACAAATTACCAGAGATGAATCATTACCTCCCTGAGACAAAGTTGGTACTTATTGCAGTGCTGTTTTAATGGATTACGCCAACATGCCAACATGTTATTGTGTGCATCCTCTGACACATAAAGCTGGTAACCTTCAACACTAAATTGTTACATGTGCATTTCTAATGCTATGTTTCATGCTGTCATTTTATACAGTATACAAGACCAGTTGAGCAGCTCCTGCAGGCTGAGGTTTCATCCCGCTATGGAACCAACTCTGTCTGAGGCTTACAGCCTGAAACATCTGTTGTGATTTCTGTCAAATTGAACTTTTATTACCTGGTCATTAAAGCCGCAGCAATGGCAAAACCAGATGGGTTCTTGCTGACCTTACAACTGCTTCTTTTTTATGGTGTTGGTGAAAATTGAACCAAAGGAAGCCGTGTGCTTTATAAAATTAAGGCAATCATTCCCACATTCCTGAGACATGGGGGGTACTGAGGAGGGCAAGGAGAGGTGCTGCCATGAAGGGGGAATATATATGTTTGTGCTTTTGTCCAAGTGTGTGTATGCATGCACATAGTACATGCACTTCTTAATGGGTAGATTCATGTGCAGAGTGGGAATGGATTGTATGTAGTGGATTTACAATGTTGCAGTTATAGACAAAATCTGTTATTATCTGTAAAATACAATAATGGAAATACAGATGCCTCAGTAAGTATTTCTTACGTAAAATATTTGAATAAAAGAGGAAGTCTGATTGTCAGAAAAAATACTTGTTACTCAGAAATGGGTATTGATACCAGTTTTCTTTCCATATTTTGGATTAAAATTAGATTATGCCATGTATTTTGGATAGTTTTATTAAATAGAGATCTGTAATATATCCCATTTGAAAAACAACCCCTCCCTGACCCTGCACATGCGTGTGTTCCTTATGGGCCTCCTTGCTGTACGGTTAAAGGCCAGGGTCAGTTAAATAACACGCACAGCATATAACCAGCCTGGGTGAGAGCTGTCTCACTGGGAGGGAGGGCAGCTCCATCACTGGTCCCAGTGGGGAAGAATGAAGGGATGCTGGGTGTGCTTATTGGAGACAGAGGGAGGGGAAAATGTTTTTTAGAAGAGTGAAAAGAGGGAATTTGCTTCCTTTCCTCTCAAAGTAAAGTCTGTACTTACTCAAACTTGTTAGATATTTGAGGTTTATTTTATCTTTTATTTTATGTTTAGATACATTAGATATTTAGGTTTTATTTTGAAATAGTTTCAGATAAAAAAAAAAACATTAGTATGATAATCCTATGTCATGATAAATGAGAAATACACTTGGAGAGTGCAGACATTTACTAAAGCCAAATAGCAAATCCGTGATTTGGATCCGCTTCAAAATGTAATGGGCTCTTCTTTGGCCCATGCTTTACCATACAGCTTTGTGAAAATCGGGCCAGTAGTTCTTCCAGTAATCCTGCTGACAAACCAAGAAACCAAAACGTAACCTCTTTTCCCGAGTTTACTATACATGCTGGATTCAAATCAATTGCAGAATTCTGCAACTCAGCAATGTATTGTCATAAACAGGTTTGTATGATGTCTTACGAAAAGGTATGCACACTAAAATGTATGAAATCATACGAAAACTAGGACACCACCGGCTGGTCACGTGACATCAGCTACAGAGCTCCATGCTACAGAGCGGCAGCTGCTAGCTGTTTAAGTCGCTACAGAGCTCTGCGACACCAACAACGATGCTCCGCATGGTGCTCTGCATGGTGCTCCGTATGGTGCTAAACATGGTGCTCCATCAGGTCAGCGACCTGATTGGTGGTTCAGTTACTGAGAATAGGTGACTGCAGTTAGCCAGGTAGAGAGCACCACGAGCTGCTGGTTGTTGTTGGTGGTTCAGTTACCCGAGAATAGGTGACTGTGAGCTGCCGCTCTTTTCGGCGGAGACTACGCATAAGTTTAGGCTACAAAAAGTGAGCGTTATGCGGCAACAAAAGTTAAGTTGAGGCACTGAAATGACTAGTTGGGAAAAAGATCGTGGTAGGTATGAAAACACTCCCAAGGAACACACATTTTCTAGGGGAAAGTCTTTTATTTCCCCCTGGAAGCCGACTCCGCTCCCTGGCTTGGACGTTGCCCATCCATCACCCAGACTGCCTCTCAACGTGGCTAGCAGCATTCTGATCCAGCAGCAGTCAATGTGGTGCGCACAGCAATAACAAAAAAATTAACTTGGAAATCATACGAATTACAGTGCTTAAAACGTATGGTTCATGAGAACAGGCTGAACTTAGTTAAAGTTAGAAAGAACTTATCTCTGAGAATTTTTTTTTATCGTTGTAATGTGACTTATCTTAAATTAAAAACAAAACACTTGAATCCTCTAAAGCCTTAAGGCACCAGTACACTCCATTACAACTTGGAGTTGCACCTTCCATCTTTATGCAAATCTACCTGCCCATCAAGAGAAACGATGGTAGTTCTTTAGCAAGATTAGTTGACTGTTTTTGACCGGTTTTCCGGTTAAAAACACATTTTTATTCCCTGGCTTTTAATCCAGCATGAGAATTGTCTGTTGTATTTGTCTGGTGTTGTGCTCTGTCTATTTATTGTTTCATGTCAATGTACTTTGGTCAACCTGGTTGTTTTTAAATGTGTTTTAGAAATAAAGTTTGATTGATTGAACTGTTCGTCAGATGGAACAGATGGAACAGCTTCCCATCACAGTGATTAGCCAGGCGTGCAGAATGTGAAAGTAAGTTCAACTATTCTCTTTATATAATTTTTTTCTCCATTCATTAACCAAATATTTTGTCAGTTTGTTGTATTTAAGTTTCAGGAGAATACAGAAATGAGCATCCTTATCATCATATATAATCAATATTGTGTTCGGACCCTATGAGAGCAGGCCGTTCACCCTGCCTTTGAGAGTGGCTGTTCAGAAGAGCTAAGACACTTTTCCCTTCAGACGTAGCATAATCTGGCCCTTAGTGCCATATCTTTAATCAAGAACACAAATGTTGTGTCTCTTTTATACATGATGACAACAAACAATCATTTTTACCTGATGTTTTTGAATGCTGACCATTTTTTTTTTCTCTGCAGAGAGAGGTCTATGATTTTGAAGTTGGAGGTAATGCCATGGGACAGTTGGGTGGGGGTGTATGCCTGGGTAAGCTAAAGTTTATGCTTTTTGGGGACGAATTAGGGGGGCATCTAAACGCAGATGTTGTGGTTATAGGGCTCTTGCTTCCTTTCACATAAACCTTGCAAAGTATAATATTACATTATTCGCTCCTCATGTTTAAATTCTCTCTCCCTCACTTTTCTTTATTCTCTCAGTCTCCTACAGCATGGGAATAATAATGCTTAAGTGATATTCATATCAGTGTACTACACTACAAAATGTTCAACTACAAACCTGGAACTGCTTCACACTTGTGTGTTACAATTCAAGACAGATCCTTCCAGTTAGTCGAAAATCACGCCTTCTTCTCTGTGTTTAAACGTACCTCAGCCTACTCAGAGTCAACTGTTTCTTGTATTTTGGACGAGACAAACGTCGATGACACATTGGGACAGTAACTGTGTGTGAGCAGATACCGCCAGCTGGCAAGACGATAGACAGACAGCCAACTGAGCCCATCAGAGGAAGAGAAAGACAATGGCAGCTTTCATTTCCACCGCACATTCCAGTGGAAGAAAGGAGTTGGCCTGGCCGCCTGTTGTTTGAACCCGAGGCAGACTAGCTCATCGTGTCTGGGTCACGGTACTTCCCAAAGCCATTGTCATTTTGTGACAGTGCTGATAAAGGATATTTCCAGCATGTCTGTATATCATTTAGTACCATTTCCCTTCAATAAACACCCATGAGACCAAATTTCTTGAATGAGAATTGCAAATTCAACAAAGTCACAGCACATGATTTAAAATACCGGACAAAATGTTTTCTTAAATTGAGTGCAGTAAAAGCAAAAACAATATAACAAATGGACAATGTGACCCCGTTGTTTTCCACAGAGACCAGTGAAGTTTATTAGAAGCACTTTTCCAGTGAGGGCTGAGCGTTCCTGTGCAGCCTGCATCTGAGCTTGAAGACGTAGATGTGACGTGTGCAACCTGTCTGAAAGTTGTAAGCCTTCTGGTAGCTGTGCCAAGAGAAATCTCAGTTATTCCAATTCTTGCAGAGAAGGTATATGTTAGGAGATAACATAGGCACAGTCAAATTATTGCTAACTAAAATGCTAGTTAAAATAAGTAATTAAACCTAAACTGCTAATGTAAGTTGAAACTATACAGTGATTCCTCTACTGTGCGAGAGTAAGTCGCGTGGTTATGACATTTTTGTTAGCCTATTTTTACAAAAAACGTCAGCTACGAAGCCTTAACATGAGATACAAGGTAATGGAGCCTTTTATACATTGTTGTGTTTCTTTAGAAATCAACAATGGACAAATAGAGTCTTTAGCCGCTTCAGATGTAAAGTTATTCGCTGTCAAAGTGTTGTCAAAATGAATGGCAGTCAATGGAATGCTAACAGCGGGGGAATGCTTGGTAGCATCAAAATGGCGGCATAGGTGCTACGCTTTGTCGGGGCTGGCTTACCTCATTGAGTAAAAGTAAACAAGCGTCAGGACATGAAATAAAATATCATATTTTTGTAAATATTGATATTGAAATAAAGCTTTATTAGCTTTGCCATTGATGTTTGTCCAGTACAGCAGCTGCAGAGTTACTCAAAGGGCTGTTATTTTTGTTGGCCATCCAGCCCCATTTGTGACCTCAGGTATCCACTTCTGCATTGGCCCTGAACATTGTCACTAGACATCAATAACTAATGAACGCAAATTGAAAACAGTATTGAAATTATCAACAGTATTACATTAATTAGTGAAACCAGTTTCTCCAATACAAGTAGCCTCAATGGACCAGAGAGCTGTTACTACAAGCCATGCTGTGTATTGAGTGAGTGCTGTAAATCATTTATTTAGACAAAAAAATTGCTCTCTCTTCCTTATAGCTGGCATGTGCCTTATGCAACAGGTTGGGGCATATTCTTCTTCTTTTCTCTAAAGTAGTGAATTACCACATTTCAGCACAAAAAAACTGGAATTCATTCAAGGACATAGTTTATTAGGGTGGAATTGTCCTTTAATTTCAGAAGAGGCCTCCATCTTTATCGTACAATTTCCATATTTTCTTTCATATTTTCTTTATCTCCTTAATTAGTTGCACCTATGCTATTTGATTGATGTTTATCCATGTTTAGTAGATATCCAATATGTACTTTTTCTGATATGCCTGTGGCTTATTGTGATTTATAGATTAATAACTAAGATGTGGTAGCAACCAATGATTTAATGCCTCCATTTATCATTCTCCTGCTATCCTTATCTAACACAGTGCTGAAAAAAATCTGCTTTTCACCAGGCACACATATCTTTATACAGCTTTTTTGAAAGCCCTATTAGCCTGAAGGATGTTCTTTTCTTTTATTTGGAAAGGTCAGTGATGCTGACACCAGCCCAGATGCAAAGTAGCATGAATCTCCCCCAGGTGCCCTCCCGTATTCATGTCTGCGGGTGTTGAGATGGTGTCAGCGAGGGCGTCCTGTTGTCCCCTGCTCAGGAGAACCTGTTTCCTCCTGAGTCCTGGTTCCTAGCTCCCACACTCTTCCTCATGTTACAGAATACACACAGAGACAATGGCACGCACACGCACACACACACACACACACACACACACACACACACACACACACACACACACACATATTCTCATTATATTAAACAAACAGATCAGGCAGAGGATGAGACACCTGCATTGGGCCTCCTCTGTTTTTCAGGGGGAATTACATTGCGCTCAGGTAGACAAAGGGTCAAATATTGCTTTTCTTCAGTTCAGCAGGTGTTGTTAAGACTACACATCCACATGACCTGTTTTGGTAACCTTGAAAGATCTTTGACATTTCCCATATACACAACTAGGAGCAAGTGATGTGCTTTAGGCCCCGGGTTAGAAATGAGAATCTAAGAATGGAATGGAACTTTTTACAGGCCTAGGTAATGTGGGGAAAGGACAACATATGTTTAGGTGTCAGTATTATGAATAAGGATCTTGGATGGATGATTATGGATCCATCTATAGATGGAACTAAGTGAGTCAAAATATGATCTTACAGCTATTAGTACAGACCAGGTTTTGGGGATGTGAAAAAAATCTAATATATCTAATGGATATGGAACTTTCATAAGCAGCTGGGATCACTTTAGCCTATTGTGGCATTTTAAACAGGCCTATTTAGTGTTTTTCCATATTCAAGAGATATCTTTTGCTTATGTATTTTGGTTCAATCGATAAATAATCAGTAGTGGAAATCATAATAGAAATTATAGATCAGGGAAATATTATGCTTTTTACTACACTACATTTATTTGGAGAAAAAAAAGCATAAGATTTTAAATGCAAAACTTATGACCAGCTTTTAAAAAATGATGCATTGTTGCCGATTAAAATGCAGTAGCCTAATGACAATATGGATGCATCTAAAATATTCAGTAACTATTTCTTACGTCAGCTATGTGTATCTGAATAAAATGAAAGAGTCTGATTGTCAGAAAAAATACTTGTCAATTATGCTTATACTAAGGAATCACAAATAATATAGCTTAATACTGTAGACAATAATTTAACACTTTGAATGGTATAATTTTGCATAATTAATACTTTAACTTTTATTATTTATTACATTTTGTTAAATAATCAATGTTTGTACTGTTTGTGTACTTTTACTTAAATTCAAATAAGCACAACTTTTGCTTGTATTGAGTTTATTATGTCCCCCTCCACTTGAGACACTTTAGCCTATTGCTGTTTATGTAGGCTATACATCTAAAAAATATAAAATAAAAGGCAACTTCTGCAAAACGTGGCTGTATGTTCAAACAGAGAAATGGCACAGGTGCCCATAGACTAAAAGCATTTGTTATAGTCTATGCACCTGCCACGTTAGTAAGCCTACAGCATTTAAGGAACTAGACCATTAAGTATAAAGTGATAGGGGAATGGAAATAGGCTAATGAACCCCCTCCCCTGCACCCATACATCCACACTCACACACAATAGAAGATAACAACCACTCTTGATTAAACTGGCAATAGCCTGCCGTTATTTACCACAAACTAACAAATCCTACTATCTGGAGAGCACGAGAGAGAGAGAGAGAGAGAGAGAGAGAGAGAGAGAGAGAGCGTTGCTTCAGTTTGCTGGTCGTTGGGTAAACAAAGATTTGAAGCGGAGATAGAGGACCAGACGAAGAAGAAGATAAAGAAGAAGAAGAAGAAGAAGAAGAAGAAGAAGAAGAAGAAGAAGAAGAAGAAGAAGAAGAAGAAGAAGAAGAAGAAGCAGGGGAGTGCTTGAGATAAGATAGCGCGCTCTGGCGTACACGCGCACACATAAAACACACACACACACACACACACGCACACACACACACGCGTTCAGGCTGCGGGCAGCGCGCGCATGTCTCGGGAGGAGGAGGAACAAGAACTCTTCGCTCATTTACTTAACATGACTTCCCCACCGCCCGGAAAGCAAACAGGCTCCTGGAGCTGCAGAGGCAGAGAAGTGAGAGAGAGTCTGCATAAAGCTGTCAGCTGTCAGCATTGAGCCTCTCGCTTCTTCTTCTTCTTGGTCTTCTTCATCTTCTTCTTCATCTCAGGAACTGCGAGTCGTCTCGAGCGCTCTCCTCGTCACTAATTTTGCCGGGACACTTGTGAAAAGTCCGCGGAGTCCTCTCGGCATGGGACACATCTGCTCTGACTGATAATCGGATTTGTTTTTCCTGCATATTCTTCTGTCTGAATAATGGTAAGTGTGAACTACTTCAGCTTCTTTCTTTTTTTTACATAAGAATGTTGATCAGGAC
The DNA here is from genome assembly GCA_013375575.1 of Percina caprodes. Lineage (NCBI taxonomy): Eukaryota > Metazoa > Chordata > Actinopteri > Perciformes > Percidae > Percina > Percina caprodes. The sequence goes on from JABXJD010000039.1 coordinate 3,087,092, forward strand.
ATTGAGTGTTCGTGATTTTATTCTGGTCAAAGAATTAGTCTATATTTTATAAAATAGCTTGTAGAGTTCATCTGTGCAAATATTTCTGTTAAAGCGTGTTTCAGCTCTGTGGGTGTTTAATTTAGATAATCTTCTAAATATGAATAAAATATTTATTTATTACAATGGCGTAGCCCCTGCCACTCCTGGTTTTAATTAAATGTATCATCAAATCAAATACTAAATCATCATCAAATATTAAATCATCATCACTTAAGTTGACAATAAAATATACATTAGACTAAATATTTGACGATGATTTTTATAACTCCACCTGGTCTATCCGATTTATTGTACAATTGGATAATATAATTAGCCTACATGAAAATGTGTGTTATATATAATATGTGAATATGTTTTGGGAAAACAACAACAACTATCAGATATATATTTATTTAAGTATGACCTCTATATTTGAAGAAAATGATTCTTAAGGCCTTATACAAACCATATGTATATCTAGGTCTAGAGAGAAATAGGTATAGGCAAATATGAAAGTAAATGGTAGGCCTATAGCCTATTTTCTTTATAAGTGTAGTTGGAAATCATCCTGTTGACTGAGGGTGCTATCACATAATTTACTTCTTCTCTATTCAGCTTCATTTATTTATTCCCATTAATTGTAAGTGTCATTAATAACAGCAGAAAACCCCCAAATCCATCAGCAACAAATCAATGATTTGTGTCTCACTGAGCCTTTTCAAAGATGTGGGCTAAATGTGTGTGTGAGGCACCTTCCCTTAGATTGAGCTCCTTTGTTTTTCTTGGTGCTGGTTGAATCGGAGCAACACTTTTTGCTGGGCTTAGGTACAGAAGATTACACTCAGACCACTGACACCCCCTCAGCAGCCATGCAGGAACCCTCATTAACTTAATTAGGGGAGCCTCGCTAAGCATTTTTCAAAGGCTGGTATTCATATTTTTCAAGGACCCCTTCATGGCTCCAGACACTTTGTTTTTCCAACCGTTTAAACCACCTTTAAACATGTCTATCAGCTGCACAGTTGGAGGAGCGAGGATTTAATGGGGCCCTTTGGTTTTGAAAAAAAAAAAAAAGTAAATAAATAGATTTAAAGCAAAGAAATATGACATTAGATTCTTCTTGTATAGAATCTTGATTTTTGTCAAAACATTTAAAACGCATTTATTTTTTATGAAATATGTGCGATTATAACATCACTTCTTTTGTTTTAAATTAATTTCAAATTAACATCATTTGAACTATAAAATGTTGGTTTTGCATCTTCATTAGATGGACGTCAGAGCTTCTTATTTATTACTATTATCATGGTTGCAGTGCAAACGATGTTTAACTACAATGACATGTGTTTCCCATGTACCAGCTCACACTCATTTATTTTATAAAATAAACTGGATGTATGTATTTCTACTTGTCAGTGTCAGTTATGTGAAATAAACCTGCAGGCCAAAGTAGGATTTCTATTTTAGATATTTGCTGTATCAGATTCAGGTCTGTGACGGATTGTATATCTCGGTAAATCTCCTTTTATATACCTGTGTTTTAACCCCCACAATTACTATCCTGGGGTCTTGATGGAGGGGGGGGGTTGCTTAGACTACATACCGAAGGTGTGTGCTCGGGCGTGTTTGATTTAACACTGTGGTTCGTCTCTTAATAACATTAGGCCCCATTTCTGGACTCTCCTCTCCACGGCTGGGCCGGCTCCCTCTCAGTCTCTCTCCCTCTCTTTCCTCCGCCTTCATGGTTCCTATTACTAGCTCTAATAAATTGTGAATAAGCAGCAGCCCAAAAAGTCCCAGGCTGTGGAGAATTCCCCATCCTGTAGCGCAAGGCACCCCCTCTTAAGAAAACACAAATTAATTCCAAACCCCTCTGTAGCCAAAGGTTTGTGGAATGATAAATATTTTCATAGGAAACTCTGCTCTTCCTGACTTTATCTGCACCAATTTCATTATATTTCTTCACAGCCGCACAGTTCTTGATGTCTTTTAGCTTCTGTGCATCTCTCTCCTTTTCCTCTCTCTCTCTCTCCTTTACCGGGAGTCAAACCTCAGCCTTGCTGACTTGAACTCAAGGTAACACCAGGGGCTCTTATTTCAACCCATATAGTCTGAAGATATATTCAATACATCCTCTTAATCTGAAATCAAGGTATTATTATTATTAAATGACTTTCATTTTTGCCTGATTCCACCGTGGAATAAAGTTAAGTCTCGTCTTCTAGGTTTTCTAAGTCAAACTATAGGTTAATAAAATCACCATTTTGTAGTTTCTTGTAAGTGAGTTTTAAGTTTCAGCTTATGGAATGACTGCTTCTGAACATTATACATTAACTTCAGAAGAAGCAATCATGAATACAGCCTGATATGTGCAGCCGTCTGCCCAAACAGCAAGTCTGACTAAATCCCAACTCTTCCGACTTGTCTTTTTAAAGGTTTTTTATTACAGTAAAGCATTAAAGCAACAGCAGAAGGTGATGCTGCATAACAATAGTACATGCAATAAAAATGAAAAATGATTTCTAATAACAGAGTCTCTGAATTATTAGCATAATAATCCTTGTCGTTTTCTTGAAATTCTTTTATTAGGAATAATGATGATGAATTGCCTTTTAAAGATATCAGAGAGAGACGAGTTTCACGTGAAAGATGAGCCCAACACAGCGCTCTGAGGCCCTGTCTCCTTGTGTGAGCATAGATCCCCCCAAGGGAAATTTGTCTTTTTATCATCTGTCCATCAAAAAGTCACAGCATATCTTGAATGAATAAATCAAAGAGAATTAGTTTGCTCTGTTGTCTTATCTCTGATGTGCCCATTTTGTTTTTTTCTGAAAAGATCACCTGTGTGTGTGTGCGTGTGCGTGTGTGTGTGCGTGTGTTGAGCAGTATGTGTCTGTTGTGTTGTGAGACCTCGGACGTCCGTGTGAATCTGCACATTCACATCAATATGTTTCGAGAAACTGATGGCACTATTGAAGCTGGTGGCACTATTGGTTGATCTGTTGGCTGTTTGAGGCTTGAAAGTTATCCCACTTCCCCCTAAATGTCTTCCCCTCTCCCGCATTTCCCTCCCCTTTTTAATTCCCTTAAGCCCCAGAGAGCTCCAGGGGAGGCCTTGTGGTGATGTGTCTAAGTTTGAGTGTGTCTGTGCGTGTGTGTGTGTGTGTGTGTGTGTGTGTGTGTGTGGGTGGGGGGTGGATGGGAGGGGGTGTCAGCAGACAACAGCTGTCTCGTTGGCTATCTCCACTCTCCTTATCTCATTTTAAGAATGGCGAAGCCACACACATTGCAGCGTATAACCTACAGGGACCATATTTCATTTTTTTGTCCTCAGTCACGGTATTGGGAACTTTCCACTAAAAAAGAGAGATTTAATAATTCTCTGTGGCTCTGGGTGCATTCTTTTTTAGCTGTCAGAATTTTTTTTTAATCGTTGAATCTTTTCTTGTATATAGTTTTCTGTCCCACCATTTTCCATCGTTTAATGCCGACTAATATTGTATATCATATATCTTTATTTATTATAAATCACTCTTGCCTTCTCTTTTCTTTCACTTTCTCTGTCTCACACACACACTTACACAGTAAGTCTAGCAGTAAAGAAGTCATTGGACCTCAGTCTGTCTGTAACGCCAGTGAGCTTCGGCTACCAGCCAGCTCTGTCTGGACAGCTGCTGTTGGCAACTACGGCGGCCATTAGCCGTCATCTGCTGAGGAGACTGATCAAGGGCAAACCTTTCTGTCCTAATGACTAATAAAGCAGCCAGTCTGAGACTGTGTGTGTGTGTGTGTGTGTGTGTGAGAGAGAGAGAGAGTTCATTATAGAAAGCAGGAGCAGTCATGCAGTCAGGTGTGTGTCAGTTTTGAGTGTCCAAGCACGTTTGCGACCAGACTCCCATCATTGGACCAGATGTTTTTACCTGGGAGCCAGACCACCATCTGACTGGGGTCAGCCTGGTCCTCCAACCCCACACCGGCTCCTCCTGGCTGCTGGGAGGTCTGCCAGCTGTCCCTCACTTTGACCCCTGTCCCGGGGCACTGGTTCTGGGGGAGTCACAGTCTGGGACTTGGGGTAGGTGGTCCCTCTCGGATTTAGCAATATTACAGGAGGGAAATTGTTAGAGATATTGTTAAAATGTGAGTGCCGGTATATGGGCAGTGAAGGCAAGTGAGGAGGAACAAAAGAAAGATTTAGGAAGCATAAAAAGAATGCAGACGTTTTTTTAGAGGTAAGTGAGAAAGGAGTTGAGAGTGTGCTGGAGAAAAACAGAGATAAAGACACTGGCACTGGTGAATAAAGAGGTTTTGATTACTGAGGGACAGAAGGGGGTAGCTTCTGGCTTTAAAGCAGTCTTGGTGCGGGGAGTTAGTCAAGTGGAAAAGAAGGGCCACCAAGTCTGTGAGGTAAAGTTACAGAGTGCAGACAGAGTCGGCAACAGGTTCACTGCTGCCAGAGATGAATTGGAGCCTCTAGTAGAATGACTTCTGTGTCTTTCAAAGGAGTTCTTTATCTGTCATCATGTGACTTAACTGTTGGTTGACTTTTAATTTAAAGATCTTCAGTACTAGCCAGGTGTGAGTTTGTGAGAGTTGAACCTGTCAATAAAGGGATGAATCACTTGCGCATGGGTATTAAATCGGTTGCTAAAGTTGATGATGTAAACTTAATAGCTCAGTAAGTATAGCTGTGGACGTTTGCATGCTGGCCTGCATGTGTGAAACCATATTGAGATGTTTCACTCTGATAGTAAACAAGTGACAGAAGCATTTTTTTTTTTTTAACGTCTCAGCAAATGTCAGACTTGGTATGGGAGTCAACAAAAACAAGTCAGGTTACTGTTGATATTAGGCTTTTTCCCAACATCAAAAGCAACCACTGTTGCTGATTTTTGTTTCTTGTTGATGGGCAGCTTTGTCTGTGTGAACCGAAATGTTCTCTTAATTGATTTGAGCATGGCAACAACACTGAGTTGTAGTGCATCAGGTGCAAACATATTAGCACAAATAGGACCTCAATTAGAATGTGGCTAGAGTCCTTTATAGTCAGTGATAAGTGAGATTTTCTGCTAATGTATGATTTGTTGCTAAAATATGTGGCGAACACACACTAGGAATGTATTTGCCTCTTAATGAATTCTCTGGTTGCTGAGGTCGTGCTGGGTTGAGATTATCAATTCTTAACATCTGTTAGTGGACCACCAGCATGTCTGAGATAATCTGTCTCTGCACAGATAATTAAATCAATTAATTGCCAAAGAAAACTTTCTCTTTTACACTACTTTACACCTTTCTCACTTATATCCATGTTTTATTGAAGACAGGTTCAATTAATCGCTAGTTGGATCATTAACATTGTAATCAATATGATGGAGAAACATTATATAGCTTTTGTTTGGCGCAATTCTTTTTTTGTTATGTTTATTTTGAACATGTAAAAAAAGAAAATAAAAGATAAATAAGAATAAGAACATTTATTCTAATGAGAACATTTCAGCACAATCTTTCAAAATTATTGTAAATGATTCAAAATAAGGAATTCCCATGTTCGAAAAGGAGTAGGAAGAATTAAATAAAAACTTTCCTGGTCCTAACTCCTTTTTCTATTTTATAATTAAATACAAAACAATTTGATTCTTCACTTATTAATATATGTATATGTATACACATACATGTACAGTATATCTAGCTACATACACGCAAATATACACATGCATACACATGGAAAAGCATGCATACACACACATACAGAACATATACAAATTTTTTCTCTTTTCCGTCTATCTACTTCTTTTCCTTCAAACTACATCAAACCAAAATTATTAGTAGAAAATAAATCAGCATCTATTTTGATAATTGAATAATTTAAGTAATCTTTCAAACAAAAAAAGCCAAACATTGCCTGGTTCCAGCTTTTCGAATGTCAGGGTTTACTACGTTTTATGTGTTAAAAAATAATGTTTTGGACTGTTGATTGCACAAAAGAAGCAATTTCAAGACATCAACTGGGGCTTTGGGAATGCTTTGGGAAATGATCAATTGATTGATCAAGAAAAGAATACGTAGAATAATAGATAAAAGGAGAAAAAAATAATCAAGTGTTAGAGTTCAAACAGCAACTTGGCTTTATTTGTGTTCAGTATGTGTTTGTTTATTAGTATGTAAATTTGTTTTGAGCATGTGATTTGGGAAGTGCACAGTATGTATAAGCTTTGTTGAAGGATTATCTGGCTTATGAGGAGTTTGCAGGGTCAGAAATGGCTGGTTCTCTGTTTTTATCACGAGTTCTTAGAGATTTTAAACAGTGGTGTAGTCTACGTGATACGCAGGTATACGCAGTATACTCACTTAGAAAGATCGAGAATTTCCATATACCCACTTAAAAATGCCCAGTGACTCGCAACAACATACTTTCCTTTATATTTTTGATATATTTTGAATTGTCATCTGTGGTTTTCTTCACAAAATAAAGGTATTTTCACCGTAAATTGGTTTATTAAAGTGTATCCAAATACAGGAAATTAAGTCGTTGATGCTCACCTCCCTGGGGAGGACACCCAGACCCCCCACTTTGATATGCCCCCCCCCCAAAAAAGACAGATTATGGCCAACATAATTGTGTACAGTACAGTATACCCACTACAATACATTAGACTACACCACTGATTTTAAAGAAAGTGTCAGGTGAAACAACTGTCGGCATTCTCACCTGCTTAAATAATTTGTCTACTTTTCATTTAATTTACGAGGTGTTGGCTTCATTTTTACCTTCTGAATATAGATATAGTTTACATAGATGCTAAAACAGATTGTACTGCCAAAGGTGGTTAAAGAGGGCAGTAGCTGGCAGATGGCACAGATTTGCACTACCAAGCCCCTGAGTGCCACACAAAGTCAAATACTGGGCCCTTGTTCTGTGTCTTTTATCAGCGGCTGAGAGAGAGGGTTTGTGTGCAGCAGTGATTCAACCCCCCTCTTGGCCTCAGGCACTTCGGCAGACTGTCCAAATTGAGGGCTCCAGGTGGGGTCCCATATGGCACAATTACAGACCAGCAAGTCACCTTCGTCTTGAGAACCACAATCTTTCAATAGAAAGGTCAAACCATCGGAGGGTCAGCGCAGTGCATGACAACTCTCATGTGTCATATCAAGACTAACACTGACGCAGCACCCATATTGACACTGTAAACACATGCCTAGCCAGACGCATATCAGACACCTGTCAAAATATTCAAATAATTGTTGACTAATGTAAATGTGTCCTTCATAGGAAATTCAACGAACTATGACTTTATCATTCTTGGGTAATGATCCAGTACCCAAAGTACACAAAGGTTTTGAAAAGTCAGTAGTCACTCATTTGGATCTATATTCTTGACATTCCACTTTTGGGATTGCTCCGGTGCCGCAGAAAATTCCGCCAAGTATTTTCACAGATATCTGTTTCCTTGCGCTTTCTTTGTGTTGGAATTTCAAACTCTGGAGGATTTATGAGGACTAACTATGGTTAATCTCTTTTTCTCAGATTTCTGCAGGGTAAATTAAGACAGCTAGCTAGACTATCTGTCCAATGCGAGTTTTATCTTGCATGACTATTTTACAGCGGCTCCGCGCGGGGCTCAGCGCCGCCCATGACGACTGTGATTGGTTTAAAGAAATGCCATTAAACCAGAGCACGTTTGTCTCCCATCCCAGAAGGCTGTGTGAAGTAGCCAGACCCTCCTCCGCTCCACAGCGTGTGGATGGTCGACTAACCTTTTATGTTAAGTTGTTAGTGATTTTTATTAAAAGGCTGGGATAGATTTTAAATATGACTTAACCCCCATTTGAATGATTATTGCGTCTTGTCCGTCTTTATGACGACCAGCTCTGTGTCTGTCATTTTTCATCTCTCAACATTTAAGTTAAATAACAGGTAAATCTGCATAAACTTAGCGTAGTCCTTTAACTGTATCAAATGACATTTTAACTTAAAGCACAATACACCATCCTGTGATGTAATCTATTCGCACAAAGGCCAGAGAATTTGATATCCGTGAAAGAAGCAGTGGTCTAACAGAACCCCAGGACCCAGGTGAAGCTGGTGTGACTGGCCTGTTGGCCATCTGGCCCCCTGTGGCCCTGCTGGGTTTGTTTTAGCTTTAGTTTCAGCCCTCAGCTCTCCACATCTCTGCTGAGCTCCGCTCATCTTCCCTCCGGTGTCTTGCAGTTCCCATGGCCTTGTGCGCCCTCCTCCCAGGCCTCACCCAGAACCAGGAAGTGCCTTCCCTATCACACACAGTTTTTGTGTTTGTGTGTACGTGCATGCGTGTACAGACAGCACTGTTGCAGGGATGCAGCTGAAGTCAAGAGGACTCTGAACAGGCGTCGCTGTCACTTCTGATCCCTGGAAAGTACTAGGAAATGCTAAGCACAACAGCACTTTCCTTATTTTCCCTCTGTGCTGCAGGATCAGTTTTACTCTCTTGAGCTTCACACTCTGCCTGTGATAAAGGTCAGATCAGGATCTCTGATGGCTGCAAGGTCTTAAGGGTCATTTCAAGTGGAAAATAATAGGAAAACCATAAACATGAACATGGTTTAGATTAAAAGTACAGATTTCGAATTGAGTTGAACCTAAAAAAATAGATTTGTTGCTTAAATTAGTTATGATAAGAGTTCTTTCTTTTAGAAAAAAAATATCTCCAATTTTTATCTTGGTTGAAGTACATTTATTTAATCTGAAAACATGAGATGTCTTAGGGTTTTTTTCAAGGCTGGGAGGGCGGCTCCATCAGCTGGAGCTTACACAGCGTGAGATGTGCTTTCTCTGCTATTCTTTCAAAAAACACTCTTGTTAATGACATAAGGACAACACAAAAGATGCTGTAAGTCTTCTCAGGTTTTGTGAAGCCAGTGAAGCGCCTGCTGTCCCACTCTCTGTCACTTTTCTCAGACAGCTTGTACTTTTCTTTTCACTTGCCTTCATCTCCTCTACTGCTGTAAAAGCGTGCTGTCCCTATAATTCATGACTGTCATCTGTCTCTGTCCATGTGCTGTCAGCGGGGTCAGAGGTCAGGCATTTAGCTGCAGCTTTGCCAGATTAAAATGGCCCAGAGGCAAAATACAGAGACAGAAACAGAAATAAAGAGGGAGAGAAAAATTAAATAAATCAAATAGCATGTTGTGCGTAGACACAGAGCTCACATAGTCACATGTATTTCTAATGTTGCTGAACCAAAAGCAGGTTACTTTATGACACTATGACCAAATGTATGTGGATAAAATATGTGGACACTCACTGGAACATTACATGTGATTTATACGCGTTTCATTCCAAAACCATTTGCTACACCAGACTTCACTCTTCTGGGAAGGCGTTCCAAATGATTTTGGAAGCTGGCTACTGTGATGTGCCCTCATTCAGCCACAGCAATAAGGCCTGGCTTCCAAAGATGCTGGATACGGTCGAGGTCATTGCTCTTTGCCTCTGTGTCAAATTAGTCCATACCAAACTTAGGAAACCATGTTGATTCTTTTTTTCACAAGTTGAAACAGATGATGGCCTTCATCAAAGCAGACTGTAAAATTCAAATGAAATAAGATTGAAAGAGTCCAAAAGGACACAGAAGTGTGTGGATAGTGTTCACATACTTTTGGTTGAAGTTTCCCAGTACAACATCAGTCACCCACAATACATCTCACTTCAAATTGACTGGTAGCTTGTGTGAGTTCACTGTAGGGTTTGCTGTCAAACACACTGACCTCATTCAGCTTCCTGCTCAGACTAATTCATGTGGCATTGACCTTTTGGCCTCCAGCTTACTGAGCCAGGACCTCCCCTTCCCTCTCTTCTTTTTACCCTTTTCTCTTTCCATAATTCTGATAATGATGACCTATTACAAATATAAATACAGTAAAAGAGATAGCAATCCCAGTGAGAAACTCTGCTAAACTGAGAATTGTGAGTAGACCACACCCTGTTAGTATTAGTGGTTTATTTCCTCTAAGTAGCTACGCACAGGTGCATGGCACTGGTGCCGAACAGCAGAGTGAGTCAGCATTAGTGGAGCATTTTTCTAACATTTTCCCTAGAAACAATGTTAACTGTCAGGTTACATTGTGATTTGATTGTCAGAGTCTTTAATGACCACACTCGTCACATCAATACCACATTCATCTTGTTTCTCTTTCTTTCTGTCTATCCTTAAAACTATTCACCTCTTGAACTGTGTGCATAGAGAAAATATATGCTCCGCTCCTCCTCCTCCTCCTGCTGCAACAGGGCCCAAGGCACGTCGCCATGTGTCAGTCACCTGCATACCTGTGTCCTGATGGTGTGTGTCTGCTATTGTTTCCACAGGAGCGTTAACAGCAAGTGAGGAACCTGACTTACAGCAGTGTGACGGGCTAAAGAGGATAAAGCTCTTTCTACAGAGCCAGGTGAGAGGGCAAAAGTACAAAGTGCTTTAGATGAAAAGTGGCTGCTCGCTGGAGTTACTGCAATCATCCAGTCTGCCTGTGGAGTCAACAAAGATTATCTATCCTTAAAATAAATCCCTGCTGTTTGTTTTTGTGAGGGAAACCAATGATAGCTGGATTTTAATGGATATGCTGCCAAATTCAAGCACTGTTGATAAATGCAGTGATATATTTGTAGCACTTAGAAGTAATCAAAAATGTGATTGAATTATACAAAAACTTAAATTTTAACAACCATGCCTTTTTGTGAAATCCTATCACATTGTTGTTGGAGTTGGGGGGGTCTCCTGTATTACACAATTTCAACGATTATGAAGGAATAATGATGCTGATGAAATGTTACTCAATATCAGGACAAGCACTTAATTATAACTCCATTGAGTTCAAGTTTCATCTTATTTAAATCTCATTGTTCATTTCCTAACTTGCTTCACTTTTAGTTTTCTGAGCGTGCCCGTTCTTGCCTCACTCACAGCGCTTCTTATCACCGATTTCAAACACATCGTACCTACTGCAGGTGAGTTTTTTATGACATTTGTCACTGAAATTGAAATTCGAACTGCATTACATCTTTGACACGCATTGCAATGTATGTATTTGTGTTTAGAATTATAAAAATAAAACTATTATCTGTTGAAAATGATGTTCAACCCTGTCAGCGTCAGCTACAACGCAAAAAGCCCCTTTTCAACGTGTGTGTAGAACGCATCGGGCAGAGCGGCAGCTACGCTGCGCTTGAAGATGACGTAGTATTAAGAGTGAGAGCGAGTACTAGGAAAGCCTAAAATTGTACCTAGGGAGCATGGTTGTGGTGGTGGATGGGACAAACAACACAGGACTTTCAGCTCGGAGACCAGGGATTGTGTCCCCCGTGTCACTTTTCCTAAACCCAACTGTCCCTTTCTTCTATTCCTAAACCAAACTGTCCCTTTCTTCTATTCCTAAACCAAACTGTCCCTTTCTTCTTTTCCTAAACCCAATTGTCACTTTCTTCTTTTCCTAAACCCAACTGTCCCTTTCTTGTCCTGACCTTTTCCTTAACCTTACTGCGTCAAAAGTGACGCTAATAGTCGTGACCAAGCATGTTTAGATAAAGCGAGTTTAGATATGATGCTAAAGGAGACTTTTAGCATCAATGAGAACGCCAAAGGCATCTGACCAAGCATCTGTATTTTACGCGAGTGAGAATGTGTTGTGATGTATGTATGTATGTTATGTATAACTCATTGAAGTTTATTTGACCAAGAACTGTTTCTTGTCCTTTAGTTGTTTTTTTTGTAGTGTGCTAGAAGTCACAAATTGAGATTTTACCAGTGTATTCATCCCAGCAGAGTTTGTGGCATTAATTCCTTTTTTCTGTATATGAAAGGGTTTGCATGTTTTGCATGTTTAGTATGTCCTTCCTCAAACTCAGTTGTAACAGATAAAGAGAAAGAGAACTTGTCACCAAAAGTTTCCTCATTATTTCTTCCTTCTTTAGGATCAGCTGACGGGGAGAGGTGTCATGGCTGCATATGGACAGACTCAGTACAGCCCGGCCCTCCAGCCTGCAGGGCCATACACACCTTATACTCACCACACACAAGGCTACAGCATGCCATCTTACAGTGAGTATAAACAAACATACAGTCATATAAATCAATGCATTATTTTGATAATCATCTCAAAACCAACCGTTTGTAATGTGAGGACCAAGCATACCGTTCTCAGAGCATATACATCAGATTGTGCAAGTTATTGTTGCTCTGTCTATTTTTCTAAAGGGCTCACTTGCTTTCTTTTTGATGTGGAAGCAACAAGACACAATGACAACACAGCACACTGGACAAAATTAACATTTAACTGGAAACTAATTCAGTCGCATTACAACACAATGGATCAAAAAAGCGAGACACAAGGGGGACACTAGGTGTTGTGTGTTCCCCACAAGACAGTTTTGTAAAAAGCATGTTGTGTTACAGAGATAGATTGTTATAGATTATTAATGTATGCTCTTTACAGTGGTATTGGTTGTTGTTATTAGATTGTTACAGATTAACATTATTTAATCACATTGCACAAAATTCTCTTTTGTATGTATTGCTATAACTCTGCATGTTGGCTTGTCTTTTCATGAAACCAAACATATTCATTTTGTGCTCCTTTGATGGCATCTTTGCATACTTAGACATTAAAACAGAAGACGGCCTGAGTCACTCTCCAGGACAGACGGGAATACTGGGCTACTCAAACTTCAGCAGCACTCCTCCCAGTCAGAGTCTCTACAGCTACTCGCACACACACGGTTAGTCTGAACACTGTATGTGCTGGATGTATGGAACTGCTTTCACACACAAACCTTACATACACCATTCGATTTCAACCTTCCTGGAAGGAGCTTCCATCCTTGTGCTTCCTCAACTCTCTTACTCCTTTTCTCCTCACTTCTCCTCTACTCTCCTCTTTCTCTCTTTTCCTCTCCTCTCTGCCACACCTGTTCTCCATTAGCTGCGGTCTGGACTCCTGGCGTCAAAAGTCTTCCCACCCCTCCTCTTTTCTCGAGGTCAGGCCCCCTTTCTCCACTCAGACCAACAACACAACATGCAAGCGCTTGTGTCTGTTAAAGAGAGAGAGCGAGAGACAGTGAGAAAACATATAGACAGAGAAGATGGAAGAAAGAAAGAAAAAATACAGAGATGGGTAGAGGGTCGTTGCCAAAAAGCAAAACCTAACTCAAATGTGTGTGTGTGTGTGTGTGTGTGTGTGTGTGTGTGTGTGTGTGTGTGTGTGTGTGTGTGTGCGCGCGCTGTATACATTCCTCAGTCGTCCGGCGCCCAAAGCATGACTCGCTCAGTGCGAATTTATGGCTTTGAAAGCAGCGTGAAATTGACCTTGTGTGTGAGAGGGGAGAGGTTAAGGTGTATTATACAGAGGGGTGAGTAGGTTTAATGTTGCACACTGGGGGATGACCATGTTTCCACTGTATGGATGAGACAAAGGAGAGACCAAAACATTAGAAAACAGTAAACAGATGGGTTTTGATGCAACAATCAGCAGATTATTTTAGCTTTTAAAGGTATTGTAAAAAGTGTGATTTCCAAGTTGTTTGTGATTATAGAGCAGGTTTGTGCTGTGTCAATACTGGGAAGGTATCAAAGCGCTCATTCCACAGAGAAATGCACTCAGCACATAATCAGAAATAGTGCCTTTAAACGAGCCGTCAGGACTTCCGTACGGTTGTGATGTCTGAATACTATATATAAGTAGAAAGTGTTGTAACAGTGATGGTACAGGCATTCCCTGGCTGCAATGATGGTGCAGGAGTGCAGATGCAGAAGACCCGGAAACACTGACCAATCAGAGCAAACTGGGCTTTTTCAGGCTTAAATAGACTGGCACTAAAATGAAGCGTTTCAGACAGAGAGTGAATAGAGGTTAGTTCTGACAGACAGCATGAGGAAAACAATGTGTTTAATAAATATTATAGCATGTAAACATGTTCTAGTAAACCCAAAATACAAGTATGAATATGAAAATGAACATGATATGGGACCAATTGTAAACATTCATCACAGTTCACAGACTGACTTTGTGATCCAACTTTGACCGGCCGTTCTTGCTGTATCTGTGCGCTCACACCTTTTCCCTGTGTGGGATTATAACCAACATTTAAAGTGTGCTCACTTGTGGTTTTACCTTCAAATAAAGTGCTGAGAATCCACAATAGTTTTAGCTATCTAAACTTTAGACAGCCAACACTGTTGTTCTTATCTTCTGACCGCTTTTTCTGTTAATTGTGAGGATGTCAGGTCTTAGTGTTGCTAGGCCTTAGGTCTCCTGATTGAAATGAAGTCCAAAGTTACAAAAATGAGACTCAAGTAGTACTATTAGTATTACTAACCTGAAGTTTGCTCAGTTGTTATGGAGATGAGTTGATACCAAGTAATAGTACATAATCGTAACCTATGTCTATGTTCTCTCTGTTTTTCAGTCCTTCATGAAAAATTCTTGTTTTCCATAATACTTCATTTTTAAGAGAAAATTCATATTTCAGACATTATCTGGGAATGTACTGTACATATTCATGAAAACAGACTGTGCTCTATTGAAGCACTGCTGTTGAACCAACAAACAGTTTAGTTTTTTTTTGACAGAGTGTAGTTTGAGTTTGAAAGACACTGTTCCCAAACAAAATAAATTTGTTTGAATATTTTTGTGCATAAATCATTAACTGCAAACTTCAAACAGTAATAAACTGCCACAACCACCAAATGTTTGTAGGGTTTCAGAATGTTTCCATGTCATCTATTATAATGTACACAATACACTAGCACACACACACACACACCACAAAAAGCCACCAAAACATGTACTGTACACTGTGCGTACAACTGAAACCAAATGGGAACTATGGGAGCCTTTCTGTGTTTACTCAAAAGACCTCCTGTATTTTTCCTTTAGTCACTTTGATGATTGTTGTGTTGTTCGGGGAGGTTTCAGTGTGTTTCTTCCATTGAGTCATTCTTGTTTTTTTATGCAATGTGGAGATTAGAAGAAGAAATGGGAAGCTAGAGGGAGCAGTAGTCAATGACTTGAGGGATTGAATAATATTTCAGGACGGTTCAGGTGAAAAGAGGAGAACAAATCCTTATTATCCCCAAAGGGCAACTTGTTCTACAGATAGCAGTCTAAAGAAAACAGGGTAGATCCTTCACAGAGAGAATATCAACTTTTAAAAAATCGCCTCCATTACATTACATAGTATCAACTGTAACTTCCTACTGTACATAACAAAAGCCACCCATTTAGTAAACAGTACGGTTGGAAACAAAAAAAATATTTGCAAAGATTAATTAGCCTGTTTTCTTTTTGAGTACAGATACTCTTATTGCAATGCACACAATAATCTGCACAAGCAACTCACAAGATAATGTCTTGTTAATAATATGCGTATAAGCTGCCAAGTTAGAGCTGCCTATTAACCCAACCTGCGTGACTTTGGACTGTGGGAGGAACACCCGAAGAAATACAGACACAGGTGCTGCTCAAAGTTTTCACTTATCTAGTGAAACATCCCAACATCTACTTGATGGAATGGCACAGAATTACAGTATATTCAGACATCCATGGTTCCTAAAGGATTAATTTACATCTAGCTCCAGCAAAATGAAATATGTGGTTTTGAATGAAATGTTTGGACAACTGCTGGACATATTGCCATGAAATTTGGTTCCAAGATTCATGTTCCTCTCAGGATGAATTTTAATAACTGGTGATCCCTTCACCTTTTGTCAAGTCAGAGCTTAAATTTGTCCATTACCTGTTAGTGACCAAATA
This sequence comes from Percina caprodes, assembly GCA_013375575.1. NCBI lineage: Eukaryota > Metazoa > Chordata > Actinopteri > Perciformes > Percidae > Percina > Percina caprodes. The sequence continues at coordinate 3,102,887 of JABXJD010000039.1, forward strand.
CCTTTCAACCCCAGCTGCATTTTGTCTGGCTAATTAACAAATGTTACAGCTAAACTAAGATGGTAAATGCGGTAAACATTATACCTGCTAACCATCACCATCTTGTGCCACTGAGCCTAAGTGCAGCTTCGTAGAGCTATTAGTAGTCTTGTTTCAACTTCACCACATGGTCAGTAAGCACTGTATCTGTTCAATGATGCTCCTCTCTCACAATACCATTCATCATTTTTTGCAATATCCAGCTAACTGACAAACAGAAGGAATTGAATGAAAATTTTAAAAAAGTGAGAAGATTACAAGTGAAATAATTAGACCAACAAACAGTATGGACAGACTTGACAGAAATATACAGTGTGGGGCAGCTTCACTGTGGGGGAAATTGCTTGGAGGAAGACATTCCTGCCTTGGCTTGATTAGACTGAAAAGATTCCCAGAGCAGCAACAGCAGACTTTCCCACCTCGTATTGTTTTGTCAAACATACATAAATCTTACTCCCAGCTCCTGCAGCACTGAGCTGTCACTGAGGAAGGAGTCAGAGGTTACTGCTCATCACCTACTTCGCACCCATCACAGATCAGATCCGATGTTGTGAAATTATATCCGAGGTCGATCCATCAATACAAAATGTAACGCAGTTGAATCTCTCACCAGTCCTGCATGATGAATTATTCCCTGAAAGTTTGACCTTTGTCTTTGCATTATTTCTCAGGTGGTGGTATTTCATCTGGAATTTTTCAAGGCACCCATGCAATCTCAAACTCAACCCCATTCAACTCTACCCAACAAGTGAGTTATGTTGCTTCAACAAGAATTTTCTAGTTCCTAGACATCTGAAAAGTTTCCACAATATGTTGCAGAAATATATACACTATATCTGAAATTATAGCAATCATATTGTTGACCATCTAAATATAGGACACCTGATTTGGGAATGTTAAATGACACTGACTAATTATGTCATTGTTTACATTTTGACAGGAGTTTTCAGCATACTCAAGTTACAGTCAGAGTCAGTACCCTCCATATTATAACTCACATCACTACAACAGCCCCTACCTAACCGGCAGCAACATCAGCCCCGCTGCCATTACGGCTCCGTCAGCCTATCAGCATCCAGAACACCCTGTAATGCTGCCCAATCACAGCCCAGAGCCACACACAGGTATGGAGTGACATACTTTTTGTTTGGATCTTTATGATGTTTAAGTTTTTGTTCATATTGTTTTTTTAAATTGACCTATCAATGGACATTCACACTGCCTACCTGTCTTCTATGGCGGTGTGTGTATATATATCTATATATATATCTATATATAGATATATATATATACAGTACGTATATACTGTATATACACCGCTCAAAGTTCCATTGCACTCAATTGTAGACAGAATACCAGCTGAGATTAGTTGCATTGTTTTTTTAACCAGGGCAGCAGTTTTCAGATTACAATATGTGCTTATATAATTGCAAAAGAGTTCTCCAATGTTTTTCTTGTAAGTTTTTTAAAATGATATCAGATTAGTGAACAGAATGTGCCTTTGGAACATCGGATGAATGGTTGCTGATAATGGGCAATGTAGATATTGCATTAAAGATCAGCCCCCCACTCAGATCAGCTGGTATTCTGTCTATATAATGGAGTGGAATGGAAATGTTCCCCACATTCAGACATTTCCCCTTCAACATGCTCCTCAGTTAATAAATCAATGTCTAAATTTTTGTTTTATAGAGACTGATGAGCAACTTTGTTTTATGTGTGTGTGTGTTCTAGGAGAGTACCACCCGCCGCCCAGCCCCCCCACACCAGGTAAAGAGGAGGCTGTCCCAGCACGGAGGGGGTCAGATGGGAAGTTGAGAGGGAGGAAAAGAGTCAGTGACCCGACTCCACCGCTGGACTCTGATATAGAGGTAAACACAGACTCACACAGTGTTGTAAAATTATCAGTATTTCTCTACAATATTTATCTTCCTCTGTCTCTCTCTCACACACACACACACACACACACACACACACACACACACACACATAAACTTTCATGAAGTTAACATTACTAATCTGTTATTTCACTGCAGCGTGTGTTTATCTGGGACCTGGATGAAACCATCATCATT